>JAHLSL010000020.1:26665301-26744561 GCA_025920805.1 Petroica traversi
CGGTCCCGCCGCGGGCAGAGCCGGCTCCACCTCCGCCGCGGCCCCGCCTGCTTCGAAAAAGTGGTAAATCGAGTGTCACTTTGGAGGGACCCGCTGTCGGGTGTCAATGCGGGATCTCTGACGGACCTCAACCTACATATGAGTACTAAATCCCTGGGTTTACAGTCCTTCATGCCTACAATACGGCTGTTAGATCCCTTTTGGACATGGAATGAGCACAGCCTAGCTTTGAAGATGCTCAAAGCACAGCTCCTACTTTTTCAAAATTAGACATCTGGGACTGAAATTTTGTTTAACACTGAGCATCGCTTTCATGTATTGTGTTCCATTCCACGATGTGCACGTGCACCCATTTATGATATTTCATAGTTGCATTCACAATACACCTTTCACAAAGTCTGATGCATATCTATGTCTTGCTGTGTTGCCGCACGTGCAGTGTCTTTGAAGGTAAAATAACAGATAGCAGAATGTTTCAGGGGAAGAGAATGTACAGAGTCTTGCAAATTATTCTCCTATATAGCAAATTTAGAGCGATTGTATGAAATGTTTCTGCTGCTCTTAACCCCCTTTCAGGTGTATAGAGTCTCCTGATACAGAGATAAATCTCCTGTATATAGACAGGTGGGGATTCTGCAGCTTGAAAAGGGGCTGCAGCAGGAACTTGTCAGCAAAGGGATTCAGAGTCTGCCCATGAGCTCGAGGGAAAAGTTTTATCTTCTGTATCTTTGTGTCACATCTCTGTGCGGCGCTCACTTGGACACGTGTGTCTTTTGGCTGTGAGAGTTTGTGTGTAATATGAGGCACACAGAAAGGGAGGTTTTGCATGAACATTATTCTGTTAGAAAGGAAATCTCAAGGGAAATGTTGTGTGTGGTGACCAGAGAGTAAATGGGAAGATAAACCATAAGCCAGTTACACACAGCACCAGTCAGGCTGCCGTTCAAGGCAAAGACAAATCTTTCAGCAGGGAAATACAGAATTACCAAGCAAACTGCAGAAACAGACAACATGGCAATAAATGAAGCAGATGTTTAGTGCCAAAACCTGGAAAGAGTGATATGTTAGAGAAAAAATAGAAGAAACCCGTTGTGTAAATCACATATTTCTGCATTAACCATTTCATTTCAGAAAAAGAGTCTATGGTAGACATGGCAGTTAAAGCTCATAAGCTAGGCAGAGGTTTTGGAAAACAACACTGTGTTAAAATGCTTAAGTATAATAGCAATGTAAAACATACAATTATAGAATGCAGATTTTATAAGTAACTGAAATGCCATTCCCTGAGTGGTCTCATGTGGAATATTGATCATGGTACTGCTCATCCAGTCTCAAAAAGCAATTGCAGGATCATCAGAGGTGATCTAGACAGGAAACACAAGAAGGACCAAACACATGGAAATATCTTTTTTGTAAAGAGGCAGAAATAGTTTGTTTACAAAAGGAGAGATACAAATATATAATTTTATTACTGGTATTTAAAAAGTAAGATAGTATTTTCTCTCTGTCTCATAGGAGAATAACAAGGTAATGGTCAATGCAATTATGTCAGCTGCAATAGATAGTGTCTCATTTCATGTAATTAGGAGTAGCACTAATAGAAATAAGCATTTATCCTGTGGTAACATCCAGTACGCCCCAGTCAGGAGCAGAGGTTGCACCAAGGAGCTCTGTAAACATGGAACATTAAATACCAGGGCAGCCCAGGTGCATCCAGCATCCCTGTACTCCGTGTCACAAGGAACTGGACCCGTGGGTGCAGCTGCTGCTGCTGGGGCCCTTATTTAGCCTACAGATAAGAACCAGCGAAGCCAATGCAAATGATTGTCTTCCTGTGAATTCAGTGGCAAAGCAACAGTTCAAAGGATTGCTACCCAAGCAAAGAATAGCAGAGTCTTTCCCAAAAGAAATAAAAATGAAACAGCTGGGGGGAAAAAGGGATACCTTCTCCGTATCCGATGAATTTCCATGAATAATAATGAACATGTTGTTTTCATTTTTAAGGTGACAGGAGGGGATGAAGGCCAAGCATAACAAAGAATGAATGGTCAAAGTGGAAAAAGTCTTCCATAATTTTGGCTTCCAAAGTGCCCTGAAAAAGCTCCGTGTATCTTAGCTCTCACCCAGCTTTCCAGTTTGTTTCCTGAGCTCGGAGGATAGAATTGATGTAGAGCACCTCTAAACCTGAGAAGGGGCTTGTAGTAATGACACACAAATAAAAACGTCCAGTTCATCTTTAGAAGCTGCTTGAGAGCTCTGTGTTGAAGCCAGGATATTTTTCCATCAGTAGGCCATGCTATTGCAGGATTGGTGGATGGAAAAATTGTTTAGCTGAAATCTTTCATCTGATGTTTTGTAAATGTTGTCATGTAAGGAGATAAAAAAGTGGGTTGTGATTTTTTTTTTGTATGCTCAAGGCACATAAATTATAAATTCTGCTAACTCAGGATAATTAGTAAGAACAAATACGGAAGCATGTAACCAGAGGAGAAGAATTTATGTGATATTTTATGATGAAAGAACTTTTTATTTATTTAAAATTATTTGAAAGTAATGTAATTCTATTTCTTTCCCCCTAAAAGAGAAGAAAATAAGGTTTCAGATGTCAACACTGTTAACTTGTCTGACTTATTCATTAGATGAATTGGAGCAGCATTTAGCTTTGCTATGAAGTGGGAATTGGCTGTCTTTCTACCATCTCTTAAATCTGGAAAACACTTGGTCCATTTTGGCTCCTAAATCAAGTTTAGGACTGTACTATATGGCCACTGAGGCTAGAATATGATAAGGCAGAGGAAACTATTGCATCTCTTTATTAGCCAGCACTTTCACATGCAGTGGAAGAATCCTAATACTAGTGAGGCAAGTTTCCATTTCCCTTCCATTCCGTTGCATAAGGAGAGTGAAATAGGAACCAAAATCCAATTAATTTAACATTTAATCGTTATTTAGTGATGAAAACACTAAATGATGAGAATGTCTTACAAGTTTATTCAGTCAGTCCTTTCCAAATAATTGCTGGAAATGTTTCCCCAGAGCTGCTCAGCAATTGCATAACCTGCCCTCTCCTCTGGGATAACAGTGCATAAGTCCTACAGGAAGCCATGGAAAATAGTAGCTTCCTCCTATTTTGATTTGAATGTGATTGAGCATTTGCGTCAATCAAAGTACCAGGCAAAATTATTGTTCACGTCAGGAAAGCAGCAGCTTCTCATTGGGCATTTGTCTGGAAAACACTGTCAAACTTCATCTCCTGAAAAATATAAGTCAGGATTTGAGTTTAACATAATGGCATTTAATATGTAAATGGACCAGTATGCTTAAATTTTAACTTTTTCTGATTTCTATTGGAAGTCTCAGGTTAAGCTGGACAGCTGTTAGCAAGTCTCTCTCTTTTTCTCAGCCTCCTCTCCTTTAAGCTAAGGAGTGCCACATTTTTCAGTTCTTCCTTGAATATCATGTTTTCCAGCCCTCTCATTGTTCATTTTCACTTTGGGCATTCCCTAGATTGTCTCTACCATTCCTGCACTGTCTCACCAAGCCAGGATCAAGTAATCCAGCTGAAGGCAGATCAAATCTCAGTGAAGTGGAAGGAATATTTTTGGTTCCTTGTGAGCTCTGTTCCCGCTAACAGAGTCACCCTTGCTCATGCCTTCTTGGCAACAGCCTGGTATTTTTGACTTCTGTACTCTCTGTTCCCTTTTTTATATACTTGCCATGTGCTCAGGTGCTGCCTGTGTGTATGTTTACCTCTGCCTAACTGCATTTCCTCGCTCTTGAACATTTTTAATTTCATCCTGTGCTTGCAATATGTCTCTCCAATTTATCAGGCTCATGGAGAATTCTGTGCCTGTCCTGCAATGTGTACTTGGCCAGGCTTAGTGCGGGTTTGCTGAAGGGCACAGGGCTGGGCAGCGATGGGGTTTGATGCAGGCAGGTGAAGCTGTAGGTGGATAATGTGTGCATAGGGTTTGGTGGATTTTTCTTAGGAGGGACTGGATCTGTAGGAAATGTGTAGGGCAGATTCATTCCAGGCCCTTCTCAATGGCATATCAAACCCCTTCTTTATTTACCATGAAACTTAGCTTATTTATAAAGAGCTTCTTAGCAATGACTTTGTAATTTTCAATTAGCACTTGCTCTTCTGAGTACTTTTACTAGAAATCATGATTTTTAGTTGAAGTATTTGATTTGTACTTAGTCTTCCAGATAATTATTGGGTCAAATTATAAGGGGTTTATTTTCCTAGTTGTGGTTGTTTGGAGATGGAGACTCAGGGGCAACTGATAGAAATGAAAAATTAGCCAGATTTTTTTCAAGTACATACTACTGCAATTTGGGCATCCACTGTCCTGTTTCTATGCTCATATACCACAATTCTCTGTTGAACTGCTCACACATTAACCTTACTGGGGTTCCTGAAGGCCCCCTATCATCACAAATCAGTATAGTTTCTCTCAGTAAAGCCTTTGGTTTTCTGGAGCTGTTTTCTCAGGACGTTGTCCCAGTAATGATATTTCTGAAACCACAGAGAGGTGTAGTAGAACCAGCTCCTGTGTCATGGTTTAATCCACCTTGGGCAATAAAATAATTTTGCCTACACTTTGCTCTGAGAATGTGTGTCTGCTTGGACCTGCTAGTGCTGTTTCTTTCTTTCACAGTAACATTTCCCAAAATAATTTTCTGTCTTGTAAATGAGACTGATTTTCTTTGTTCCTTTAATGAAAAAATTAGATTTCTCTATGTTAAAATCTAGGCCAGACCTCACTAAATGTTCTTAGTTGATCTATATTAAGGGCCTGTCCTTCATGTTATTTATGTCTCTATAACTTTTTATAATTTGCAGCTTTTTTCATCAATAGTTCTTTAGTTTTCTTCAGATAATGCAGATTTTGGTCCATTCAGTATGGACCAGACTGATAGTACACATTGCTGGAACTTTTATCAAAAATCCTGCAGACTTGTGAGCCAAAGCCATAATGAAATCTTACGGGAGTTTACTTTATCAAACTAATTCATGGTCTCATGGGAAAATAGGAAGGTTTTTTTATTCCTGACAAAACTAATTTTCTGTGTTGACTGGCGTTAATTGTTACTATCATCCTTTAATTGTACACTGATTTCTTCCTGTACCAGCCTTTCCATCAGTTTCCCCGACGTTGATGTCAGGCAAAATGATCTGCAATTTCCTTATTAAATAATGGAACAATGCTTGCTTTTCCTCTGTCTTGGGGATCTTGTGTGGGATTTCAAGACGTATTTTGCTTAGTTTGGTTCTTTTTAATTTTATCTTACTGAGATTTAGGGTTCACCCCTGTTAAACTGGTATTATTTTCTTCTGTTATTTTGGAATCTTAGTAGTGCATATATGAATTTCTGCTTTAATAGATCACATGAGGAATATTTTAGTGGAGTATCATGCAGTGGGCATAAAAATTGTTTTCAGGGCATTTTGGGAATGCACAGACATATTCTGGTATTGAAGGAAAATGTTAATATCTGATTGTGAAAGAGCAGCAAAAATATTAAGCAGTAAATACAGTGAATAAAGAGATTATTTATGTATAGCATTGATATTATAACCTAAAGGTATAACCACAAAATTTTCACTGTTCTGAACAATGTGAAAGGAAACTGTGTAAGAGATTAGTTAGTGACTAAGGCTCACTGCAGCACTGCTAAATGAATATAATGGGTTTGCATGGCATTTTAATTATACTTGAGGAGAAAAATGTATGAGAACAGTCAGACTGAAAAGAGGTTGTTATACAGGAGTGTGTGCCTATTTCTGACTATCCCATTTGATTTTTATTTGGAGGGGTATGGCATATTCTGGATCCTTCCATTTTCTCCTTCAGTTTTCATACCTATCCCTGAACACATCTGTGGTGCTGACCAAGGGAGTCAGAATGAGAGTATTCACAATGTACCATTGCTGATCCCACATCACCAGCAGTCTCGTGGAGAGGTTTTCCCCACAGTGCCTGTTCATTCCTCCTCATCTCCATTTTTTAAAAGCTTTGTCTGAGCACCTGGAGCTTTGAAAACCTTTTGATACTTGGTAACTAGTTTCTCTCTGCTAAATAAAAGAAGAAAACTATTAGAGCAAATCAGTGGAATGGATCTTTAGATTTTCCCATCAAACTGCTTGGGGTCAGCATCACTCTGCTTGCCTGAAGAAGTGAAGTTGTATCTCTCAGGAAATTAGTGAGTGTTACAAGAGCTTCTGGCTCCAAATTGTGATAAGCACCTAGCTCTTCACATCTGATGCCACATTGCTGAAATTGTTACTTACGTTTCATCACTGACAGGTTGCACACCGCTAGGTTTCTGAGGCAGGGACTGTCCATGGCCATGTGTTTCTGCAGCCTTTAGCATAGCTGGTACTTCACGTGCTGCTGTAAAACCTATGCAAGGGACAAATTAAATCCATTTTTGTTGGAATCCAATATCATTTGTATCACTTAGAAGCTTTTTGATTAATCATTGTCCCTCCATTAGATCAGTGAGGACAGCAATAGTTGTCACTGGTACTGTACTATAGGTAGCTAGGGAAAAATAGAAAGTTTCTGGGATTTGAGTTAGGTTCTAGAAAAAGTTTCTATCACAGCTAAAATTGCATCAGATGAGCCTCTTGGTTTTAGTATTACATTTAGTCTTCTAAATCACCAGGGAGCTGATTTTTAACATATCATTCTACAGCTGCAGGGATTACACTTACAGCTTATACCAGTTCCTAGGAGAGGCGGGAGGAGTTGTGTCAGGAGTGCTGCAGACCTCATTTGGCACCTTTGCTCCCCAATGGATGAGGTGAGCATCTGAAAACAGCGTGTGCCTCGCTGGTGCCTGCCTGATCTGCTGGCCTGGGCTCCTGCTGAAGGAGAATCTCAGCCACTCAGCCCCAAAACAGGTATCTGCCTCAGCCCTGCCTGCTCATTGCTGTGGTACCCCACTTTTGAAGCCTTCAGTGTAGATTTTGGAGCAGGGGAGAATCAAACTGTGTGAGAAGAAAGCTGCCAGAGAGAGTGAGGAATGTGGGTACAGCAGGATGGAAATTAGCACATAATTTTGCTAAACTGTTCCAATATGGAACAATATTAAGGAGGCTCTTGATGAGACTAAAACTCCTTCCAGCTGCTTGTGAGCTACCGGCTGTGCCTGGCATTCCTGATTTCTGCCTTTTAAGTCTGGTCTCTTTTTAGAACCTTGAAAAAGCCCCCATTTTTATTTGAGCTTATTGAATTTATTTTAATTTTATTTATTTCCAGAGTAAAATGTTCATGTGGAAACAAGTTTGTGTGGTGTTCTCATGGCTCAAATAGTAATACGAGCACCCCTGAGGAAATGGAAAGTGACACAGCATGGGCCAGCCTGCAAGGACAGCTGAGTGCTTGCAGGCTGCAGCCTGGCTTCTCAGTTCATCCTGCACTGAGCACATACATATTCCCTGCTGTTTTCCTCCTTTCCGTGTGAGACTGGGTGACAGAGGTGCAAAATGGACTGAAAAGCAGGATTCCATGTGTGTGGGACATAATCTCTCTCTGCCTTTTTGTTTTCATTTGTAAGTGATGTAGAACAGCTTCTGTGTTTTATAAGAATTTTATGCTATCTACAAAATTGCCAGTACAGTGACACTAACAGGTAAAAGCAAGGATAGAGAAGTATTGCAGTACTGGACTCCAGTGCATTTTTTACAACTTCAGATTCATTTATACTGTGTTATCGGAATTTGCAGTGTGTGCCTTTTGATTAGAGCTGCCAAAATCTATTTTTTTCTGTGACAGGTTGAATTATGGATTTTGTGAGGAAAACCTCACAGCTGAATAAATTTGTATTGACGGGATTGCATTCTGTATTAACAGGAAAACAGCTACTTCAGGCCCCTGAAATCATATATTTTCCTCTGCTCTTGCTCTAAGGCCCTGAAAACCCAGGATAACTCAGGAAATGTTTTTCCACCACAGATTCTTTCAGTGTAAAGGAAACCAAACATGCCATTGCTAATTTACCAGAGTAGCTCTTTTGATAAATTTATGTTTTCTTTCATTCTGCTGTCTGTCTTTCAGACGTGGATTGATTTATCCTTTCAGCATTTCTTTCTTAGGCAAAGTATTTTGTTAGTTTATAGGAGATAAATCACAGCTCTTCCCTCTAAATTCTTAGTGGCTGATTCTTATTTTCTTGATCTCTGTGTGTGAATAAAAGTCTGACCTCGTTTTGCTACTAAAAGTACTCAGGGGAGGTAAGAGAATACAGAGATGTACAGAATGAAAACCAGCAAAAGGTAAAAAACCAACACAAAACAAATCAGTCTTCTTGGTGGTTTTGAATTTTAGTAAGGTTGAAAGTGTTGATTTTCTATGGACTAATATTAATTTTAACTGACACTTGGAGTCTAATGTTACGACCAGGTAAAACAAGTTTTGGCTTTGCTGTAATCTTTTAATTCTATTGCTTGCTAGAGTATGAATTATTTAGAATGGAAAGTGTCTAACAAAAAGAGGATACAAATATATCTATAGAAACAAAAGGAACAGGAATTAGAACTCTATAATGTTTAAAGTTACTGATAAGGACAGGAAATAAATACAGGTTGTTCTTAAACAACTGGTAAAATTGAAAGTGAATGCTGCAAGTTCTCCTAAGTGCTTTCCAGCCATAAAAACTTGCAGAAAGTAGATTTTACCATAGATACAGCCCAGCTGAGCATCAAGCTGAAACATGCACAGTACTATTGTTTCCATTTGCTATCAGGCCTTAGTTGCTGCCGGGGTCCCAGCGTGTTCTGGCTGGTTTTCATTCCAAGTGGCTCAAAGCTTTAGGACAGTTTGGTCACTTCACATCTCAGTGGAAAGCTTTGGATTGAAACAGCCTCCCTCATTCAAAAACAGAGCTTCTTTCTTCTTCTTTTTTTTCTTTCTTTCTTTTTTTTTTTTTTTTTAAATTATTTCCCCAAGGGTTCTTGCTGTTTCTGAACTTATGTTCATGAATAGTAATATAAAACAATTTCTGAAGCTCTTACGACAAGGTAACTAAAAAAAGATGTGGGTGAAGTATCTGAAGTATCTTTTTGTGTTTATCTGTGTCTTTGAATATCTGTCAGTTCCTGCAACTTCAGGACCCTTCAAATTCACTAGCCAGAAACAGGCACAGTGATTCTTTCAGTGGGAAGATAAATATGACAAAATACTGTGCATATCTCAAAAAATAAAAGGAGTTCTGTAGGAATGAGACAGAGTTTTCATGCCTTCATCGGGAGTCAGGGAATCAGTGACCATCTCAGGTGGGGACAGCCCCCAGGCTTTAGATGGAGTTCTGCACCTTCAGATGGAAGGTCTTAATATGATTCACTTCAAAACCTGGCAGCCACAAAATACAAATAGAAAACATACAGCTGGATTTGTTCTGATGCTCCCACGGTTGTCCTGCTTCAGGCTAGACTCTGTCTGTTGTCTTGCTCCTTTCCCTCTGCTAACATCGAGCTTACACATGTCTTACCTGCTGCTTGCAAGAACAGTGTGGAGACAGCCTGACTTTCTTAACTTGCCTCACTTTGCCCTCCTAGTTTTAGTTTCTTTTGGAAGTGATGCCTTTTTCCTGGTGTTAGGAAAATGAAGCTAGACACGGTTATAGGGGTTGGGGTCTTTACCTCAGTATTTTAATCAGGATCCTGTTTGATGCATCCACTTCACCCAGGTGACGCATGGTAAAATGCACATACTCAGTCAATCATACACACCAGTTATAGACTTTACACATTAGCATATCTAACAAGGGAGCCCAATAATGAGGTTGGGGTGGGCTAACCCCTAGTTTACAGAATCCTCCTGCCAGGAGACCTTGGGTTCCTGAGATAGTAGGAATGTTTGGTCTCCCTGGCTCTGCAGTTCTGGGCTGTTCAGTCTCAGGCCCGTAGAACACTTACAAAACACTAAGCACTAGACTAAGTAAAAGGTTGCAAGTGTGCATACTGCTAATACTTGTGGATACAGAGAACTGTGTAAAAGGGATATAAAAGAAAAGACAAAAATCATTCCGGCATCAGAAGAAATTGGAGAAATGTCCCTCTGCATGCTGACCTTCCAGCTGAAGAGTAAAGTTCTTTTCTGCTGTCTCTGGTGTCCTCACCACATTTCACCATATTCCATTTCATTCTTGCTGTTATCAGCTCCAGTGTTTGAAAATACCTGTCACTTTAGTGCAAGAGCAAAATACCCTGTTCTACTCACATCTCCCTCAGGAAACTCTTCTTTGGCAGCACTCAGAGACACGAATCAATAGCAGCAGAGAGCCATCATTATCTGACCGCTCACGCTGCTGCTTCTGGTTTGCTGCTCCCCTTTTGATCTCACTGTGTTCTGCTTGCAGACCTGAGCTGCTTAGCTAAGGTCCCTGGGACTCGGACCAGGCCTTTGTGTTTTGTACGGAGTGTTTCTCTTCTCTGGCTGAATGTCTTGACCTTTAAAAGGCAACTCTAAGGCTGTCAAAATGCGGTTTATTTAATCAAGAATCTAATTCAGAGACAGCAACTCTCTGTTACAGGCCTGAAATTCTCTGTGTGTGCTGTTCATGCCAACACAGCTTTGCCCACACAAATGTTCACAGTGCTCAAATGAAAAGAGCTGTAAATAGAGAAGAAAAGACCTTCAAAATGATGAGAAAAGCTTTCTTAATATTTACGTTCTTCCTTGTTGGCAAAATGGGTAATCTGAGTTCAACTTAATCTGTTTTCGTTTCAAAAATAAGAAAAATGCGACCAACACTTCTTTCCTCAGCGGACCAGATTAGTCAGTGAGCTAAGCACAACACAATGAAATGAAACAATTTAAAAAAAAACCATGAAAGGTAAAAACATTTGAGTAATCAACAACAATGTTCTCTTCAGAACAGGGCATTACAACAAAGTTGCTTGTGCTGCCAGTCTTGTTGATTTTCACCGACTACAAAGCAGAATAGAAACTTTCTCCATAAATCCCTGGTTGCTAGTGCAGGAAGGTGGCTGCGTAATCTGAGCTGTCTGACCCTGGCAAAGGAGCAGACTATAAACTCACTGCCTAAAGAAATGATTAAAAAGTCCAGTGCTGGGAGGAGAACTTGCTGCTTTATTAATGTTTATCAGATTAAAGAAATTAAATAGCTGAAGCAATATGAGCAGTGCATAAAAGCAAGGGAGTGAAAGGAAAAAAACTGCTTTTGGGGTGTGCCATGGCCTCTCTCACAGAGCCTCTCATCGATCTGCCTTCCAACTCATCCTGTCAAACAGCTGGCATGGCCTGGGGTCCACAGGCAGACGAGCAGCACCATTCATACACCCTGCTAGCCAGAGCACAGATGCTCTCCCTGATGCCTGGTGTTTCCTAGCCAGCTTCCAGGGCTTTGGCAGAATCGTTCACATATGTCTGACACACGGGGACAAGACAGAAATTCATTGAAAAGAGATGTGAAGTTAATGAATAGTTAATACTGCTGTCTTTATCTCTGTAATGTCTATCTCTGCAAATCTGGTAGGAAATTATACATGTACTTTGCATTAAAATTCCTTCTTGCAAGTTACATATCCCAGAAGTTGAGGCAAGAAGCTTTTTTATTTGCATGTAAGAGTTTTAATGTGCTTTGAAAGGGATTGATCTGTCAGTGCTGGGGCTGAGATCCTTATCCACAGAGCACGGTGCACAGCTCGCTCTCCAAAGAGCCTTTTAATGTGCCCCTTCCAGGCAGCTCCGCAGCCCAGCAGAAGTGGGAGGCTGTAGTGACATCTTTCCCTTCTGCTCAACACACTTTTGGTGTGGTTGACTAAACCGCCCCATTAAAAGCTGCCACCCTCGGGCCAGTCCCACAGGGCACTGTCATGTTCCTGTCCCTCAGTATTGCTGTCAGCGTGGTAGGAAAGCTTGCCATTAGCGCCAGCTCATGAGAGAGCAGAATTTAGACCAAAGATGTTTCTCTAAGTCTCTACAGGAGTCTTCAGTAGAAACTGAAGTGGCCCTAAGTATACATTTATAGGAAAAGTGAAAAGCAAAGTAGTGACAGACAGCAAGTATTTTAAGAGGAGAATCTAATTTTTCCCTTCTCACCATGTTATGCAAAGGCTGATGGTGAGCACTGTATTTGCTGGCAGTGGCGGGAAGTCTGGGGAATCTATTCATTTTCCTCCTCATTTAAACAAACACTCTCAGAACCATGACCAAGAAAGGAAGCAAAAGTACTTAGCAAACTTATATTAAGTGTTCTATCTCAGTGTTTGTATTTTGCTCCTCAAAAATATACTGACTGTATTGATAGCACGGTACTGTCCAGCTCCTGCAGTCTGATGTGGGAGAGGGCTCAGGGAATATTTTTAACCTTGTATGGAAACTTAATTTTATTTTCAAAATACCTGCAGCTCAGAACAGTCTGAGCTATTCTGAAACAAAAATTGTGTCCTTCAAAGAAAGTTCATACAACTCCCACAGGATAACCCTGTCTGGAAGAAAAAGCTCCTGGTGCCCAGAGGTAGGAATATATGCGAGGAAATCTGTCTCTTCCTTAACTTTCTAGTGCTTTGGGAATGGGTTTGTAAAACAGAGGTCTTGTGAGCACCAAGAATACTCCTGTAGGAAGAAACAGATAGCTGTCTCAGAAAAATACCTGCTACATAATGCAACTGCTAGCTAAGATTTGATAGATTTTCTCTTGATGGATAAACCTGTGACTTCGCTTACTAATCTGGAAGCTTTTGCAGATAAACACCAATATTTATGAAGATGTACTCCATTCCCATAAGTCTGTATTTTTGGCTATCAAGGCAGAAGTCCTCACTTTGGGGAATGTAAAGCAGATTAAATGTGATTGAGAAGATAGTTTGGTCTTGAGAGGCCAAAATATTTAGATTTTGTTTACTTTTTATATTCATCTCCTCATTTTGAACAGTTCATGCTATGGTTCCCTTGTGTGTAAGTAAACTTTTATTAGTTATGGATGAGCTGCAACTCACAAGTTCAATCTCCAAAGAAAAAGGAAAATTAATGAAGAACTGATGGGGTTTTTTTTTAAGGATACATTTGAAAAGTTTGGATAAAATATTTTTATTTCTTTCCATAATTTATCATCCCCACTGTCAAAATAATGTTTCTCCTGTCACAGAAGGGATAAGTCTCAAACTGCATTGGATGGGAGATGTGTTTTTAATCACCAGTGTTGTTGTCACTGCATAGCTTAGTTTTCCTCAGGAAAATCCCACATCTTTTGTAGAGTTGAAACAAAATGTTTTGTACTTATTCACTGCCTTGAAATAAATTAATCATAATGATGAAAAAGAGGCGGAGTTATGAAAGGCAGGTATTTTATGGCAAGGAGTGGCTCATTGCTTCATTTTTCTGTCATAAGGACAGGAGATGATGCCCATCAGTGACCTCACCAAGTGCAGAATGCCTCAGAAACATCACAGGCTCAGGAACAGAAGTGGCTGCAGAGTTACCTGGATACTTCTTTGCTGTCCCCTTCACCATCATATTCTCTTCACTACTGCAAAATTACTTTAATCTAAAAAGCACAGTCACTATGCAGTGGGTCAAATTCTCTTCTCTACCCTGTACTGTATGCTTAGAGTGACTCATTTCACCAGGGTTAATCTGTATTTATGCAAATATAGTATGAAGTAGAAGCTTGATGACATTTTGCCCTCTTTGGGAGATTTGCACCTGAAGTGGTATTTTTATCAAAACTGTAAGGAAGCACCAGATCTGAATGATGGTAATGTGTTATTTCACTTTGGCAATTTTGCTTTAAAGCTGTTACTATTTTTCTTGAACCAGCAGATCCAGCTTTTTCTAAAATAACATATTTACTGCTTCTGTCCCACAATAGTTTACAGAAATGGTCTTGTCTCTGTCTCCAGTGCTGTCTTGAGAATACTTAGAAGTGTCCATCAGTCTGAATATCTCTGAGTGACTAATACAGTGTATAAGCCCTGAGGGCAGCCCTAAGAACTTTGCAACCACACAGGAAGTACGGTGATGTCAGTGAGAACTCACTGTAGATGTGGGTTATCTGTGTGATCTGATGAGGTAAATAGATACCCTCTGCAATCAAGAATATTTGTCTTGATGCTTCAAGAACCTTATTCTACATAACTCTGTGAGCTTGAATCAGATTTGCATTGGTACGGGTAGGTGATTCAGATCATTTTTCTTCAGAAATAACAGGTACAAAAAGGAAAAAAAAACAACTAAGGGTCTTGACAATTATTTCTTGGCAATTGCCACTTCCCGTGAGAAGCAAACACACAAATGCTTTTTTCAAAGTGACGCAGATGTCGCCACACGTCCATCGCTCGTGAAGGCACAGATGGACTCGTGTTTGGAGAAAAAACAACAGGCAGGGAGTTTGGAGAGGAAAAACAGTCTTTGATATTTTGTGGCTATCACCTTCTGATAGAGGCCTGCACAGGCAGACGGGCAGCTGGGCTGCCCCAAGCAAGCATTTCTCCCTCCATGTCCACAGCTGCCAGGGCTGCTCTCAGAGTCAGAGGGTGCTCTGCCCGGCACTTTTGGGAGCAGGGAGAGTGCAAAGGGACAGGGAGGCTGTGGTGTCCTCTCACTTGCGCTTCCAGGACAGCAGGAGGGATGCCCAGCCCCAGCAGAGGGATGTGGGGTGAGGGGCTTAGTGTGGGCCAGAACTCCAGTCTTGCCCAGCCTGCTCCTGTGTTTGAATTGGCTCCTTCATGGAAAAGGAGAGTTTCCCTCTCACCAATTAGTTAACACGGCTGCAGTGCACAGACCAGAAATAAAACAGCTGTGGAAAGAGGGGTGGAAAGCTGGAGCTGTGAACTACAGCAAAACGCTGAGTTCTGTAGTGGCTCAAGCTCTCAGTTACATGAGCAGGGCTTCCAGCAGTGCAGTTCCTTCCTGGATACAAGTAGGGATTTAGTTCTTTCTGTTTTCCTGCCATTTTTGCCTAATTGGCTAATTTTACTGACTTCATATGCAAAGAGTCAGAATTCCTTACCTCCATTTCTACCCCTGTCACAAATTAGGATTATTTTTGTTGTAACTGATTATTTGTTACAACTAGGTATTAATTTATTACTGAAAAAGATGTTGTTAATTCACAATAAATATTCAGAATCCCATATGGATGAATTAAATGAATCACACATGTACTGAAAATGGATTTGAAACACCAACCTGCCAGTGTCATGCAGTGGAATTTGGCCAGAAGTTGCACTATAAATATGTGGGATCTACTTTGTCATAGGTTGTATTTTGCTTGCCTTCTGCGCTAGAACACTGATCTCTGACTTTGAATCATTATTTTTCCATGTATTCTCATTTGATACATGCAAATATGTCAGTGACTGGAAGTGAAGGAATGGGCAATTTATCTTTTCTAAGAGATCTTCTAGGAATCAGCAAACTAATGAACAAGGTTTTGTTCCTGTTGCTGAAGTAAGAAGGATTGCACTGCCTGCTTTGACCTTCCCAGCAAGGACAATTAAAGGTGTATTATCCCCATGTGGTTTGGTGGAAAAAACTGGAAAGAATTTGGTTTCCTTTTGTAATTTATGTGTAAAATAATGTAAGGGCCATCAGAGAAAGAGGGAAAGGGGTTTAGTCTGTATCAGTTGCAAACAGCAGGAGAAAGAGACTGTTATTTCATCACCAGTGAGCAGATATGTACTGCATGTGATCTCTGAAAGACTCCTTAAGTCTTCTTAAAAGTCTGGAAAAACTCATATCTATATCATCTGTATCTATATCTTTATCAAATAGTTTTTGGAACTTGTCTTCCATGAAAAGGGAAAAAAAAACCCAACCAAACCACCCTGTAATTCTTTCCAGGAACTTAACCAAAAAAAAAAAGGTTTCAGGGAACATTTTCTATTTAGAGGAAAACACTGGAAAGCCCCATGAGGCAGAGCCTCAGCACACATTACATAGAGATCATCAGTGGTGGCTGTGCAGCAGAGGAGAGTGCTGGTGAGCACTCACAGACCCTGAAGGGTTCAATACTAATGAAATGGTTAATGATGGGAAGTTATCCAAGGGAATAGCTTGTATTCCGTGCAGCCTTGTAAAGGATGTTTTCCTGACTTGTTTCACAGCCCATATGCAGGACTTGTTTTTGTCAGCCAGTCCTTAGTGAGGTTGCTGAGCTGGGCCCTGCTCAGGCTCCAGCAAACCAAAGCCATGAGGTTAATGCCCCCCAGTGCAGATTCATTACAGTTTCTCATCAAGACTTGCCCTTTCCTCAACAGAGGTTACAAATCCTATACTTTGATGACAAAGGTATTAATTAAATTTGTGCTAAAGAGCATCCATTTAGAGAAAAAAACCAAAAACCCCAACAAATCAAAATACTTTTAGTAATATTTAAAGTAACCTGGATTATTTTGAAGTAACTGTTCTAAGCGTTTAACTACCTCTGATTTATGGAAAAAAAAATATTAGGAGATGGTAATCTAGAAGTGTGATTATGACAGAAACCTTTTTATCCAGTTGATTTTCAGCCAAAAGTAGACCAGAGACTTCTCCCCAAGTCTTTTTTCCAAGGCCTTAAGGTACTGTTTGTTTGGGAAGTACGGCCTTCTTGAAACCAAAGATAGCCAGGAAAAAAGAACAATTTAATTTACGCTATAATTTGCAATTTAATTTGAGGCTGAGAAGACATTCTGATAAGCATGATAGTAATCCAGCAGAGGGAGAATGAGATAAATAAGCTTGCACTAATGTCAGCACTAATAAGGATCCTGTTTTCAGCAACCAGAGTGGTCAGGAGCAGCTCAATTATGTCCGTGCTGTACCACGGCTCGTGGTGCAGAAAAAAACAGAGAAACCTCACAGTGTCTGGCTCTGAAGGCTGGCAGCAAAACACTGGAGGCTATTGCAGATGGGCTCATTGGGAATTTTAACAAATTATTTTTCTTTCTTTCAATTTGCAAGGAGATGCAAAGCTTTCTTTCAGTCTCCAGACTTAGAAGATAGTTTTAAACAATGACACCCAGGTATGTGAGTCTCACTTCAGAGACTGCTCCAGTTTCCATGATAATTTAGGAGTTAGCTCTGTTGTGCTGTTTGCTGGATTGGAATTCAATAGAGCTGTAACATTTCGTCTCTCAGAGCTTATTTCTCCTCCTACCCCAAGTCTGTTAGGAGCTAATAACCTAAACCTACAAGACAGCCTTGTATTACAGACATTGTACAGTTCATAAATACAGTGGGAACAGCCATTCAAGTTCTCAAGTGCTGTTGTGAGACACAAATAATATTAAACATTACCTTGAGAGGTCACTTTTCATTTTTATGCTGAGAACAGAGCTGCAAGTGTGGAACTCTGATGAAGATTTTGGGGCTTTAGAAATGCTGGTCACTTTAAAGCTGGAGCTTTACCTGTTAGCTTAAAGGCATTTCAAATAAAATGCTTTATTCTTTGAGGGGGGTTTTGCATGGATGTAATTGGTCAAGTATGTACAAAACCTGTCTACAGGCCTTGCCTCTTTATATATTTAGGGAAACAAGGAGACTGTTTCTATAAATTATAATAAAATGTACAAATTGTAAAGCAAATGACAAACATTGTAAAATGTTGTCTGAAAAGTTCAGTCAAGCACTAGATACAAATTGAAGTTGAATTCCAAGATTCCAGATAAGTGTATTTTTGTCTCTCTAGATTTATATGAGCCATTCTAGTTCTCCACTAATTTCCTCTTAGTTGTTGGAGCTGCATTTATATTTGGTTCTTTTAGCCTACTCAAGTATCCTTTTCTACACTTCTCCCTAAGTTTGATTTTCCAGTCAAGTACTCTTCTAGGGACACTCAGCACATCAATCCCTTGAGGGCTAAATTAGGAAAGCACAGCATCAATTGTTATCATTAACTGCCTTTAGAGTACATTGAAGTAGTGAGAGAAGTGATAGATTTCCCAAAGCTTCCTAAAGAACAATTTCCTACTTCAGACCAGGACACATGCTCTGCTATCTGTTTAATCAAGTAACAGAAGGAACAGCCATGGTCAAAAGCCAGAAGAGGAAGAATTATCTAGTCAGATAATTTGAACATCTTTAAAATTTGACTCCACAATGCAGTAGAGTATAATTTCATTTTCCTCCAGACATTAGAATTATTAATAAGAAGTCACTATAAATTATGAGCAGTACAAAGTGTTCAAACCAACTCAGCTGTAAATTTCTTTTGGCAAAATTCCAGAGATCTACTTTAATCTTCCAGAGAAGATTTTTTTTTGTCTGATACAGTTCCGCCTTTGCAGTTCTTTTGTTTTAGTACCAGCAAAGAGAAGCAGAAGGCTGGACCAGCCATTCTTCTGGGCAGGAGCTGAAAAGACCAAGAAAGACTCCTGATATTATCTTGAAGAAGGATGTATGCTACTGGCTAAGGTCGGGAGTAATGGGAGGTGTGTTATTTCATAACTAGTTTGGATAGTTTCCATGAGCTGGTTAGAGAAAAATGATATAATTCTGAAGCCATAGCAGAGAAAGCACAAACAGCAAATTACTCTAATGAAAGCTTTGTGAGCAAAGCCTTTCATTATAGCTGTTCCAAATGTGCAAAAGGGCAAAGTAACAAGTCTAAATACATTTTATTTTTTCTTAAGCAGTGCCCAATGTCCCTTGAGCTCCATTTGTTCAAGTAAGTAGGAATATGGTGATACAAAAGCAGATGGTGTTTGGTGCTATTGGATGACAGATGTTCCCTTATCCCTGAGATTATGCAGTCAAGAGTAATGCATTTATAGCTGGGTGATGCAAAATACTGAACACCCTCAGCTTGCATTTATGGCCGGGGCAGCTGGAGGGGCCTGGTGCTGACAGCTCTTGGAGTCAGGGAACTTTGTAGCTGAACTCTTCACCTCAGCTCTTGCTTTGGACATGTCATGATCATCAGTGCTCAGCATCTTTGGGATCAGCCTCCAGTCACCCTCGATAGGCCTGAAGTCAAAGACCTTCCCTCTTTGCAGGGAATGGATCAAATACTAAGGAGCTCTGTCCAAAATGGTCACTGGGTTGATGCAATTATGGCAATGTAGCAATCCCACCGAACAATAACCGTGTTGAAACACACATCTCTACGTCGCACAGAGGTAGAAGGGAGATAAGATAAGCTCAGCGCTCAGCAGAAAATGCTCTCTAAAAGCTAAACAGTTCCAGATGCTGGGCAGCCTCCCCTTTAACTTAACACTGCTGCAATATAGTGGCATTGGGGGAGCCCTCCAGCCAGCCCTGGTCTTCACTGCCCCTTGAACATGGCCCTCCCAGGATTATCAAACAGGGCTTCTTTTACTTCCAGTCAGGTTTCTGTTGAAACAGCAAGAAGCATTTTTAAATTTATCAGTGTGGACCCTGAGATGAGGCTGGCAAATGTATGAAGGTCAGTCAGATTTAAAGAGCTGCCATAGGAGTACAAAAGGGGATATCCCACTAATGAGAATTCCATTAAAATTCATTAGGAGGAATTTCTCCACAGTCATTATTTATCAATTTAAAGTCAGCGAGAAACCAAACTCTTTCTTATTTCAGGGCTGTTTGTCTATTGCAAAGTACAATCACCTGTTCTTAACTTCTGGATGTTACTGCGTACTCTAGATGGATATAGTTACAAAGCAATAATTTAGGATAATGTGCCATGTGAGTTAATGCATCTTTGCCTTAAAAGTTCCTGGATTCCTGCTGAACCTTAGCTTTGACCTTCTCTGAACAGAAACAGGAGACAGTGACTTCAAAGTTGATACATTTTCTGGGTAACAGAGTGCATGACCAAGTTTCTGTTAGCACATATTAAAATAAATTTCCAGCAGTTAATTCCAACAGTATTTCATTTTATATTTTAGTGCTACAAATGGCAGGGTACCTTTGTGTAAAATTGTAACTTTGATTTCACTTGATGGTTTTCAATGTTTTGAACAGCAGATTTTTCTTTTTAGCCTATGAAGTACTGTCATTTGAAAAAAAAAATCTCCAAGGAATTTCTGCTTTAAAACAAAAGGATATCTTATACCAGCTCCCTCTAAATTTTTGTCTTTCTTAAATAATGCTGTATTTTTATGTAAGCAATACGCATGCCAGACACTCGCATGAAAAATATGATGTGTATAGCGCACTTCATTTATTTCTTGACATAACAACAGAAGTTGAAAAAGCACAGCAGTTTGTAGGAATTAAGTTATGACATAAAACAGACTATTTATGTCAAGAGAAGGAGACAATTTGCATTAAAAGCAGGGAGACGACGACTCGCTACACAGTTCACGCTAATCTTATGTGAACTTTACAAAAACTTGGGAGGGACTCACTGCAGCCGTGTGACAAAGTGCAGAGCGTTGTCACCCCAGGACAGGTCACACGAACAGTACAGAGTGTCACTGTGGGGAAAACCCAAATTCTGAATCTAGTAAGTGCACAGACCCCACTGCTTATGGAAGTCCTGGATGTGAAAATGCCTCACCACCTCCTGTGACCCAGGAAGGGTCTAGGGCAGCACTCCCTGGCAGCACTGTTTCTTTCCCACTCTGCACAAGGAGGAATTCAGTGACTCCAGGACTTCAGCAGGCACTGGCAGGAGTTATAGCATCCTACTGAACAAAATACATTGTCTGCCTGAAATCACAACAGAATTTCAGGACGAGCAGGCTGGCATGAAGTAAATATTTGTGGCTCAGTTCACTTCAGGCGATTTGCCCAAAATAATAGATGATGGTTAAAAATTATACTTGGTTTCCAAATACCCATCCAAATGCATTCCACTTGGCAGCTTGACAGAACAGGTTTTTTTAGAATTTTATGCCATTAAAATCAGAGGTCAGATGGAGTGTAACTATCCAAACATTAGACTAATTATTGCTACCCAGTGTCTGTCAAGGGCTTTGTTCCTTGTCAAGATGTCTGCACACTTTAGCTTAAATACTGTAACTCTTCTGCCCTAGCATCCCTCTTTTCCTTCACCCCAACCCACACACAGAGTGGCATTTAAATAAGATTTTTCACACTGTGTCATAAATATTAATGACATGAAATTCAGAGCTTGGCATTTTTCAGTAATGGCCCTCTTCATCACAGTTTCACCCCTGGACTGCAGCCAGCCCCTGTGTAACTGGCTGACTTTTTTTTTTTAAACATGTTACTATCAAAGTGAAACAAAATACTGAGGCAATTTCTCATAAATTAAAATTGTTGGCAGATCCCCTCTCCACATTGTGTGCTTGGGATGTCATTT
Source organism: Petroica traversi (assembly GCA_025920805.1). NCBI lineage: Eukaryota > Metazoa > Chordata > Aves > Passeriformes > Petroicidae > Petroica > Petroica traversi. Next base: position 26,686,506 of record JAHLSL010000020.1, read on the forward strand.
GGCATGACTTCCAGAAGAATGCCCATGTTGGCTTGGCACGGTTTGACTCATAATTACAGCTTATGCCTTTCACCTAATCCCTGTAATAGCTCCAAATGAGCTGTGGATGGACATTTGATATAAAACTTGGGCTGGTTTTTAAACTTTTTTTTAAAAAAATTAATACATATTTCCCTACAATCCAACTTTTCTATGAAGCTTCCAGAAAATCTCCATAGAAAGATTAATACCATTGTTGGCATTTCTTAGTTCCCGTGGTTGCTTACATCATTTCTGTCCTTTCAGTCTAAGCTGTACCAGTCATCTGAAATTATAAATTAAACAACAAACAATGTTTTGGAGATATTAATGGCAGTGTTCAAGATTTAATTTTCTCTTGTCTTTCTGCCTGAATGAAACACGTACAGCTCAGTCTCTCCATACAAGATAACGAGGCTTCTGAACAAGCTGCCAGACACTGTCACGCTCCTGAAACAGCAAGTATGTGTTTGCTTCTTCTTAACCTTCATTTTATATCTGAGTTAGGGCCACAATGTTCACATCTCACAGGCTTGGGCCTTTCAGTTTCTAGATCATCCATGAGAAGCTGATGTTTCACTGAAACAACTGGGTGAATGAGAAGAATAATAATTTGTCCTTTGCTTTCCGCAGAAAGTAAAAGTAGAAGGTGGATAAGCAGAAACATATTCTGGGCTCCTGGAAATGAAATGTATTTCACAATGTGATGTGTGTCAGAACTTTTAGTGCTTTGAATGAAACAGGATAAAGAGCAAACAGAAACTATGGGATCATAGGATTGGAAGGAATACTAAGTCATCTGATAAAAGGCAAAAGCAGCAACCTTTGGGTGCTTCCTAGCAGCCACTTGTCAGCCTGTTTTGAAATCTTCAGTAGGGATACACAAAACCGCAGTCAAATTTTCCTGCTGTTCATGGCCCTTTTGTAACAAAATGTTTCTGATGACGTAACCTGAATGTTGAATTTTATCCTGTTACTTCTGCAAATGCATAAAATAGCCTTCTGCATGTCTGAGAGACTGTTATCAAGGCTCCCCTCAGTCTGTTTGGCTAAATATCCCACTTCTCCAATATTTTACCCTAATTCATAATTTGTAGATCACTTCATCATTTTTACTGCAATGTTTGGGACTGTCTCTGAGCAGTCCACAGATTTCTTGAAGTGGTCCCTGACATAGCCACAGCAATCCAGCTAAAGCCTTATCTGTGCTTCTCCAGCAAAAGTGTTCCTCTGCAAACTTGTCTGCTATCCACATTCCAGAATGACACTCTGTGCTGGCAGCAGCATGATGCTGCCGACTCTCATCCTGTCTGCTCTCAGCTGTCATTTCTATGCTCTTTTCTATCTGGATTTCTCCCTCCTCAGATATTCCACATTTTCTGCCCGTGCAGGTTATTATTCCTGACTGTGGTGCTTACACTTGTAGAAGCTGAAAAAGAGAAAAAGTTTCCCATTCCTATCTCCAGTTTGTCACAACTGTGTGGAATGCTATTCTTGACCTCCAGAGTACTGGCAGTGTACCACACTTCATTTGCCTCTTAGTCAAACGAGCCTCTTCTGTGATGTGACATTTGGGTAAGGAGTGAAAGCACAGAATAACTCTGGGGCAGAGCCCAGTGGAACATCCATTTGATACATCCTTCCATTTGATCAGCAGCTAATTTGCTGCGACATGAGAAGGTGCTACAGACATAACACTAATGAATGCTAAATGTCTAAGATTCATGGTTTTACTTTCTTCTTTATTTCTCAATAACAGAAATCTGGAAAAAATGGTTTAACATGCGGAAAGCACGCATCAAAAATAACAAATTTTATATTGATTTGTATCTTCAACATATAGAATTAAAACACCAAAAGACATTCAGTCTTTTGTTCTGAATTCTCTGTAAGTTACTTACTGTAAGCTTGTGCATTTTAAAAGTCTGTATAATTTAATGGATGGGCACCAAATGCAACTTAAATTGTCTCTACTGTATGAAGACAACCTTTTGATATGCTTCAATTCAGGTAAGTATTTGAGTTTTAGAAAACTGGAGCATTTGCTGACTGGATTTCATCCACTCTGAAGTCTCTAGCCATCCAGTAAATTCAAGGTCAGTAGGAGAATGCTTGGGTCCAGAATGCAAGTCTTTTTAAGATCTCAAAGTTCTGAAAATTTACGAGTGTTTGCACTTGCTGTTTTGGTTTTCCCCCTGCTACTTACATCTTTGTTTTAACATGTAAAGTGCTTTATTTTAAACAGAGGTGCAGTTATGTAGGGATGTTTATCAGATATATGCCCAACTGTATATAAAATTGTAATGGACCAGTCCAAAACTCTGGAATGGGCTGTGGTGTCCTGCGGTTGTTCAAGGGCCTGAAGCATTTTATAAATTCCGACTTTGAATTTATACATTTACTCAGAGATATGGAATGCTTTGATTCTTAATTTAGAACATTCACGCCACGCTTTGATTCTGGAAAACAAAGGCAGCTCACCTAGGAGTTCACAACTCGGAAGGGCTGTTTCCTTTCATTGCTGTCACCAGGAGTATTTCCTATGCAACGGGAGCCCAAGTGCGAAGTGCAAAACTCCAAGTGATCTGTAGGGTGGAAGGAGAACCATTACTGTACTCAACTCTTTTGGAAGCAGAGGGAGTGGAGGATTGTGTGGCTGAAGTAGGAAATGCAGGGAAAAACCTATGGTGTCTGTTTTTAAGGATATCGTGGAATAACAGTGCAACAAAGTTTGACTTGTAAGAAAATTGCTACTTTTGGATGATAAAATATTCCGTTATAGAGGGATCACAGCACCCTGCATTTTCATGGTGTTTAGTTTCCTGAAACCTAAACCTTTTCTAAGTATTAACTAATTCACTTTGTAATGCTCCCTTTAGGGACAAATAGTACTTTCAGACCTTTTTTGACAGATGTTGAAACTTTGTCTCTGGAGGATTAGGTTGCATACCCCAGTTCAAAGCAGAAACAGAGGTCTCAGCTCCAGGTTATCTCCTATATGAATATCAGGTTTAACCCTACAAGTTGGCAAGCACTTAGAACAGCCAAGAGGTGAGTGAGTCCCAGACTTTGTACAAATACTCATGACCCTTTTACAGGTGATACTTGTGTTTCTCTCCTGCAGAGAGATTTTGGGGTGATATTGAGTGACCTAAACTAAATTTGTGTAGAATTTGATCTGTTGTCTGCACAACATGTTTTCCTGGTGCTCACCCAGGAAAATCCTTGTGCGAATGTGTAGCATTGTTCCCATTACACAGGTGTCACAAGCTGAGCTGGTCAGCTCTTCACTTCCAGCACAAATGGACTGGGAGTGTTACCATCCTTCTTGTGACATCCTAGCAAGGAAGAGCTCTTTTAATCTGGATTTTTTTCAAAGTTATTTGTTCAAACCCCTGGAAAACTAGTGTGAGAGGGAAGGCTGTCAGCGTGAAGCCCTGATAGCTGATATCTTCCCTATGAGTGTCTTGAGGGCCAAGGTGTTGTGGTGAAACTCAAACAAGAAACCAACCAGATTTATTTCTGTCAGCCTGCAGTTTGTTTGAGCTGAAATCTGTGTGCTTCCAGTAAGGCTGGAGCAAACAAAGTTCTACATAAGCACATATGGAGTTTTGGTGTTTAGGATTGCTTCTGGTGCTTGCTTTTATGGCCCTACAAGGTTCCTGTAAGCCCAAACCCAGTGTTGTGAGCTCCACATAGATCTGGTTTCAGAGAACACTGTGCAAGGAGCTGCGGCGTGGCATCACGCCCAAGTTACTTCCACAAGTAGGGACTAAAGATGAGATCTTCTTGTGTTGGCTGGATAAAATACATATCCTGCCTTACACATGAAAAGACTTAATTGCAAATCTTCACCAAGAAACTGTTTCTAAATAAGTGGATAAATGTTGGCCAGTTGTTTATCACTTTTTTACTGCTGGTATATTTTACAGGAGACCGGATGATCGCAGCAACGCAACAGCATTACAGGAAAATATTCATTCTTTTCCCAGCAAATGCTTGCACTCATTTTTATTTGCTTCTTGCAACAATATGTTTGAGGAAAGTGACCGTTGGGCTTGAAAATGAGATGAATTTGATGATGAGATAGAGTTTATTTGAAACAAATTTAGTCCGGAAGGCTATCCGGTCAGGAAGAGGAAACAATATCAAGGAACTCAGTTGAGCAAACAACTGAGATACTGAATTGTGAATATTGAGCACTCAGAAAAAAAGTCATATGGGCTGACATTGGTTATCTTTTTGCAGCAAATAGGAACTTTCTGAAGCGTAAAGGCTGGGTGGTATGTTGGCCAACAATTCTTCAGTGTGAAATTCAGCTGACTCCACTGCCCCTCTGTTCCCAGTCATGCACACTTTGCACAGAGTATTCCAGTCAAAATAATTGTTTCTATAAAATAAATGACTACATGGCTAAGTAAAGAATAAAGAAACATTTTTGACACTCCTTTTGTTATAGCTCTAACCATAGAAGTATCCAATTGTCTCATTTTTATGTAAATTAAACTCAAATGAGCAATCTTTATGGTGCATATTCCCTTGGTCTATCTTGCAAAAACCATTGGGGCCAACTTTTCCACCAAAAGGAATGCAGAATGCTGTCTGCTTGTAAGTGTGTGATTCATGCCTCCTGTCAAGGCTACCAAACCAGTAAAAACACTGGAATGTAAAAAAATAAGCATGATTATGTATTTCAGGAAAACAATTTTCCCAAGAATGTTTCTGGAACAAATTTTCAGTGTTTAGCTATTTCTAGTTGATATTTCGGTGGTGGAATGCCTACTGGCACCAATTTGTACTATGGAATTGTCCCACAGGACAATGCTTTGCTCTAGTGTGTTTAAGGTGTCTTTTTTTTGGGGGATTCTTGTAGCAGCAAATCCTTTAGCAGCTCATTACTTAATGGAAACTAAACAAAGCTTCTTCCAGGAAAAAAAAAAAATGTTGATCTCTATCACCCCACAGTGAACTTCTCTTCTTAAATACATAACACATGCTTTTGGAAAATATCCTCAGTTTAATCTGAGCAGTGTAAACTCCAAAGACAAGACCACGTCCTCATTCATCCATCTTGCATAGCTCAAAACTCCAAACTTTCTGGGAAAAAGAAAAGGAAGCACAGAGATGCTTTCTGTGTATACATATCTCCTTGTGTGATATGACTGGACTTTTGGCTGTCATTCCTATTAAAAATAACCACCTACACAACTGAGAACTCAGGGGTAGGCTCTTATGAATAGGGATCCTAGAGGCCCTGGCTGACCTTCTTTGCTCTCTGCTAACAGATATTTCTTTGGGTGTTTTTCCATTTCCTATGGAAACTCTCTCTGCTTTTTATTGTCCAGAAAGCTCAGTGCTGGCTGCTCCTTCCATACATCATGATCTTATTGCTGTGTCTGTTTCTGCCAGAGTTGCTGTTCCACAGCTTTTCCATTCCACTGGAACTGCTATGAACACCAGTATTAATTGTGCCAAAAGAAGTATAGAGTGTAATTTAGACATGGAAGCCATGAATTTAGCAGCTGATAAGTTATTAACAGGCTTTGAAAAATATGCAATAGAGATTCTGAGCTTTGACCGTGAATATCATATACCTGATGTACAATCTCAATTTGTTTGGAGCAACACTGGATCAGGAGGAAAGATATTAATGAGATTTTACTGTCACTTGCAGAGATGCACTGTTTTAGTAGGTCCATGCTGGAGATCCATTCTTCACTGGCTTTGGTTTATGCTTTTTGCAAAAAAAAAAAAAAAAAAAATTGCCAGTATTTCAGCAGGAAAATGTTTGTGCCTGGAGTTGAGCAACCATAAAACATAATGCCATGAGCCTCATGGAACAGTGAATAAAAGAAAAGGACAAGTTATTTTGCAGATGGATTTTGGAAAGATGTTTTCAAAACGTTTGTCCTTTCAAAGCATTAAATCAGAAGTTTTTGTATCTAGTCATTACTGTTCTGGCTTTACACTGTAGGAAGACATCTTGCTCCTGTTGTCCTGACTGCATTAGTGAGCTATTCCCTCAGGAGAAGTCTCAACATGTGGAAAAGAAACTATTCCTGAAAGCAGTGAACTCTATTTTAAACTGGCAAAGCAAGTTGCTCCTGTTTCTCCTCCAACTTAACCCATAATTCCTGGAAGTATTCAGTTCCCAGATATAAATGTAGAAAACCTAAAATTAAAAACAGATCATTTGCCTTTTCTTTTGAGGATTGTGGAATTGCATACTTTGTGTTTATAGTATAGCTGCTGTGGAAATATAGAATATATAGCAAAATACTGCTTAGGCCTTATGCCACATTTGTGTTTGGGACTTGTTTCCTTTAAAGTAATCACTTGTGATTTATAGCAAAACTATAATAAACTAGGACAAAATATTGCCTTCTCTAAGGAATATATGCTTTGAAATAGGTGAATGAACCAAGCTGTTAGATAATGCACAAGCTCTACTATCCAAAGTTCTCTATTAGTTCTTGGAATTATGTTCAGAGAACTGGAGGGCCATTTTCTCAGTACCTCTAGCAAATGCTTGGTTTTTTGTTTTTTTTTTTGAGGAGACGCTTTTCTTTTTTAACCATTTAGGTGAAAATCTTCCACAGGGCATATTTATACTGAATAGCAAAGACAGCTCTTTCAGAGGAGCTGGAAATACCAAATAAAAAGGAATATTATCCAGAAAATGATGGCTTGTCTGGCAATGTTTTAGCCATCTGGTAGGAGAGTGAGCACTGAGCATCCAGTTTGCATATTTAGTCTACCAGGACGTAGCTTAATTGTAACTTACTGCTTAATTGTAACTTTTTTCATAGCTTTCAATAATAGAAAGTGCTGAAAACTCTACTAAATTGGGTGCATTTCACATAGATTTCCTGTCTAGTCTGGTCCACCGACATGACCTAGATTCATTATTTCATACTCACTCTTATGGCCTTGGGCACAGATTTAATGCCATAGTCATGGGGACTAATGAGCCATGAAAACATGGGAAAATACCATGAAAAATTAACCAAATGGTCCACAAAGTAAATTCTCCTTTATAATTTTTTTTTAGCTGTTTTGTATTCTATTCTGTTTGTTTGGCAGAAATCTTCCATAAGCAGGATCATTCCAAAATTTGTGATAGAGGATTATCAGGTTTGGGTTCTAGAATCTTTAGTATTATGGTGAAGTAGTTTGGATTTGTTTAAAAAGGAACTTTGAATGCCGATCATGCTCAGTAGAGATTCCCAACAGAATAATAACTGCTCCAAACATCCAAAAAGGAAAGGCATTTTTCCATAAATATTTCAACAATTTTTTTAGGCCTCCATGAAAATAATACATCTTAATGAAATAAAGGTATATACTGCTTTTTGATATCCCAAATAGGTTTCTGTAATTGTGAAGTCAGGTTGTGCTGAATGTTCCCTGACAGCTGGTCATGAGGGACAAACTGATAGGCATGTGTACTAGAAGATCCCTTATCAAATCTAGGGCTAATTAGTAAGCTGCTGGCCTAAAATGTGGAGAAAAATTATTAAACCAAAAAGAATAGAAGCAGCTGATATTTCAAATCTAGTAGCAAAGGGATATTAATACAGAATGAAGTCCTTGTCTGTGCTTTGACATCCTTGATTCAAATCCATTCTTAAGAAAGGGCACCAAGCTGCTCATATTCCAGCGTTTCGTCATCCCTATAAAAATTCCAGCTGCTGTCATTGCTGAAAGTGCATAAATAATTTGTATTGTGGCATGTGCAGTGTCCTGCAGCACTCAGAGTCGTGCTGGTCACACTTCCAGTTCCCCATTACCTCATCCCTAAGCTCGGGGAAATCTGCTGCTAATTCTACAAGAGTTCACCCATTGGGCAGGCAATACCACAGCACAGAGACAGAGATAGATTAACAAATAAATATCTAAAGAACTAGTCCTTTCCTGTTGATGAGGAATTACTTTTATTTCTCCCACCACCATCCTTCACCAAAGTATTTTTTTCAGAGTACAATGAAGGTGGATGTGGAAGCAGTGCCATTCAGAGACCATTACAGAGAAAAGCAGGAGCTGTAAGGTTGATTAGAGCTGTTATCTAAATGCCCCCATTACCCAACAGGCAAGACATTGGAAAAAAGGTCAGACTAATCCAAGGAAAATAATGTGAGGAGAATACTGTAGATGTTCAGTGCTGTGGGGGGTGAAGATGCACTACACTGTTCATTGTATCCTCTGGCTCTCTACAGGACTTTCCAGCACATCCTCACATTGTTCTGCCTTAGCTCTGGCAAAGACTGCCAGTGATCCCTCTATTTTCCGTGACACTTCCCGGCAACGGCCAAAACTGGAGAAATTTAATTAAACCTCTGCAATGTCAGGTGGAAGCTAAGAAAAACCACATGGCAGCTTAATACTCTGTTACTCTGTTTATCTTTTTCAGGTCTTATCTTAAAACTTGTGATCACTCACACCCATCAATAACAAAGCCCCATGAAGGATACGGAGGATAAGAATTGCTCAGGAAAGGCAGGACGATAGTGAGCCAACCATGCTGCTCTTCTACATCCTCTTCAGTCACCTTCCCTCAGGACTAATCCCACTTTTTGAAAACAGAAACAAATACAGAAGATCAGCCTTAATTTGATCCCCATCTTATCCTTTCCCTCCACTTATCCTGATAGAAAGAAGGAAGGAAGCAGAAAGAAGAAGAAAAAGCAGCAGAACTGGGGGAGTTAGAGAGGAAAAGGGACTGATGCAAAAGCTATTTCCCTTTAAAAACTTGCTAAGCTCAAGCCTTGGTCCCAGAATTAACTCCAGCAACCCTTGACTCATAAAAAGCCTGTTGTGGTGAATATTTCTATTTTCACGTTGCCTGATTTTCAGGGTTTTTGACTTCTTAAGGGCACTGTGATGTATCAAACTCCATCTCTCTGTGAACAGTTCCTGTATGTGGCTGTGGCTGTGTGCAGCTTTTTTAGAAAAGCAGGGAGGAAACCTGAGGTGCTGGGTCACTTTGTCACTGTGTTTAGCCATGTCACTCACCCACTTCAGAGCTAAGTATCTTTAGGGTGTAATGACATTGACACTGCATTAGCAGCAAAAATATCCATTCCAATTATTTGTGATTTATGTCTGCTGTAAAAATAAGCCTCCCTCAGTAGATAATCAAAGTAGTAACTAATCCTTTACCCAAATTTAATTTTATTGGAGAACTCTGTAGGCTTGTAGTAGTTTAAATATTAAATTTCCACCTCAACAGCTTCTTTACACAGGCCAGGCCAGATGTGCATCTGGTATAAATTAGCATTGCTCTGTGGATGCTGGGAGAGACAGGAAGATTTCTATCAAGCCGTGGTCAGTTCCTGTATGATTAAACATATATTATGTCAATCATTTGGGTACAAAGTGCTTTTGAATCAGGATTGCTTTCCTGGCACTCTGTTTGGAAATATTTTCAAATGTAAGCAATAAAATAATTTCAGGACAATGAAAGGATGAAGTAACCTCTGTTTATTAAAATAATTTTGACCCATGAAAGTAGATTTCTCTGACACTGGTCAAAATGTTTAGATAGTGTAATTTTGAATATCAAACTATGTTTGAGATTAGGTTTAGTATATTCATTTAATACTTCAGTGTCACTAAGTGACATAGTGTGATCAGTTGGCCAAAATTCAACTATTCACACAGTTCTACTCAAGCTATTGAAAAACTTGTTTCCTGGATATTAATTTCTCCATCTTTTATGGATTATCTAGTCACTGGGTATAAATGGGCATTGCTCAGCTGAGCCCCTGACCCCATAACTTTTGGTTCTGATCTAGAGCAGTCGTTTCAATCCATAGCAAATTGAGAAAGTGTTTAGGCTTAAGTTCAAAAGGATTTTTGTATTGCCCTGGGAAAAAATTACTGTACAAAATGGCACAACCATGCATATAAGGTTGATAGATTTCTTGAGATCTGATTAATATCAAATCCTGAAGTTTAAAAACTTCAGAGTTCTGAATTTCTGAGAAAAAAAATGTATTCTCAGAAAACATCTCCTGGATTTCTGAGAAAATGTTGTGGAACATCCCAGTCCACACCTTTCCACCGCTTGAACATAAGACATCTGAGACCCTTCAGAGCACCATTAGTCCTTTTATTTAAGCAATCTCTGGCAATAGTTCAGGTCTAAACTTTTCCCCTGAAATAACTAAATATAATTTTTCTAAATAAGTATTTTAAACAGACATTATACCACTCTGTTAAAATACTCTTTAAAATGCTGTGTCTCTCCCTCTTTTGGTGTTCTAGACCTTGATTTAATTTTCTCATGTTTTTCATTACTGAATACTTACTTCTGCTTCATTTCTTGTTTTTCCAAATGTTCCTGGTGCCATAGCACATTAAGGGTTCCCCTAGCAACACAAAAACACATTTTTCCTCAGAGCTGCATCTCCATGGTCTAAAGCACTTAAATTATGACCTTTTAGCTGCAGCTTGTTCTGAGTTTAATTAAGGACATTTTAAAATAATAATGACAAAGTTTAGGGCATTCTTTGATTGGCAGAAAACTGAGCAAGGGGGTCAGATCTTGAGGCTTCTATGCCCAGATTAGCAATTAAATATTTGCATTCAGAATTTATTTATACATTAAAATGTAATTGGATCCTAGGTTTGGACTTTACATCGAGTTCTGTTAAATGCTGTCTTTATTGGGGCTGTCACTGTGGATACAGGAAAGCTTTAGCTGAGGTCTACCAAGTGCAATGAAAGCTGTTTATATCGTTCTGTATTTATTCTCTGTCACAATATTTCATCTCTGCTAGAGTTTTACACTCTCCATAAGCAGAAGGATGTGTGTTTGCACACACTTCAATTTGCTCAGGTTCACCCAAGCCTGACTGCAATGAAACATTAAGAGAATGAGTTGACATTGGAGATCTGTTTCACTGGCTGCTAACCCTTTCCAGCAGCACAGCTTGAATGCCTGTACTAGTTCCTTCTCAGAACACTCATCTCTTTCCCCCTAAATGGAAAGAAAATCCTAAGAAAAATATTTAATCGGAATAATTTACCTTGAATTATTAAAACCACAATGAGAGGGTGCAAGTAGGGAAATGTAGTTCTTCTTGATTATGATGAATTCCTGAAAAGTACCTTCTCAAAACATTTTCAGCACAAAAGAAAAGCTCCCAGCTTTGCTCCTTGTAGCTTCGCTCAAGTTCGTAACGGGAGAACTTCACTGAGCTGGTGCCAGTCTGAGATGGGACTGCTAAATCCTGCTAGAACACTTGTCTTTCATTACTTCCCTTCCTCATTTTTCCTGGCAAGTCATACTATTTATTTACAATAATCTATGCATATCCTGCCCTTTCATTAGTCTTGCACCATTAAAGCTTAAGTACCGGATTTGGGAAAATGTCTTCAAGCCAAATTTCAAAGCACTGATTTCAGAATGAGGTCTCAAATCCATGAAGTAATAAGCAAGAGTTGTTTGTAAAACTTTCCAGGATGGGGAAAAGACACCAACTATCAGATAGCTATGAACTACTTTCTCCTTTTTTTATCTCCTTAGTCTTGTCCTGTGTTACTAGGCAGTAAAAATTCAAAGCTCCGGATATAAATAGTCTCTGATTTACTCCCAAAGCAAGGCAGATACATTTGTGGTGATCTCATTGTTTGAGGTGGATAAATGTAGCTGAAAGATAAGTTTTCTTACACAAAAAAAAAATATAAAACCTCCCAATATGGTTAATTTCTATCTTTGGTCCCTGTCTATGGGCAAGCCCAGTTCATTCAAGGCCACCAGATAAAAAAGGCTCCTAGCCTTACACATTTGGGAGCTCTTTCAAATTTGGAAGAATTATGTACATGTGAGTGCCTATCCACACAGGTCTGGTTCTAGAAAAACACTCCTATTTGTGATATTTTTACTATCAAACTTTCTATTCTCAAGCCTGCATGCTAAAAGCAGAAGGGCTCTGGATTTCAGTCTGGACAGATGTGCAGAGAATATCTGCAAAAGCAAACCCTCACCTTTCCTTGAAATGCTGTTTTGTTTACCCTGTAGAGTAATTGAACCAACACGGAGCTACTGCTAAAAGATTTGTAAGCTATGGAAACTTTTGGAAATCCTTTCTGTGAGAAAGCTCAGTTCCCTCAGTTAGGAGAGAGATGAGAGCTATAACTAAGATACATAAAGGAAAAATTACAAAATGAAGTTCTATGAGTAAATGCTTGTAAATAACAAAATAAATAAAGACCATTTACACACAACTGAAAGTTACCACTGATACTTAGATTTTCTCTTTCTGGTAGCATTTACCTTGTAAATACCCCTCATGTTTCTGCAGTGTATGATTTAGTTTTAAAATAATCAATTACAATCAGAGAAACCTTTTTCTTTAAAACATTAGATAAAATTTGGATTTGTTTTACCTTTCTATATGAAGTTTTGAAACATAACTGACTGAATTTTAAGAAAATTCATTCCTTTTAGTAAAAATGTCTTTGAGAACTCTGGAAGACAGGTTTGGGATTAGAGGAGTCAGTAGAAATAACTTAATGTACCTACTCATCCATGACAAATATGACAAATATTACTATTAAATCCTAAGTCTCTTTCTGTTTATCATTCTTCAGCCTCCCCAGTAAATGTTTTTGTGATGTTCTGTTGCAATTTTGTTAAAAGAAGATGAATGACTCCATTAGAATAACTTCAGAGAAGAATAAACTGAACTTTTTATTGTACTTAAAAATACACAGCAATTTACCATGGCATGGAGACAGATAAAATAAATGAAGGTTTCTAACATTATTTCCCCAAGTCTGTTTTGGAGGCAAACAGCATTTCCAGTTTGATTCAATTTGTTGTGTATATTTCCCCAAGCTCTCTTTCATTAGAGGCAGGGTGCTTCAAACGTTAGAAGAACAGTGAGGAATGCTCATCATTCTCACCTCTGTTGGTATTGGCTTTGTAGATGGAGAACTGATTATGCAGTCAGGATTCTTTCCCTCAGCCTGTGCCCATTTATACAGCAATGAGTTGTCAGCTCTAAAAATCAGTTCTGCTTTTGCTCTTGAACATCTAAGTCTTTCATGACACCCGAATCTGAGGATGCCTTGAACTGCTACACAAGTGCCAAAGCAGATCATTCCCTCTCTGAGAGGATAAACTGAGATAGAACAAAAGTCAAGAAAGTTTCCAGAAGAGGAAGCAAAAAGCTGGCTGTTTATTCCCAGCCAGATGTACTTGTCTCTGTCTGTTTGACTTAGTCCTGGCTCAGCTCTATCCTTGTTTGGGGTTTGCAAGTATGAATGGATATTATGACATGCTGTCTCCTGATAGTTCCATGTAAATAATAATGAGGAAAGGAGAGGTGGATGGAGCTACTCAGCCATTTTGGATTTTAGCAGATATCCTGAAATTTCACACCCTGACAAAACATGGCTTAATACTGTCACTGCCTGCATTCATCCTCCTGCATTTCTGGTGTGTACAAGGGGCTTGCAACAAGCAGTTCCCAGCTGGAAGGGAGAGATTGTATTTGGGTTGCCATCATGAATAAAGGATTGGTATGAAAAAAAAAGTTGCAATTCCAGTCGTTCAGTGCAAAAAGAAGGAATGAAAAGCTGCAAAATAAATATTTTAATGAATTAGTAGAGAACTTCAAGCTTTCAGTTAGAAGCTCTGGAAGGTACTTGAGACATAAATGGAGAAGCAGCACTGAACTTTAAACACCAACAGGGTCCTTCTTTACCTTCCTATAATATTCTGGAGTAGAAGCAGCTACGATCAAAAGTTAAGTCCTGGCATAGAATTATAGCCCTATCACGTGCCAGGGGCTTCCAGTGGGGGCGAAAGGGATGAGAACCACTGCACACACTTGGTGAAATTGCAGAGCCCCTACATAGCCCTTCCTTCAAAAGCCCTCCCTACCTGGGAAGTATCGTAATTCATGCTTCTCATGCTGCTGTGATGTAAAGAAACACCATTTTGCAGATGAGAAATCTGAGTGCTGAATATTCACAGCCTGGTCTCCAGAGTTAGTGCAAGAGTTCAGCCTAATCTGAAGAGAATGAGGCCCATGAATATTCAGGAACTTTGCAAACCGATGGCAAGGAACAATCCTCATGGGCTGACCTGGGAACAGGACGTTGCTCTGGTGATGTGCAGTGCTTTAATCACAATGCATTTCCACTAACCCAAAGTGAGCCTCAGGCAGTGATCAGGAAAAAAAAAAAAAAAGGCTCCTTTATTCAACAGATTTGAAAATTTATTATGTTTATATTTGACTGAATTATTTATCCATCTCTGAAAACTCAGGGATGACTGAAAAATAGCTCAGTGGACTGGATTCAGTGAACTTTCCATTAAACTCAGGAATATGTGGGTCGTGTTCTCACAATCTAGTTTCCCCCAAACTACTTCTTGTCCCTGAAACTGAAATTGCTGGATGATAGGAAGATGAGCTAAAACCTCTTAGCAGATCTCAAAATTTTTCTTGACAGTATTGGCAACAGCCAGACCAGCTGTAAATAAAGGATGAACTGAAGTCAGGGGAACAAAAAACCATTTGCTCTTCTCTCTGGGTGGCCCTGCCTCCCTTGGGTGCCATCCCTTCAGCCAATATAAATGAGTGAAGTAATGAAATTAGAAGAGTCTTGGCTGATTCCACAAGAAAATTGTCCACAATGGCTTTAAGTCTTCTTATTGTTTGACATGAGAGGTTTGTTCTCTGTGCAGGAGTACTTCTCCTTTGATGAGCTATAGAATGGTTTTCCCAAGGAGAATCAGAGCTCAGTTTTATACATTTGAAAGGATAATAATTAAAAATGTCACACACTGATTGCATTGCAGCAGCAAGGAAAACATGTTCTGGTACAGGGAGCAGCTGTTCATATTGCTAGGAGTATTTTGCACTTTCAGTACAGGTTAGCTGGATAATGTTAAATAGAAGCTATTTTGAGGCCAACCTGTGCTGATTCTACCTTGTAACTGATTCAACAGCTAAAATAATTTTTAATATGTCCTAATTTTTAAAGTCCACTTATACAACTCAAATATATTTGAATAACTCCAAAATAAAACATCTCTGTACACAAAAAGGAGCAAAAATATGCTTAGAGCATACGCAGACTTCATTTACTTTGCCTGCAACCCAAACTTTTCCTCTGAGCAGAGCTATGTAGCTCCACACAGTCATGATAATAGTGTCATTAATCTCCCCTGCAGTAATCTCTACCTCTCAGCTTTTACACATTCAGCACCTGGGGCAGATTTGACCTGACAAGTTTGTCCTTGAATCCTATCATTTACAAAGTCCACATTAAAAAAACCCTCGTGTATTATCAGCACTGCTGCGTTTTATCAAATAACTGCCACCAGCTCCTGCCTGAAATAGTTCATTTGCAAAGCTGTTGCCTCCAAACTGTGGAAAGCAACCATCAGTCAAGGGCTTGTTTTGGTCCCTTTTTCGTAGCAAGAGCAAACGAACTGCAGATGGAGCACTGTTTATACTTTCCCATCATCTCGGAGTGCCGGGAGCTGTCACTGTGATGTCACTGCAGGACACAAAGAAAGCAGCAAGACTGGAATTATTTATTTATTAGGTTAAGGCTAGTTGGATCTGTACTATAGAAAGAACACCAAGAGGCTTGAAATGCAAGGTACATGACCTCACTTTTTGTGTAGACCATAGGGGAGACACCACTCAGGGAAAAAAGTTTGATGCATCTACTGATAAAATAGAAAATAGAAAGAACTTGTTCTTAGATTTTTCTGTAGCTCTGTGTCAGCAGGAACTTTTAGTTTTTTGGGTTGGGGTATATATCTGAAATCTCTGTCACAGTAATATTGGCCTTTCTGGCTGAGACAGACGAGCTCTGCCTGATTAAGATAAATAATATAGTCCATTCTCACCCTCAGGCGTCTACCCCATCTTTGGAAGCAAGCAATTCATGTGTTGTGCATGAAGCAAAGCAAAATTAATTGAGAAAAGTGATCATAGACTTTTTCTCTTCCTATGACAGGCTTTATCCACGAATCTGTGCTTGCAGCAGGAGCACTAAGTCACACCAGTGACTCTGACAGCCATTGGAAAAGCCTGATAATAGAGAGCTGCAGAGCACACGAGCAATGATAAAGCAAACAAATCAAGGTTATGGTATCACAAAAGGAACTTTGTCTACCTGGCCAGAAAACAATAATCTTTACAGTATTACTTCCTCATTGTCTAGCCACTGTTTTGTGTTGCTAATGTAAAAGCTGCAAACACACCATGTGAGCCTGCTGCAATATTCTCTATTAGGCAAAGATCTCTGCAGCAACTTTTAAGAAGCTTTATATGTAACTCTGCTTTCTGAAGCACAGAGTTCATTTCAGCTAAACCATGTCTAGTAGAAATGTGGGAATGAGTTCTTCATATGGCACCCCAAGTGGGGAGAACAAATGTCTTTTGTTTTCATTTTAATAATGAACTTTCAAGGCATCTATGCTAAATGATTTTGTTCTGCCTGTAGTATTTAGTGCTCCATTTCATTGCTGTCTGTAGGAAAGTGCATTATTATGTGTTTAATGGTCACTTAAGGCTCACTTAAAGTTTTTATTACAGCATGCTTATAAATAGTGCAGAGCTTATTTCTGGAGAGGTTCTGTTCCGCTATTTGTGTTTAACTAATGTTTAAAAAAAAAAAGTGAAATTTTAAAGATGTTGGTAATATCTCTGAATATTTATGTTGGAAGGGATTTCAGGAAGTGATTTAGTCCCATTCCTCTGCTCCAGGCTGGCTAATGTCGACACTGGAACAGGATGCTCGTGGCCTTTTGCAGTGATATTCTTGGTGTCTGACTTGAGGCTTCCCAGTGTGTCCCGTGCCTCTCCACAGGAGCCCCAGGGAAATGTACTCGGTGCAGCCACTCAGTTCAGCCCCCAGGCAGCCTTCAAAAGGCTTTGGGACCAGAGCTGGGTCCCAGGTGCTGTGAGCAGTGCTTGTGCATCTGCCAGTGTGTGCCTGAAAGCCTTTTCCTCCACACTTGGCTTTCCTGCATTCACCAGTGCTCTAAGGCACAGGAAATGTTCTGTGGGCTTCCACAGGGAGAAAAAACACTGTGGGATATAATTTACTAAATTGTCATGAGAGGCATATATAGGAAGATATTTTGGCAGTCAAAAACAATAATGAACTTGCTTTCTGTTCACTTGATCTAAGGGGGTTTTTCTACTCCTACTTCATCACCCCTTCTGTCACAAATATATTCCATATATTCCTTCCTTGCTCAGTCAGACTTGTGTTAATCCCTCTGGCTGGCAGGAGAATCCTGATTTTCAAGAACATCAAGGTAAATACAACCTGTGTCTTCATCTCTCATATTTTTTTACTTCAGAACTACTCACTGACTTTCCAGACTTGGAGAAAATGTAGGTTATCCCACTCAGTGGGTTTCTCTGGTTCTGCTAAGCTGGAGATGGAAACAAGTAGAAGAGAATGCAGGAAAATTAGATCATATGAGAAGTCTGTAAGAAAAGTTCCCCTCGCTGGACAAAGTGCCATATAACTGTGACCCTGAGAATCTCTTCTGCACTGAGGCCAGGAGGAAACAATGAAATACTCCAAGTCACAGGAACAGGGGACAGCCACCGTGGTGCAGCTACAAACCTGCACAGGGGAGGACTAACCTGGGTAATTTCAAAGATGTTTTTACCCTCAGGCTAGATTGTAATTTTGGCTAGGTGGGGTAAATCAGGCATAATTTTACTGACATCAAAGGCCCTGCTCCACATGATCTAGCTTCATCTCTTGAAACTGAGGTCAAACCTTTTAACTTTTCTAGGCAAGTTCTGCCCAAAATGAATGGGTGGAGCAAGGTCAAGCCTATGATTTTATTATTTTCACTTGGGCACTTGCAAAATTTGGTATTCACATCTGGCTTTGTCTTTTAAAGGACATTTTTTCTGGAGACTGAACTGACAATTGTCTGGCCACAACTATTCAGCTGCCCAGTTTTGGATGGGGTGGGTTAGGGCTAGGCCAGCTTGAGAAATACAGATGCAAAGGGGTATGTAGTAATTTTTAGGATGCTGTAAGAAAACTGTATTGGAATCTAGGGATCAAGGTTCGGGCTATTATAAAAATGGAGCTCATTTTTAGCCTGTACCAAATTTCTTCTTGCACTTTAATTTAAAGTTAGTGAACCATATGCAGGGCAGAGATGAAAGTCTCAAAGTGGACGCCTGTGACCTTACTTTGAATAATACATAGCATTTTTCATTGTGATAAAATCAGGCAACTGCTGAGGTGCAGGTCCCAGTTCAGATGGTTGTGCTTAGCTGCATGTCATTCTTAGCTGGAAACTTACCCTGTGATTTCACATTGCTTTAGAAGCAGGGAATTGCTTTAGCAACACGCTACCTTACACACTTCTGCTAAGTAGAAATTTAGTTGCGTTCCCGTGCAGTGCCGTGGGAAGGGGCTGGTCTGTAAGAGGGAGTAAACCTACAAACCACTCTCCGGAAACCAAACACATCCCGGGAGTGGCGGTGCGCTGCATTGAACATTCTCAGCCACCAGATGGCCACGAGCTGTGGCGCTGCGGCTGGGGACACGGCAGGAGCATCCAATGCAAGACCTGGGAATTGCATGGGTGAAGCCATATTCCTATGGAGCGCACGCCTCAGGGTCTCTGATGGGTCTGCACGCTGGCAGTGACTGCAGTTTGTTCATTCCAGTTGGTGTGAATCACTTGCCATTCCCTTGGTTGTCTTTTGTCATTTGCCACCCAGCAATGTCATGTTTTAACACTCTCCGTGTCCTTTGGGAAGAAACTGCATTCTGTTATTTTAGCTGTGAGCCTGATAATCTGCTGAAGTGGTGATGGATGTCTTAAAGAAAATGGCAATTATCACGTGCAGTTATGCTGAGCTTGAAATCTCCTGGAGCCAGTGTTACCAGCAGTAAGAAATAAGAGCATGAGGAGCACCGTGCTTACCTAGAAAAGAGCTGGTGATAATTTAAGAATGAGTTCTGAGAGACATATTTGATTCTGGCCCGAGGCTGTAACTTTTAAAGAGAAAAGTGGTAAAGTTATTCTACCAGGATTTTTTCCTATTGAGGCAAGAAATAACTCTAAAGGACACCAGCAGAGCTCAGCAGCACTTCTCTCAAGTTGCAGTAAGGTCAGCATTAGGAATTCCTCATTTTATGGGATGCTCTGGGAAACAGGAAAGCGTTCCTCTGTAGGCGTCACACTTCATCTGAGCAGTTTTATTAGTAGTGGAATTCTACTTCAACAGCACTCAGGGCTTCACAGGCATGTCCTTAACATCTGAGAAGAAACTGCTCCTGAGGGAGCCCCATATGGTGTTCTTCACTTTGAGATCCTAGCAGGGCAATCTGGGCCAGCAGAAGGGACAAATGTTTCTGCAGGAGGTCCAGTGTTTGGTAGTATGTGCTGTAAATGCCTCCCACAGAAATGATACCAGAAAGGAATTTGCTGTAGCAAGGCCGGACACCACAGACACAAAGCAGTGGTGTTGCAGACACTCATGCAAGTTTCATTCCTTCTGTATCTATTATAGTATCAGTCTTTAGTTACATGGACTCCTACAGTTTTCTCCCAATTTCTGCTGGTTTTTTTTGTGCAGCTAGAGTATACCCAGCTAAAATTCAGCCTAAACACCTTGAGATAATGACACTTGAACATAATTTCTGTATGCACAGGTTCAGCTCCAATCACCATTCTGTAAGTATGCACAATAACAATACACTGCCTTTGGTAAAGCTGTGGGATCTGAAGAGGTGAAGATGAGAAAACCCCATACGAAGTTCAGAGAGGGCAGGGAATTAGAAAGCCAGGAAAAGACATGGTAACAGTGGAAAGATTGAATTTCATGTAACACACAGCAGTCTCAGCGTGCACGTTGCCTGGCCAAGGTAAACCACACAATAAGTTACTGTACAAACAGAGAATCATGAAGTGTATGATCCTTTAATCTCGGGGTGGCATCAGTGTAGTTCTGTTCTAATTACCTTGTTATGGATAGAAGGGCTTAATGTGGTTCCAATTCCTGAAGAGGCACGGTGGCTTCTAATTGTTGGAAAATAGATGAAGACTGCTCTAAGGTTTCACAGGCATGCTTAAAATCCAGCTGTCAGGCATATTTCTGTTTTGCTATGGTTTGGAAGGTGTTTGAGGGGAACGACAGTTTAATGAAGCATCTGGATCTCATTGCAGACCTGCTTTTTGTTTTTGTGTTTCTTAATTTATTATTACAATTTCCAGCTGGGCTCGTAGAGGCACAAAGGAGACAGGACATGGCTCCAAGTCACAAAGCAAATTTGTATTTCTTCTTTAACGTGAAAGTTTCCTTCTGCCTTTTACTTAAAATATTAAATGTTAGAGCTTCCAATACTCCTTGATAGGATTTTTACTCGTCTCTTGAAGCTTATCTTACGATTAATGTATTAACATTCCTTGTTTCGAAAACAATTTTTTAAAGATATTTTAGAAGGCTTTATTTTTTTTCAGCTTTGTTTTGGTCCACTGCTGCTGTTTGGTAGGAATAGTTGCTAACTAGTTTTTTATTCAGGAGCGTGTCAAGGGTGTGTTTGTGATTAGTGGACTCCTGGAGCTACCCTGGAAAATGTGCTGTGGGCTACAGGTAATCGATACTTGACTCTTAATACGGATTAAGAAACAGCAGAGCATGCCAGCTATCGACTGCATTATGTTGTTTATCCTGGTTATGAGTCTTCCTGCAGGCTGTTCATCCTCTCAGAATCCATTTTCCAGTTATTTCTGACAAACTTTCACTTTGGAAAAAAAAAAAAAAAGCAAAGGCCTGCAGTCACATCCATGTTCTGATCATTGCCTGCTGTGTTCCTCCCTCACAGGACCCAAGTGTGCTGTCCTCCCACTCTGTTAAACTGTGCCAAAATACAAAATGTAATTGAGAAATAATCTATTAGTGCTCTTGTAAGGAAATGAGGAAATCCAAAAGGAAATTCCACTTGTAAGTCTCTTCAATTCTGTTAAGTCAAGCTGTATATTTGTTTGTCTGCTTGGAGAGGAAAACTAAAGCCCAGCCTCTCAGTTTAAGTTAAAGGTGTGTGTGACCTTGCCTGTGCTGGCTGTTTACTACTTAGATAAGTTCTTGCCATTTTTGATATCTGTGGATCATGTCCTTGGAACTGCTGTGTAACGCAGCCAAATCATTTCCATGGGCATGAAGTGGAAAGACAAGAAATTTATCCCAGGGTTTAATCTGAATGAGATACAGTTTTACAAGAGATTAAAGAGGGCTCTTGAGATAGTAAATAGAAATATGCCCAGAAGCAGCCATTGGGGTGTCAGGTCTTTAGATTTATATTCATGCTCACAGATCTAATTACTGCTGGTGAACTGGAAATAGCTTTACCAGCTCCACTCTTCCCCAATGTGCTGCTGATCACAGCTGTGTAAAGCCAGGAGTGAAAAACCAGCAAGGGCTTGTCAAACCTCAAACGCTGGTCCAATTTCTTTCTGTTCATGATCCATGCAGAAAAGGGCAGGGGTGATTCCGATTACCTTTTATCACATCAATGAAATGGAATAAGTTCCCTGAGTTTTGTGGAGCAAGATATTATGTGGTGCAAATTACAGCAGCCACATGGATGTTTTATCAGAGGAGCTACTTCTTCCAGCTGGGACCATTGGAATTCTTTCTGCGCTTTTTCTTCCTGCCTCACCCTTGAACTGCTCCCGGGGTCAAGTAATGTGGAGGTAAAGCCAAAAACCTACAGGAGCACAAAGGAGATTCATGAGAGCTGTGGGTTGCTGACAAACCCTGATAGATGGATGGGACCTAATTGTAAAAATGACCCATATCTTGTGGTTCTCATACATGATGGTACCTTCTCAAATTCCTGCATTTTTTCCTGTGACTCTGACATTGCAATACAATGCTTTGCTCCTGTGTGTCTTTGTTGACTAAAATTCTCATGTCCTCACCACAGATTCACCTGGCAACACTTAGAGGATTGTCAGAATCTGAAACTCTCCACATCATTGGGCAGCCATCAGTAAATGCACAAGTTCTCACTTTGGAGAATTCCTTGGATGCACTTGGGATGGATGTGAGCAATTCTGTCTGTGTCAGCCAAAAAGGCAGCAGACAAATACAGAGGGAAGAGCATGCTAACAAGTGTTGGAAAGAACCAGGCTGCCAAATGAGAGCATGCAGAGCATGGTGCTTTAAAAAGTGCTGGAATTTGTTACTTTATTCTAATTTCCTGTGTTTTGAACATTTTTTTGAAGCTGAGATGGCACTGGGGACAGTAGTGATGATGAACTGAAGAGAAACATCTCTTGCGTGCAGTCGTCAATCTCAGAAAATTTTGAAACCTGAATCATTTTCTTCTGGGAAAAATTTTAGTGCCAATTATGTTCCAAAAGAATTTCTGAGGAAGCCTGCCCATCCAATTTCTCCCTTTTCCAGCTTATAAAATAGCAAGCTGATAGCATGTATCTATCCTTTTGACTCTGTAGAGCATAAGGCAACTGAAAAGTCATCGGGCTGCCTCTGGAAGCTTGGTTATGGATTCTGGCCAAAAGCATGGAAGCTGTAATTGGCGTGGAAGATTTTTCTTCTCTTAATCACGCCTTCATATTTGAACTCTTTCCAGTCTTCCCAAAGAACAAGTCATTAGCCACTCCTTTGGAAGCAGAAAGGCTTGAGGCAGCATAGCTTGAGATTTGTTTGACCTTTAGCTCTGCTTTCCTCTGATTATTTCTGCTCTGTGCAATTTGGATTATGTAGGGATGCAAACATCTAAGAGAGTGAGGAAAATGATAATTTTAGGGTCAAGGAATGAGAGGTTTGGGGAACCTCTCTCTCTTGGCTGGTATGTTTTTCTAGGAAGTTTGGTGTTATGAGAGTAGTTGCTGGAGCTATTTGCATGAAAATCTGAATAGGGTGTGAAAGTCTGAAAATTCCATCTTCAGAGGACAGGTCTTACCCCATGGTGTGTGTTGAGGGCCTGTTCACAGCAGAAAATATTTGAGAAAGAAATCAGTGTGCTAAAGGAAAGAGTAAAATTATCAAAAAACAACAAAAAATGGGTTACAGTTATGTGATTTGACTGTCCAAAAGAAAGAGAACACTGCTTTCCCCAGACCCAAAAAGAGTTTGCAGCACTGATCCCTGAGAGAAGCTCAATATGTATGGAAACAAGAGATTCCTGAAGGAGCTGCCTCTGCCACAAGTGCTGCTGCAGAGATGTTCCTCTTAAGTAAAACAACACCATTCCTGTAGGAATTAAAATCTGACTAAAATCACTAATGTAATGTAAAATACTCCCCAAGATATACTGTGCTGTTGTGCACGCAGTTGCTACAAAATATCCTGAAGAACCAAATGCTGCAACTTAAACCCAACAATACCAATTCAATGGGTACATAACATCTTCCAGTGTATGGAAACAAAAGTCAGGACAGCTGATTTGATTCACAGAAAATGTGGAATTCGGTCAGTATCCTTGAGTGATTGGTTGTCTTACTGATGGTAGGATCTGTTTGAAAATAGCCAAATATAAATACCATTTGTACCATGTAACCCCGGGTTACTGTGATTCCCACCCTCCCCCCGGCTGGGGAAATTCGGGTTTGATCTTGAGTAACTGAGACAGAAGTACCAGAGTACAGTAAATCCACCATAATACTTTCTTACCCCAAAATACACATTCCAAAATACTGGAAGAACACAGCATTTTTTTCTGAATTATTTACTCAAAAAACAGATGAAAAATAATACAGTTCAGGAAACTCATGCGTGATTTAAGGAATGTACTGTGCATACATCTTAATATGCAACATACATATAGTTCCACTTGTATTAGAGTCAGAGAAGAAGAGATTTCTAAAGGCAAAGCAGGAGTTGCTCCCAGAAATCGAGAGAGAGACAGTCTAAAAAGTAACTTTACTGGGATTTTATTTCTACTTTGCATAGAAGGCAAGGTAGCATGTTGGAATTCCATATGTGTTCATGCGATATTTGTCTTTTAAGCATGACTAACTTTCTGAGAAAAGGGTTTAATATGCAGCTGGAGCCTAAAAGAGCCACTTGGGATTTAGGGATCTGAGTCTGTCCTGGAGTCAGGGTAGCTTTTCCTTTGTGTAGGGGAGGAGAGCGGGGCTTGAGCAGAGCTGGCTCTTAGGGGGACGCTTTGGGTGACAAAGTGACACTTCATCCCTGCAGTCCATCCCGGAGCTTCCAGGCTGTGCTGATGTAACCTGCTGACAATGTGCTGCTCTTTTCTACCTTCCAGTCAATTCGAGGGGGTCCCTGGCAATGCCAGGCAGCAGTGTAGCTGCTGGGGTGCATGACTTCTATTGAAATGTCTGTCTGCAGCTTGCATTATTGGGTTACATTTTGTTCAGGGGCCTGCAGAAGAGAACAGGCCTCTGCCCAGTGCCAATTAAAAGTGCAAAGAAAAGCCTTTTTGTTTGGATTTGCCTTTGATGTGTATCAGGAGGAAGCGTGCAAACCACACTGCTGGGTTAGCTGACCTCTCTGTGGTGAGTTCCAGTTGCATTTACTTTTCAAATAGCTATAAAAAGTGAAAGGTTTTCAAAGCCATAATTCCAAATCGTTCCCAGCACAAACCCCAAACAGCTGCACTTTGTGCTGGGAAATGCCTTGAAGGCTGAAGGAGGGAGCCTTTCCCTCCGGGCCCTGTGGATGCTTTACAGCTGTACTATGGCCCTGAGGTTAAAGTGACTTCCTTGGAGATCCCATCCATGGATGGGCTGGCCAGGCAGTTTTGTGGTTATGAAGGATGACCTTGGCCTGTTGTCCTGAGTGCTGCTGTGGGGAGAGGAATGTGTTGATGGCAGATGTGCACATCCTCACCTTCCAGGGGTGCCTTTCAGCGCCCTGACCTCTCTTTGCACGCCCTCCCCGCATTCTGGGTCCCTCCTAATTCCTAGGGACGGGTCTGGCCAGCCCAGAGGGAAGAGCCCGGGGCTGGGGAGCGGCACCTCCCTGGCGGCCCGAGCTGCTGAGTGCTCCCATTAACCCCGTGGGGAGGTGCGGGACCCCTGGGCTGAGTCCGTGTTGTCACCAGGGCCTTGTTCCTGCTCATTCAAGGAGTGTTTGTTTTATAAACCCTGAGCTTTCTCAAGCAGCTCTGGAAGCCCCAGCCCCGACGTCTGCTTTACAATTATCTGACAACTAATTTAATAAAAGCTCTGCAATTAACGGGCTGGATTCGTGCAGCTCGTGTTCTTCAGGGCCTCATCTGAAGGCTTTGCAGTTCTTAATGGACAGAACTTTGCAGATGCTGCACTGATCCACTGAGCTCTGCTCTAATATTGTTTAAAAGAAATTACCCTCACCATGTTGTTTCTGCTTTGCTATTTCTAAACTATGCAAATTCAGGAAGCTGCCTCTCACACATGATTATAAATTGCTGGCTGGGGTGAGGTACCTAACAGGCAGCTAAAATATAATAAAATATTAAATGCATTTTCATATTGTGCACGTTCTGTTTACGTATTATTCACCAGGGACTCTGAATTTGCTTCACAATAATAACCATGAAGGGAAAAAAAATTCTTTCCTCAGTAATGAACAGATACAGCAGAAGGGTTTTGGCATATAGTTCTTCCCTCAAGGAATTTTGCCTGTAAAAGGTATGAAGACAATCTCAGTAAAATATTAAGATTTGACCTATTGCTGATTATGTTCGAAAAGCACAGGAGAAAGTCATGGCAGGAATGTAAGAGGATGGAGAAGAAAAGTAGGGTGCCAAGTGTATCGCTTAAAAATTAAAATTTTCTGATTTATTAAGAAGAACAGCAGGTTTTATTAGTGGCATATAAACAACACTGAAACCTGGAAGTGACAATTAACAGCAGCCCACGGCTTGTTAAGTCCGTGATAGAAGGTTATAATTCATCTGCCATCTGGACGTGGAAATTTTGTTGAAGGCTGCTCTCAACATGAGCTCATCACTTGGTGCAAAATATTCCCCTGCAGGAACATGTCTCAAGGAACAGCAAGAGAGCTGAGGGGCAACAATTTTCAGGCTAAGAATCAATAAATTCTGTGAAGGAAGGAAATTCTGTGAAAGATTACTTTATTTTCACCTTTGACTTCTAGATATTATTCTGAATTCAAAAGTTTCACTTAGATCCAAGCCTGACTGCTCTCTCGTTTCTTTCTGACTGGGACTGGTGACCTGTTTAGACAGTGCCATGTGCCACAGGCAAAGCTTATTCTGAACGCCTGGAAGGAAACTGAAAATGGGAGAAAAACATAAAAATAAAATATTAAAGGTAACTTGATGGAATCTACCAGCTCATCTGACACATAAGAAAAGATGAGAAAATTTCTTATATTTAGGCTAACGAAATAGAAGGCAGGTGATGTGTCATATGCATTACATAACTGAAGGTTAATGCTAGTGAGAAGAGATTATTTAAGTGATAACACTGGCATACCAAAAAATTCATGGGGACTAAAACCACTTCACATTTTAAGTAGGAGAGACCATTAATTTTTAAAGCAGGGAAAGCCCAGAACCTTGCAGAAATTTAGCCTCAGGAACTGAAGCAAATCAGTTTAATTTAGCATTTGACACAGAGAAAATGCATATACAAGTGGCAGCAGAGGGCTTCCAAGCAAAACTGAAATCACAAATGATGAGCTCAGTTTGTTAAACACAGCACATTACTTATAGAAATGTTAAGATAAGTCATGGACCAGAAATAATCCAATGTGGATGTCAGTTATTTGAGCATTCTGTAATTAAACCCAGACTTTTCTGATAGCTGTGCCTGTCTCCATGTTGTTTTGAAGTGTTTGATCTTGAATAATATTTGCTGAACTAAATGGCCACAACTCCAGTCACACACAATGTATTTTGGAGTTGTGCAAAGATGAGCTCACCGAGGGTACACACAACCCACAGCCTGATCCACGGACAGTGACTGATATCAGCCCAGACAAAAAATCTGATTTCCATAGATCCTGCTTGCATGGACATTCAGAGATGTTTTTAACAAAGTAAGTCATCAGTTTTCCTGGTCTCACCAGTCATCTTTACAGTGGCACTTCCCAAAGATGTGTTCTCAGCTGCGATTCACACTATCAATCGTGTTGTTGATTCAGCCAGGCTTCCCAAAGCCTGGCCTATGTCTCCTATCAGTTTCTTCCTTGTGTATCCTTTTCTTTGAATTATTGCTGATCCAGCTCTGTATTCAAATACTTCTATATACATAGAATGTATTTTATCCTAACATACACATTTGCTTATTTTGCTAAAGACCCTCAGGAGTAATCTTTAATTTTTAAAAAATGCTGCATTAAAATTTTAGTTGCCACTGAAAACACTAGGACTCTCCCAACAGACCATTCAGTCATATGAGATTTAGGTACTGTAGGTTCTCTCCTTAGCATGGGAAAAATGCAAAAGCAGCCTTAGTTTCAGCCCAGTTCAAAAAGAGACTCACTACTGCACCAGCTCCATAGTGTTGTTTTTAGAATAAAAAACTGTTAAAATCAGAGCTGGGGACCTCAAAGTCAGTGAAACCATTCTTGAAGATTTAATCATTGCCTATGTTTGGAACACTGACATTTTTAGACTTATGATTATGGTGAGAATCACAACTTTAGTCATGCCTAAATGCAAAACTAATAAAAATATTCTTTACAAACTTAAAGTCATGAAGCAAATTGATTTAGGGTTGGGAAGACATAATTCTGTTTGGGATTCTGTTTTGTTTTCTTTTTAAAACCAGGGTCATCTCAGAAACAAGTTTTCCTCTTTAATTTGTCAAGAAAATGGAAAAATTATTAAAAATACTATGCTATACTATTCTAATATTTTATTCCTCCTTATTTTCTGTGATAGTCTGCTTTCTGTAGAGTACAGAATGCCCCAAGAAATTCAGCTGCAGAAACCATTGTTTGAAGTGGGAAGCTGAGACCTTCTGACAAATTGCAAAGAGCTAACTTGAAAAAGTGCTCCCTGGTATCTTCCCCTGGAGGAAAAGGGACGCATTTCTTCTGACATGTGTTCTTGCTATCTGCTGATCTTAGCATTTAAGAATGCTTTGGAATAGGACAGGACTGTATTAAAGGAACTTGGATGAGTAAATCCTCTTGTGACTCTTTAGGAAGTTATAATCTGCAAAAGGACTTCACTTGAAGGAATCTCTTCTACTGAGAAGGCAAAAAGGGAAAATTAAACTCCCTATTGCACACAGCTTGTTATCTGATTTTTCCCCTCATGTGTAGCCAGATTTTTCTGAGGGGAAAACTTTAATGATAATTGCTTTTTTCCATAGCAGAGCAAGGCTTTTTTGAACAGATGCTGACTGATTCCGTTCTGTGCAATTGGACTGGCAGCTCTCAGAGTACTTGTTCAGGGCTGCCAAGTTATGAAATGTTTGAGGTACAAGCAGAGTGTGAATAAAGCTTTTACTGCTTTGAACAAGACAACTCGGCTCAAAATTCCCTTGCTTACATTTGCGTGGATATTAATGACCTGTTAGTTAAATGTGGATGTAAAAATGTCAGCTGGACTAAAACAGATCAAATCACATTTCTTCTTAGTTTTGCCTTTTAAATGTTTTACGGTTACTATCACCGGGCTTCCCTCCTCTTCTCATGTTTTGTGTTTCCTGGCTGTTACATGGTCACCTTTTCAAATACAAATACAGCCACAAATCAGCGGCTGCTTTTATTGTCATTTATATCAACAGTTGTTGTCTCTGCTTTCATAGATGAGGAAATAGTTTCTAAATGGAATGAGTGAAGAGCTCCTTATATTCTTCTTTATATTTGAGATGATATCTCTGAAAAATAGCCGTTTCCCAGCGTCTAAAATCTTCCAGATATGCTAGGAGAAACTTTAGTTAATCCTCTTAAAATCTGTCTCAGGCCTTTAAATACTGTTGTTGCTGCCTTTTCAAATTCTAGACTATACCTTTACTTTTGCCAGTCTTTCCTTTTTGTAAATAAAGTGTTTTCATTTAATCTGATAATGATTACAAAATTAGTGATATGACCGGTTTTTAAATTTTCCTGTATTCTTTTTACCTTCTCTCTATGTGGTTTTGTAAGTGAAGACAAATAGGAAAGGCAAATATAGAAGAATTTTGTGTTTCAGAAAGGAAATTGATGTGTTTAAATACATGGAAAGAGAAAGTAAAATTTCGCTATTTTATATAAAATGACTGTATAATTTTCAACAAGACCTAGCTACTAATACTTATTCCTGATGCTACTTAATCAATTATTCAGCATTTCAGGAATGATAACTAATGCTAGAAATTGCACAGTGAATTCAAAGGCTGCTCCCTTTCTGGTGCTGCAGCACAAGCCTGGTCTGGACGAGATCCTAGGCAGTAACGCTGAGCAAGTTCTGTGTTACAGCAGCGTCGTATTTTGCTCTTCTTGTCACTGCAGATTCCAGAGGCTGTAAAATTCTCCTGCGTTTCTGATCCTTCTCCTAATGTTGTTGTGTGATACTCTAATGGTGCAAGAGTTGTGTCAGCACCCTGTGAGCCAACATCTGGAAGCCATTAATGCTTCGTGGAGCACGGGGTGGCACAGACACCGCCGATGCATCTGGAAAGAGCAAAAGCTCTCTGTTGTGGACTGGTAGGGTGGGTGATTGCCAGGTGAAGGCTGGGAATCTCTCAGGATCTCTCAGACAGACTTCTGGCACTTACACAATGACTGAATCAAGAGCATGACCAGGAACCCAAATGCTCCATGTTAAAAGGATGTGGAATATTGCTCTGCTGGTTTTTGTTTAGTTACAATCTGCTAGTGGCAGTCCAGGCTGTAAAAAGTGACAGCTACATCTGTGTGGATAAACTCCCCATCTGAAACAGATCTCAAAACAAGTATTTTAAAGCTAATTGCACGTCTTGCATCACATCTGATTTATTCATGTGCACAATGGCTCTGTGGCACGCGGCAGCAATCACCAGTAGGATGTCTTGTTCATGTGACAGAAATGACACAAGAATATTTTTCCATGCTGTCATGGTTCCTCTGCTCAAACTCAAAGAGCTCACTTAGGGGGGCAACCTTATTTTTCATCTCTCCTTTTTTCTCATGTAGTGGTAGCAGCACTTCATCATTCAACACCAGTTCAAATCCAAATATTTTAAATGCACATCTTGTGGGACAATTTATGCAAGACCAATTGTGTTTGTGGCCATTACATATTTTCCACAGAATCTGGAAAAGTTCGCTCTAAAAGTCAAGAAGAACTTCAGCTTTTCATTACTACTTTTTACCAAACATTTTCTTTGGTTATTAATTTCATAACTGGCAACCCTTATCAAGCTCCCTTGACTCTCCTGGTTCTGCTGAGAGCTGGGACTGTTCAGGCTGGAGAAAAGTGCAGAAGACACAAGAAGAAGGAATGCTGTCTTTTTATTTTATTGTTTTGTTTTTTTTCCCCAGAATGCCTGCTGCTATGATTTTCTACTCAGTGAATATTTTTGCCCCAAAGGAATGAAGAGTAGGCAGATGCTTAGAGAACAAGTAATAAGGATCTAGGAAGATATTAAGACCTGCAACTCATGACAAACTGAAATCTTTTGCAAACAGAATTACAGTTAGCTGCTTAGCTGTGTTCTGGTGGGATTTCAGAGGACTCAAAGAATTCTTGGAGGTTCAGAAAGAGAACTTTAACTTCTCCTAATATGCCTTGTGTTCTGTCAGCTATGCAGAGGCAATGGAAAACATTTGTCAAAACAGATGGCAGGTTTAGCCCCCCGCCACTGAATACAAATGGGAAGTTCAAGGTCCAGTTAATGGCTGGTGAGCCAAGAAACATTTGGAAACTTCGTTTAGCATTGAATAGCCCCCAAAGAATACACTGTTACAATTCCAGGACGCCGTGGCTATGGCCAGACTCGGAATGCTGTGAACAGTCGTCTCATGGCTTATGCTTCCAGCCAGGACAGAGAACTGCTGAGGTGCACAAAACCTGAGATGAACAGGCTAACATGGTTTGCAGGATTTTTGAGAAGACATGTTTGACAGCTGTTCAGGCCAGCAGAACATTTCTTTGCCCAGTGCTCCCTGATATTTTACTGTCTCTCAGCTGCTTTTCCTACATTAAGATAAGTATTATCTGAAAAGCAATCATGTGCATAAAATGTACAAGGAGACGAAATGTGAAAATCTCTGTTTTTTCTATTAAATCATACTGGCATGTTACACTGAAGTGAGTTTCATGGACTCTCGAGGTAAATTGTGGAAACTATGATCTGCATAGCTGAAAGGTTCCAATTTCTGGTGGCATATCTACTGAAAACAAAACAAAGTCAGAGAAACGTTTTATATGCATCCAGTGAATCAAGTACTGGGGTCATCTGCTGATTAATAATGAAAAAGGTTCTTGCTATGATTGAAACAATTTGCTGTTAAATGAGCAGAGGTTAAATGAGCCTGAGTTTGGAATAAGAACATAAAGAAAACTCCTGCAAAGTGTTTGCAATAGTGATCAGTGCTTTAAACAGACCCTAATCAAGATCCTAGTGATTTAAACATATAATAGATTACAAAGGTGGTTCTTCCTGTGGAATGGGTGCTCACTGCAGTGCAGTAAGTGCAAGGTTAAATAGCACCATGTCTGTACCTCTCTTGTCTGTACATGAGGAATGAAGCATCAAGCCCAGAAGTGGAGCACTGTTGAAAACACAACTGACCTCTCAGTCTTGCACACAAGTCCCCGTCACCAGGTCCAGAATATTTCTTCCCAGCTGAGTCTTGCTGAGCTCCCTTCTTCTTTCTTCACACTGAGGGGAATGTACAGCAGCAACTTAAAATCAAGAGCAAGGGCTAAAAGGTCACCTTTGTGCCTGATAATTGTCATATAATCATATTTGTTTTCCATTGTTTCACATTAATTACTTCCTAAGGATCAGTTAAGGCTACCTGATTATTTTACTTTTTCTTTCCTTCTAGAATTTCATGAGCCTTCGGGATGGATGCCATGAGTGAAAGTTGCTGTTAACTGTATTTTAAAGTAAGCTGTTAAACACCCAGTGTTAGTACTTCTTTTGTTTATTTAGAGTTGTAAAGAAGCATTGATGTGCATTATACCCTGAGTAACTTGCAAGTGAGTATGGAACAATGGCAGGTCCTTAATTTCTACACCCCTGGTTTCAGACCAGACCTAGAGACCAAATGAAATAACTAAAATCGAGTTTATCTTATAAAGATGTGCAATTCTTCCTCTTCAAAACCCTTGTGATCTTTATGCAACAAATTTGGCCAATATGTCACCACTACTTCCCGCAGAGCAGAGCTGGGAGATCCGTGAAGAAAGCTGTTAAGTGTTCCCTTAGGATCAGTGCAGCAGCAGCAGGCAGATGCTAGCACACCTCAGTTGGCAGGAAGATTCAATTTTTAAAAGACTCTGTGTTGCAAATAACTGTGGCAGATGTGCAGTGGAGCCCACAGAGCTGTGGGAGCCCATCACTGATACTGAGGGTCTTGGACCTTTCTGACAGATAACAGCTTGCTGTAGTGGCTGTCTCTGGAGGGTTCCTGGTATTTGGAAGCAACACATTTCTGTGCCTCTTTTCTTGACA
This sequence comes from Petroica traversi, assembly GCA_025920805.1. Lineage (NCBI taxonomy): Eukaryota > Metazoa > Chordata > Aves > Passeriformes > Petroicidae > Petroica > Petroica traversi. The sequence goes on from JAHLSL010000020.1 coordinate 26,719,081, forward strand.
GTAACAGGGATTAATTTAGTCTACTATTGTCTAAATGCCCCTATGGACCAGGATCTGTCTTGAAGGAAATGGCTGCAGAGATCCAAATTGAGTGGTGAAGAATTGTGGTGGCTGAATTTATTTATGTAGATGGGTTTTTTAGCTGAGACTTTGGCTGTGTGGTTTGACACTAAAAAAAAGTAATTTCTGGATTGAAGGACTGGGAAACAGCATAAGAGAATAAAAATGGATGTACAGAACGAGGAAATAACTCTTTTAAGTATATCTATAATTTAAAATAGAAAAAAAATCATTAAGTGAATTAAATTTTCCAGAGTCTGACTGAGGAACAAGGTATTTCTGATTGGATTTGTGAATGTGTTCAGTACTGTGCAAAAAAAAGAAATGCTCTTTTCCCTTAATGCTTCCATAAACCTGAGTTCTGGCACTTTAATCTACCAGTGACAATAACACAGCATTTTATTTCCTGATTTGTTATGACTATTAAACCTATGAGCTTAGGTAATTTTGTTAAAATACAATTAAAATTTAACAACATGCCTAGTTATCCTCCTAGTCAAATTTGTCCTCATTTGAAAGGGCACTTTTCTAATTTTGACTTATTAAATTCTGTGAGAAAGATCAAAGGTGCCCTCCTGTTCCTTGTTACAGAGGATCAATGGATCAGATAATTCAAGGTTTAATAAAATATCTCAGTGAATGCAGCTGTATGCAGTAATTATTATGCTATTAAGCCATTTCAGAGTAAGAGTTAAACTCCCAATTCTTTTGTAAAGAGCATCAATCCATGCTAAACAAGTACCTCTTTGCTGTGGAACATGGTCCTGTTTTTGTTTCGAATTTGAAAATGTACCATGTCATTTTCAGTGTGATTTACTGACTGTTCTCGATGGATTCTATTGGCATCCCATCAGGACTGCATTCTAGCCTTCCTCCCTAAAATACAGGCAGTTCTAAGAAAGCAGCACTATTCTTGTGAAAACAGCATTTATATATTTCTCTTGCATGTTTATCCTCAGCATCATCTTACTGGGAACACGCTTAACCTGCCAAAAGCTCTTCTGAACTCTGACTGCAAACCATTCCAAAGTCCAAATTTCTCATGCAAATGCCGTATGACCTCAGGTAGGTAGAGAACTCCAGGTTCTCTGAGCACGTTATCTGCAACCAACTTTACAGTTTTCTGAGCCTTTTGGCTGCTGCATATTCAAAGCGCTGTTTACTTATTGCCCTTGTCATCTAGTCAGACTGCACAGCTTTGATCCAGGCAGTTTGCTTTCAGTCTTACCTCGGTGCTCACAATCTCATCGTGCTGAGAAGTCTGAGCCAGGCGCCTTATCCTGAAAACCTGGGGCTTTTTGTTTGTTTGATTAACTCCCATGGCTTGCGAGCGATCCAGCTTTTGTTCAGTCGCTGCTCTGAAGGCTGGTGCATGGCTCTGCACGGCTTGGGCTTTCCTTAATCAACATATGGACTATAATATATTGTTTGTTTGGAGTCTGATGTCATGGGAAAAAGTGTTGCTTCAGTCAGGATGGAAACTTGCCCAGATACGTTCGAGTTGTTTCTTCCTCGACTGTAGTATCTGCTTGAAACTTTTCACTTGCCTTCTAATGGTTATTCCTGCTCATCCACAGGCTGTTTCCAGTCCAAATATAGTGCTACTTGATTGAAAAAATCCAAGCAGCAGTTCTCTTTTTGGCACATGTTTAGCAATCCCAGCTAAATCCCTTCTGAAATGCCAGGGTCCGGTTTGTCACAGAAGGTCACAGGCTCGCTGAGGCTGTCCCTCTGGACATTTCAGCGACTTCTGTGTCTGCACAGCTACAAAAAACTCTGCTGAAATCTGGAATGTTTTTCAAACCCTTTCTTCCCCTCCCTCCGAAGTGGCTGTGAGGAAGCAGTGACCAAGGGTATCCTTGTGAAACTCCTGTTGACCCTCAATATGGAATGTGCAGCCAGTTCAGGGCTGCATCGGGGTCCTGTGTTTGGGGTTTGTTTGTTGTACTGAGGCAGCCTTTCAGATGATGTTTGGAAATTGCTTTAAAAGAACAGCTCAAGTGATTTTATTTGCTTGTCTGCATAACTAAAGGATATTAGTCAGGGCAAACTAATGTGACTCCACTGATATTAATAGAGCTGAGTTAGAACAACTGGAGAATAAGCCCTTGAATTCTAGGGAAATTATTATTGTGCAGGCTGAGTTTCAAAGGCTGTAATGCTGTCTAATAATGTTAGGAGCCTCTAATACCCAACTAATTCCTAATTAGCTTTTCCTTCCTTGTCAACTCCTCTGTTATGCCTTTTTTGTTGATGTCAGAGTTTTACTGTAAGAAAACAAGAACTGTGTTCAAGATAAAGCTGCCCTGAGCTGCGCTTTCAGAGGTGTACTACCTGCCCAGGACAAGAGGCTCAGCAGGCTCCAGGGCTTGCACACTCCCATTGAAACACTCAGAAAATCAAAATGTAAGTGTTTCTGCTTTGTAAATACCAATTGGGATTTTTCTGTAACTTCTAACATAGCTGATTAGGAATGGATTTTCCTGGGGACAAAGACACCACTCTAACTTGAGGGTTGTCTCGCTGCCAGATTTCAAGCTCCTCTTATAAATCACTATGGCTCTTCAGAAAACAGATGAAAAATATGAATGTTGGCAAAATCACCCTTCACTAAGTTAGTTCCAAAAATGGCTGAGCTATTTTCTGCCAAACTTTAAAAAAATAAAATAAAAATTACCAAGTCAAAGAAGAAGAAATTTCAACCTGGATGCTTGAAGTTGAGGCTTTATAACTTTTCCCACATTATGGAGTTAGGGGTTTCTCAATGCCTAATCTGCCTATTTTTGTCTGCATTAGAAATTTTCTACAATAATATGAGGATCTCCCTGTATGGAGACATTTGGTTGGTTTTTTCTGGACTTGGAGGATCTTCTGAATACTATGAAACCTAAACAGTGGAAAGGATCTAAGATCCCAGCTTTTCTCAGGCAGTGCCCATCAGAGAGAGCAAGGGTGTAACTCCACCAAATGAAAGGAAAGCTTATCTAAGGCCCTTTGGATTTGTGCTCTGTGGGGAACAAGGTTATAAAACAAATACAGAGATCTTGTGGAGGTCAGCCTGTCCTGGACACCCTTGAATTGCAATGCAGAGGATGGCAAAAATGAATCCATCTGCAGATGGACTCCAAATAAACAACTATTTGAATGCAATTTTCCTTTTATCCAGAAGCCAGGACAGTGCTTTTTGTTAACTTGTCTAACCTATTGCATTTCCAGGCCATCTATCCACACAGTTTCAGTTCTCCCCTTGCATAATATGATGAGAGAGAAACCAGGAGCCAGGCAGAGAATGTACAGACCATTGTGACACCTTTGCTGCATTAAATGGCTTTGGCTCAGGGAAAAGTACCTGGCCCTTGGAAAGTCCTCTTGGCAGTGACAAATGTGCACTTATTCTGATATTTATGTCCTGAGATTTCTTCTTAGTTACTGTTCTCTTCAAAAACAATGTTTTTAAAATAGTGGAGATGATATCCAGGATATTTTTGCTATTTATAATTCCCATTGTTGCAGCTCTCTGGGGATGATTAGGTTGGATGACTTCAGTAGTGTGATAGCTATTGATATAAATAACTTTCCAGAAGATTTCCTTGTGACTTCAGAACAAATTACCCAGCAAGAAAAACATTTCTGAAGGAGTTGAGTTACCTAGCCATTTTCTGAAAACCACTCTCAGCACTGATCTGCATGCAGAAGAAACAAAAGCCTTTAACAGCTTATCTTTGAGGTTTTTCATTTTTAAAAAATCAATTACTAAATACCTAGGTCCCATTTTCTGGAGTCTCGGGCTCCTTGGTTTCTCAAGCATTTCTGACTGCTGTGTTTTCTGAGAAATTTAGAGAAAAGGAAGAAATTCTCACCTAGATGAAAGCAAAACTAAGCTGTGATCATCAGTGATCAGAAATAGGGTATAGTTTAATCAGGCCAAGGGACAGGTAATTATCCAAAACTTCCCTTACTTGAAGCATACCTAAAGGTTTGCTGTTGGAAAAGATCTTTCCTTTGAGAGTTCCACTGTTTCCTGGTTTCAGTCAGGAAAGGAATAGTGGAAGAAGTGCTTCTCACTCTATTTTGGTACTTCTGATTGCTGAAGAAGGAAGGCAGAGATGTAGTGAGTGTTGAAAATAAACTAACAAAATTCTAGTTGCTTTCTCATGTGAGTCCATTTCATTCCATGTTTTGGTTGCAATTTAAAATCATGTTTTTGTGGACTAAGGATGTGGAAGGACCAAAGATTTCAGGTCTAATTAACCAAAAGTGAACCTGCTTATCATTCTTTCCTTTTCTATTTCTGAGTTCATGCACCCAAATGCTCCAGCTTTGTGTGCCAGTGCATGTGTGTGTACAAATACAATTTGGATAAACTTCTTAAGTTACCTGTGAAAACTGGAATTCTTAGACCTGTTTGGTAATTGATGGAGAGACCTTGGATGAAGAATCTGCCCCTACAATTCAATTATTTAATCAGAAGATACTTCCCTATATTAGCAACAGAAAATGCTGAAATCTTTGAGGTGCGTTCACTCTTCACAATTTTCAATTATTTGATTTAAAATCAGGTGTATAGAGACAATCCTATAAAGGTCTGCTTGTTTTATTGAAAAGATAGATCCTATTTGAAGGCAAAACATTCAAAGTTGGTTGTTTTGGTTTTTTTGTTTGGTTGGTTTTTTTTGAGGTAGCTGTAGCTCTTTCCTTTAGCAGGATGAAGTTAGGTCAGTTTTTTGCCAATGAAATGCTCACCATGCCATAGCATGTAATTTTTTCCATGGAATCACAAGTGTTCCTCAGCTCAGCAAAGCTCCATGCCCCTAGAAACTTCCCTCTCTGAGTGACAGCCCTGTTTTTCTTGGAGAATATTTGAGAAGTGTTACAGAGCCATCTAAAATTGGAAGCCTTCAGACAAAGAACAAATCCCTTGGTCAAGGAAATAGGAATATATTTGAAATTCAGTGAAACCTCAGAGGCTTGCTGAAGTCACCTAATCAGTCAGCAAGGCTTCAGACTGGGAACAAGGCTGGCACCCTGCACTCCCTGGTGCCAAGGGACTACAGTTCTTCCCTGTCATGGTAAAATTAATGTGTTGCTTAAGGTAAATTAACGACAGTGAACCTTTCTGGGAAAAAGAAAAAAGAAAAAGAGTTGTTCTTAACTCGCTTGCATAATGAAAAGGTAGAAGATTAGTTTGTTTTTACACTGAAATAAGTGCTTTGTCATGCTGAATTGCCCCACAGCCACATTACTATAGATGGTGGTGACCAGTAGCAAATGCTCTGGAAAGTGTAGGAAATGCAATTTGTGGGATCACGTGCAATAATCTACCCACAGGGAAATGTTTCCCTTAATTAGAGACTGGTTATAATCTGGAATGATAGGCCTGTATCTTTTCAAGGCTCTTTTCTTATCTCCAGTTTAATCTAGATGACATTGCTAGCCTTGATATAAGCTCTGGGAGATGCAATCATATCTGGGAGGGAAGGGGCTGCTTCATTTCGTGAGACATTGTACATGTTAAAAGATAATCCTTGGGCAAACTGATTATAACACAGGCAGCTGACGAAAGTAAGAGACATCCAATGTAATATTCTGAAAGGAGCAATTTGATCAAATCTGTTCCTGCATCTACTGCAGGTTGAAAAGCTGCATTAGTTCTGGCCGAGTTCTCTGACCAGAAGTTCCTCCCTGATGTTTCTTTGGACCTAGATAAAGAAGCATGTGCCTAAAAAAAGAGTTTATCAGGATTAATTTTCAGTTCCAGTTAAACGTGTAAGTGCAGTGTTGTTTCCTCCGTTCTTCAGTCTTCATTTGTCTGCAGACTTTGGATGAGTTGGAGCATCCAGTGTCCATATAAAACACAGGGCTGAGGCTATTTCAGAATTGGTTTGGTGTAATGAGCTCAGGAGCTCCCCATTTCCACCCCTCTATAGCACGTATTAATATGGGTATCTTTACCAAGGGAGAGGGTTCTCATGGGAATATACAATAAACAAGCCTGATTCTCCTTTTCTCTTTTGTCTCAAAATCCTGCTCTTACTCTGCTCACAGCTATTTTGACTGTTTCTTAAAATATTTTCTCATCGAAGTCGCTGTCTAGTGCCAATGATTATTATACACTGGGTTTTGTTTAATGAGTTTCTACTTAGATTTCCACGAGATGACTCAGCTCTTAAGCAGATCCTCTGCCAGGACTTGTTAAACAAAATCACTTTTGCCCATCAGACCAGATACTGGACGAGAGGATAATACACTTATTATGCACCTGAAGTCCTCAGGTGCTGCTGAGAGCTAAATCTCTCCAGCAGATCCATAAAACCATGAGGAGAGACTTGGTCAGTGGATTCTGTTCCCAGTCAAGTGTCATATTTTAGCATATATGACTAGGATTTCTCCACTGGAATTAAAGAAAGTATTATTCAAAAGAGAGATTGCCTGAAAAAAACAGGGAGGAATTCTGTTTCTCCCTTTGGTATTTTTTGAGCAAGCTGATGAGCTGAGACACCACCAAGTGAGTTCTTTGCTGCAGAGAACTGAGGAAGCTGCCCCCTGGCAGAGTGTGCCTGCCCTCCTTTCCCTGTGCCGCTGCTGCTCCCTGGCGTGTGGGAGAGGTCATGGTAGAAATCCTGAATTCCTCAACCACCTTAGATTCCATTTTGCTCGAGTGTGCTCCAGGACGACTGTAATAATGCAGGGAAAATTGCTCTCACCTCTGTCCTTGGAACGGAGAGAATCTTTTGGTCCTCTGTATGACGTTTCGTAGAGATTAGAGACTTAGAGACCTGTTCTGTGAAACCATCTCAGTTACTAAAAAAATAATCCTACTTTTCAAAGGTCAAATCAGAAGTTATCCAGTATCTGCTGCCCCACTTGGTCTGAATTTAGTGTTTCTGAAAGGTAAACATGTCTACTTACTGCTCTTCTCAAGAGCAGGAGGGCAATGGATTTGTTCAAATAAAGTTAATTTCCAGCACTAAAAGTTAATCAGAAGTCAAAGTAGTAGAAGAAAGATTTAAAAAAATAATACTTTCCACTTCGGCTCCAACAAAATTTTTCTCACTTCCATGCCCTGCCTTGTGACACAGATTTTGCTCAGAGATAACTGCCAAGTAAAATAAAATAAAACAAAACAAAACAAAACAAAACAAAACAAAATAAAATAAAATAAAATAAAAATTAAAAAATATACAGCAAATAATTCAATCTCTAGGAAAAATAGAAAGTTTTGCAAAGATGTTTGAATTGCAAACAGGCACCTTTGCTGATGCACTCGGGCTGCTGCCTGGCTCGAATTGCAGATGGTCCCTGCTTGAAAGCAGATCGAGTTACAGCTTCATCCACCACCAGATGGTGAGCAGGACAGGGCAGCTCTCGCTTCCCGGGGCTCTGTGCTCTGCCGTGCCTTGGCCACAGGGGCGAGGTCACCCTGAGAGACCGTGGCAGGCACTGGGCACTTTGGTGTCTGGCTGTAACCTTGTGCTGGCGATTGGAGAGAAAGCACAGCAGGGCGGTGGTGGAGGGGCCGTGTGCTGCCCTTGGAAGCTCTGGGAAGGTTGCTTCAAAAATTGTCCCTGCAGCAGAGTGTCCTCTGGCTAAAAAAAAAAAGGATCTTTCTGAACGGTCAATTGTCTTTTGCCACATGTGCCCCTCTAGAAAGCCTCAGTCCCATCACTTCAAACGATGGTGAACAGCAGATTTCACTACAGCACTTGGAACATCCCTGTGCTGATGCATCCTCTCCTTGCTTGCAGTGAGCTATTTTATTGTAAATTAGCAAGCAAATTAATTGATGTCCAAATCCCCTGTTGTGTTTTCTCTACAAAACCTTTTTGTTGTGGGGTGTGGGTTTGATTTTCAGGCTTTTTAGCGGAGGCCTTACAAAAGTTATCACTAAGATATCACAAACATGGCAATGGCTTCTGTGCTTGATATTTATATTGGCTCCTGACACACCTCAGATAATGAGGTTTCTCTGCATCAGTTTGTGTCATAAATTGTCCTACAGTTTAGTCTACAAAGAAACATATGCAAAGGAACATCTGAAAGCTCTTGGCCTTTTGTGCCAGATAAACCAGCAATACAGCCATAGCAGAGGCTTTGTGCCACTCTGTGGGGATGGATGAAGAGATGAAGGTAGGAGGGAGTTCCATTACTGAGGTTTCCACAGAGCAGATGAAAAGCCCATCACCCTGTGGAGTAATGCTGGCTCTGGGCACTTCTGCTGGCAGCTCTCCACACTGCTGGGATCAAAAGGTGTGGGCAGGGGAGGATTAGTGGCCTGCTGTCCATTTGCCTTTGAGACTGTATTTACCTTCAAGCACAGGTGAATCTCTGTGGACATGAGGGCAGGAATTATGCTCAGCACTTATATTTCCTTGGAATAGCTAGGCAAATAGTTTCTCTAAAATAATGGTCATTATAGACCCGAGTTTTCCTCTTCTCTTGTTTAATAACCAGGAGGTTGGAATATCTGTGGCCTGTGACCTTGCATAAGAAACCAGCTGAATTCAGATGTGGGGTTTTTTTTCATGGCCTCCTCTCCTGCTCATGCTACAGACTTCTCTTGCTCAAAGGAGCTGGCACATCACTGCATTTTTGCAAAAGTAATGGGATCCTTCTGAATGCATAAATCAGAAAGACATAATAAAACACAACAACCCCAGCAGCTGACATGTTTTGGAAGCAGCTAAAGATGAAAAACCCTTCAAACTTGTTGTTCTCCTCAAACAGCTTGTGTTCAATCTGTTCCATACAAACACAGTAGGAATTAACCTTGCCATGTGTTACTATAGGACAAACACCACTCTGTGGATGTGGATAGTTTACATTGTGGAATCCTCCATACATACATATTTAAAATATTAATCTTTAGACCCCAGTGCAAACAGTAAATTACTTTTGCACTGCATTCCTTTCTACAGTTTGACACCTTTTCAAACTCATTTGTGAATTATTTTTGTATTTTCTTAGACATTATTTCCTTCTTTCCTTTTCAGAGCATATTAATTTGTAATACCTAAATTCTGGAGTTTATAGAAGCTCTTCAAATAATTAGAAAAGGTTTGAAAAAGAAATTATCCAGCATTCAAGTGTGTGCAAATGCTTTAGGCTCTAGTGAGGTAATGGATCTTTTTCAGCTATTTATGAGAAGTTTTACTGTATCTTTTCATTTCAAACTTGCAAACAGTGGCCTTGGCACATTATGATACAACCCCAAGTTATCTGCTGCCCTACTTTGATTCCCATGGTGGTATCTTTCAAGAGTTCTCTTGGCTGAAAAAAATGAAAAAAAGGCTTTGATATATGACTAGATGCCTACAGGCACAGAAGCAGGGAGCTGCTGTCCTTGCATAAATGGGGAATGACAGCAGCAGACAGGAGGAGAAAACTTCAGGATGAGTTGTGGGAAATCTCCAGATGCATCCTTAATTTCATGAGTGGTTAATGAAGCAGTGGAACTGCCATTCAAGGTGGATCCCTCTTCAAGCTAATTCTAAACGTGGGTGTTGTCATGAGCCACATAAAATTTGAAAGTTCTTGGGCATGAGGCTCTTCTCAAAACATGGCCCTGAGTCACTGCAGTTCTGGAGGAAGATTGCCTCAGTTGAGGGGACACAGGCATCCCTCACTCTGGGAAGAACCTGCCACTGCCTATCTGTGAGCACTCTGAACATGTGTCACTTCACTAAAACGACTCTCACAGATTAAACACAATAACAAGTTGGTAGGTTTTGGCACAAGGCCTATGATAACCTCTGTGACTTCTCTGGAGAGGTAGAGAGTGGTTCCTGTAAATGCTTTATCCTTTATACTCAAGAACAGCCTCAGCATTCACATCCTTTATCTTAACGTCCCAAATATATAAATATGACAGAAAACAACTCGAGTTACACTCTTGATAAATTGCCACTGTGACCTTCACCATGCCCTGGAGTGTCAGCTTCATGCAATATCAGCTAAAGCTTTGTGTCATGATTTGTCATTTGTGCAGCTGCCAGATGCTCACAAGTCTGTTGACTCTGAAATTTGATGATAAAAGCATTGTGGGAATTTAATAACGAGTCTTGGTTTGTTTGTTGATCTTGATCTCAACATACATAATCTGAACTGTTTTTCATATGCTGCTATTTAGCAGATATTAAGCAAAAGGTGAGGACACCCCAAAGTAATTATTGCCATGTCTAACCACTCCTAAATTCCATATAAAAACCTGACAGAACAAGTCAAATTTCCAAGTATAAGCACAGTGTGCAAGGATTAATTATTATTTTTGTTAGGAAACCATAGTAAACTGATACTCACTTTTGTAGATACCCTTTTAATAATTTCAGGGCACCAGTAACTGAATGCTTGGAAGAAAACACTACCTCAGCAGTACCTCTGTAATTAAGATTTCACCTCCCAGAGTCAGGCTGCCTTCGTGGAGTGTGCTGTCATGGCTCTGGACACGGCCTTGTGATACCTGATATTGTTGTTTCAATGCAATAGGCAACTTCACATTCAGCTGGAGCAGTGCAAATGATAATATTATGGCCTGACAATGTTATTCTTTTAGTGGATGGTCTGTACCTCTAGCAAGGAAAGTTTTATGAAATTTGTATTGGCTTAATTTACAGAAAGCGTACCCGTTTAGTGGTTCACTTTGACATAACTTTTCTATTTTTTAATAGTGCTTGGTGCATAGGAACAGAATGGTTTTAATTTTTTTTCTTGCTTTTGTCTTTAAAATGCTCCAAAGGATCTCTGTGTACAATGTGGTTTCAAACAGAAAAATATAGTAATTTTGAACAGGCATTTTGTTTTAGTAGGTATCCCTTTCAGGATTTTTGTGTCTTTATTGGTATGAATGGCACAGCTTCAAAGGATAAAGATAAATACTTCATTCTCAGCATTGAAAACAACTTACTGTCAGCAGAAAAGCTTTTTGAACTGGTTGGAGCCTTGATCTGAGAAGTTCATTTCTGACATCTCTTAGGCTCTCTCTTTTCAGCTTCCTCTCCAGCCAAAATAAATGGCACCGTCCAGTCCTGGAGCAGGGGCCTTGGGGCAGGGGTGCCCTGGCAGTGGGTGCAGGGCTGTCGCCTGGGGCACCTGGTGACAGCAGCCTGCCTCTCACAGGGGTCAGTGCCTCCTGCCTGGGGTCACCTGCAAGTTCCTGACATCTCATTTATGAGCTGAGGCACTTAGGTCTGGAAATCTTGACTTGGGCTTTTTCAGTAGTGGGGATGTTCATAAGGGAGAAACAACAGCCTTTTGTTCTGAACCATCTTTTTCTGAGAGTGAGATCTAGGTAGAAATTTGGCCCTATTTAAGTGCTTTTGTTGTTGTGGTTGTTTTTTAAAACCTTCCCATCTTACTCAGCTTAGGCCAGGATGCCAAAACCAATCTGTGATCTCTCCACCTATCACACCCTGCCCCAAGCAGGAACATTTTGCCAGGAATATTGTATGGGGCAGACAAGAGACTTCAGCAGTCATGCAGTCCCAACAGGGACATTATTGGAAGACAGCAATGGATCTGGGTGATTGACTGCTGTGCCCCTGTAGGGAAGGGACTCTTCCCAGGGCTTCTCTGGTCCTAAGGAAAATCCCAAACTCTCCTCTCCACTTGGCTTATCTCACTGCAAGTCCAACGATGGCGTCGTGAGCCCAGCACAACTGGCAGTGAAACCACTTCCAGCAAAGACTTCAGGAACAAGTGCTCCTGAATGCTCCAGTATTCCAAAACCACAGACCGTATCTTAGGGATGCAGTTTGCTGCTGTGACATCTCCCAGCTGAAGCAGCAGGAATGGTGTATGTGTGGAGGTAACACTTAGAGGCATTTGTGTGGTGTCTGCTGGCCACTGAGGGGAAGGGAAGGAGAAAGCATGGATTTGATTTTCCTGCTGGTTTCCCCTCTCTTTTCCATTGGCTCCATGCCTGAGGGCAAGGAGGAACCGCTCAGCACTGGGTGAGCTCAGCTTGGCTGTGGAGCATCAACAAAAGCTCTATGGATAGGTGCTTGGAAATAGACTTCAAAAATAATATTTAAACATTGGGAAAGCTTTTAGACATTTTCTTTCTGTCCAGCTCAAATTTCAACTCCTCGAGCAGGATTCACAAAAGACCATTCTCGAAATCAAGTTCCTACATCAGTTTTGACACCAAGAAGACACAATGACAGTTTGTCCAAATTAATGGACTTGAAATCTCTTTTTCTCTGGGAAATGTTTAATATTATTCCTCATGTTCAAATGGCTTGCCAGATCACCGAAGAGAGTAATGCTTTTTCTAAAGTTATGTTCTCTACTTCTTAGGAAATAGCAAAGACAAAATGTTCACTGTGTTTATCCTTGGAATCCCTACTGGACTCTCATAGCTGAGAGGATAAGGAAAACAGCCACAGAAATTTAAAGTCCAGTCTTCCCAAGTAAGAAAAAGAAGGAAGTCTTCACTTCATTACTTTGCAGAATCTTAATCCTTAGAAGTATTTTTTTTTAATATTTAAAAATATCTTTCATCATAATGTAGCAGCTTTCCATTTGGAGAATGGAAATACAAATCTGAAATACAACAATTATTTATTTTGCTTGAACTAAAACAGTAGTAAAAATAAGTAGGTTCATATTGCCAGTTTTAACAGTGAGTGCCTGAACAGACCCTTTGAAAAAAAGGTTTTTGCAAAGCGAAATTACTTCTTAGGTGAAAAATAAATGAAAAAAATATTAGCATGAAACATATTTTTGTATCCCCACTAAATATCCATTTTTCCTATTTTTGTGCTGGTTGGAACTCCAGTACCAAGTATTTCTTTCTTGAATGTTTTCAGCAGCTCAGAAGACAACACGTTCAGGTCTTGCCCCAAAAGCTGCATTTCCTGCAAGTTGGTTCTTTCTCTCCTAGCCCAGCTTTTCTTTGAATCTGAAATAATTTTCAGTTTCATTGCCAAGAATTAAATTAACCCTTGTGAAATAGAGCTTAAAACATGTTTCAGGTTTTCCTTTCTTCCTTGAATAAAGAATTAGGAGCTTGTGATGTACACTTTAATGTTGCATCAGCCAAATTATTTTTCATTAAAATTTAAATAAATGGCATCTTTCTTTGCATTTTTCATTATTGAGGTAGTGTAAGGTAGTTTGTTTGAGGGAAAATACATAGCAGAGACAAAGAGAATTTTCAATTGCATATTGGGTATTTTGCACGTATTACATCTGAGCAGTAACCTGAGGGAAAGGTCAGTTGAAACAGCCATGGTCTTTCACAACAAAATATTTAATTGGAAGGATCTAGGACAGAGTCCTTGGTCGTATCCAAACTAAGAGAATAATAAAAGATATCTTCAGCTAGAAAACAGATGTTTCAACACAATCCCGTGTCGCAGAAATGTTTGAAAGGGTTTGTTTTAATTCCTTGTGGAAACAAAAGCAGATTTTGAAGCCTTGAATGCAATCACAAGATGGATTTGTCCTTGGCCAGCTCTGCACTTCAGCCAGAAGCCAGGAGTTGCTGCTGCCCCCAGCTTTCCCTGCCCCTCCTGTTGGAATGGGTTCATACTGGAAACCAGTGCTCTCCACACCCAAAGGAGGAGAGACACGCTGGTTCTTCCAGTAGATATTGGGGAACAATTCTCCTTTCTTCCCTGAAGCTGAGTTTTTCAGGCTATGAAAGAGGGATGCTAAGAAAAGGAAAGTGAAGGAAAGGTATCCACTGCAGAAATGGAGAGATGAGTCCTGTGAAAAAAAACCAAAAAAGCAGAGTAGATTGGGAGTAGCAGTGCAAATTAGCAGTTGTGCTATCTGCAAAAGGGTAGGGCTATTGTGCAGAGTGGAAATAACCTGTAAAACTCACTCTGCCCAGCTGCAAATGGCTGTGTGTCCCCTCCTGGCTGAGACTCTGCCCAGCCCTGACACGTTCTCCCTCTTTGCACGGAGACTCTGACACATGTGGGCAGCACAACCTAAAATAAGGCTTGGGGGAGTGAAAATGACCTCAGGCAGGCCCTTGAGGTGACCAGATAAATTCTTACTCCTGCAAGAAGCCCTCCTGGGCCCCAGACATGGTCACTTCCAAAGTCTTTGATCCACTCCACCTCCAAAGTCTTTGATCTTTTTCTCCTTTCCTATTCCTGTTTATTTTCTCCTACTTATTATCTTTTAATTTTTCCACCTACTCTAACCCCCTTTCCTTGTTTTTTCTCCCATGTTTTCACACTCTTTCTCCTCCTGTGTTTTCCATATGCTTTCTTTCCTGCTCCATTTTTCCCCCTACATTCTTCCCTTGAGCCACGACAGCTTTTAGTTACGATGAGAAATGACATATGGTGAAGGTGCTCTATTTTCCAGCCTCTTCCCATACTCACTCCGAGCTGGGAGCAAAATGTTCCTGGTGTGCTGCCAGCTGAAGCTCTCACAGTGCTCCAAAGCTGGCTCCCTCCCATGCTTGTACTCCAGGGATGCACTCCCTCAGCACGGGCTTTTTGTCGGCCGCTTCCTTCGTGGCTGGCCCTCTCTTCCTTTCCAGCACAGGACCCAGCAACTATAAATCAAACTATTTACACAAACTGCCCTTCAAGCCCAGAGGTAGAAATTCTGTTTATCGAAACACGACTCTTTCTGGAGACAATGGCGAAAACCTTTGTTGTACCAAAACCTATGTGTTATTGTCATACATTTATCATGGAAGCCAGACATGTCTGAGACAGCAGCATCATTGCTGTGTTTGCTCTTTTGGGTGGGTTGGGCTATCACTATATTTGCATTTTCTTTCAACTTGAAGATTGTATGGGGATCTAGTATCATCTCCTCTCTAATATCACCTCCAGGCAAAGCCAGACTGTCTTCCTCACAAGATATTAAGAAAATACTTTGTTCCACTTCAACTTTTGGCCTCTTTTTGGTGAGCAGCTGCTCGCATCTTTTAGGATCGTGGGCTTGCTACTTGACATTTATTTGCAAAGAAAAGCAGATGCCATCTATTACCTCAACCATCATAAAAATTACTTAAGCCTTTCAGTGTGTTTCTTCAATTAACACATTTGAAAAATATGGGTTTTTTCTCTCTTAAGTGCATTCTGAAATTGTGGAACTGCTGCTGCTTTCAGCATTCAGTCTGCAAACAGAAAAAAAAAAAGCATAATATTTTTTGGGGGGAAGGTAGGATAGAAACAGGAAATAGAACACGATGCAAACTCTTTGCTCATATGAATGCTAATTTGTAGCTTTAAATCATAAGATACTGGCCCAGTTTCTGTTTGTAAAATTAGATTCCCTTTAATATAAAGAGGCAGAGAGATAAAACATTTTGTGGTGTTTGCCAGCACAGGGGAAAGCACAGAGCTCGAGTAGAAGTGTTACATAACATGTCCTATAAACACTTGTGTATTTATAGTGACTTATTAGTATGGCTTCCTCCTTTTGCTGAGGTTGCAGGCCTGGAGATCTGTTCCTTATATAGTGGGTAAGCAGTGCTTTACCTCTGCTGTACAGTCAGGGCTTAGGCTCTCCCAGTGCCCAGTTCTCGGCTATGAACTGAGAAAAGAGAATTCAGTATCCAGAAGGGTCGAGTTGCACACCTTCACTGAACTTGCTGTCACAAAAGCAGCTTTGTCTTTGGTGTTCAGACACTTTGGGAAGAGTTTAACCACTTATCTCTGAGTAAAATGACATAATAAGAATAAAGACCTTAGCCTAACTCTTTAAATTGAGTTTATTGCTTCAGGTTTGTTGTTTCTAGATATATGGTGAGATAAAAGAACATGCAGGCCAGTGGGAAGGAGCATTAATCTTCTTTTCCAGGCCAGGCTGTGAACACCCCTGGTGTGTCTGGGCAGGACCTGGCAGAAGATTCCTTTCCCATGAGGAATCTGCCCTAACAAGACCATCTTTCCAGCTCACATGGGACCCTAAAACTGAGCTCCTGGCAGTGCTGCCCACAGTTAAATGGGGAAATATCTTGCACAGATGCAGCAAAATCCTCTAGGACAGATCCTTCATTGTGTAATGCCCATGTCCTAGATACAGATACCCTTTCCTTTGGGATTTATTCTTTTGGTTCCTAGAGCTGTTGGCACCTCTGGTCCTTACTGGTCTGGCTGCATGCTCCGTGCTGCCTGTGGCCACATCTAAATTGTGAGCAGATGGTGCTCCCTGTTAGTCCTTTCAATTATTCCTTTACAAGCTTCTGGCTGCCTCCTCACATGACTCTCACATGGCTACTTACAGTTCCTAAGGAATTCTGTGCAGTTTTAACTGTCCATTTTCGCTCAGGAAATTCAGATGAGAGGATGCAAATATATAAAGCAAGAGGATTTTAATTTGCACACGTTTCCAATTACTGCCTGTAATTAATTTGCTCTCAAGCAGAGACAACAGTCCACAGGCTTGAAATTCGGTGGCTGGGAAGAGATGGAGGAAGAAGCTGGGTCTGGGTCTTGCTCTTACAGCCTGTAACTCCTGTGTGAAAAGCACAGGAGGTGAAGCAGGGCTCCCTGCACCAGCCCCAAGGGATTTGGATTATATCATAGTGGGTGAATGATCATGGGCACCTTGTCTGTCAGGCACAGTCTTCCCAACTTTTCCCATGGGTGACATCAATGGCAGCGCCATCCTGCCCTACCCAGAGGCACAGCTTCAAGCTGCAGCATTAACCTCAAGTCCCTGCTCACAAAGCATAACAAAAACTTGGGTAACTATGAAGCAATTCCCCTTTGTTCTGTAAGCTCCTTGATCCAAGGGCCCAGCAGAAATGTCACTTATTGTTCGGTGTTATTCTTGGTAGGACATGTGGGCAAAATCCTTTCAAACAGGAAGTTCTTTCATGGCAACCTTCTGAGAAACTCTAATCACATTACATTGTCTGTCTCTTCAAAGAACCCAGATGCCTCTCTGTTCTCGTTTAATGTCTGGATGTGTTTGTTACAGTGATGGTAATTTACCTGCAGAGCATAATTATGGGAAATTCCTAGAGCTGGAGATAAAGTGCACAGAACTGGTCACCACAGCAGGTTTTTCCTCAGTTGCAAGAGAGCCCTTGAGTGATTCAGAGAAGTTTCCTTTTCTGGGAAAACAAAGCTCTTTGCCAGTGCTTATGTTGTTGCAAAGATTTCTTAACTTGATGCAGTAACATTTGTAAGTGAAGATGCATTTCTAGGGCTGCTTCTTCCACACTTCCTTGGTCCCTTTTTGAATTTCCAGTGCCACTGTGGGAGCCAAGGATCATTTTCATCCTTGCCAGGCTTCTGTGGTCATCCATGCCTATTGTTTTTCTGCCCCCACAAGAATTCAGGTTCGTTTCTTCTATATCAGAGTGAAAGTGTTACAAAGTCTCAAGTAACAGTCTCGCTGTACTGATGTGCAGGCAAAGGGCAGGCAAGAAAGCAATATTAAGCCATAATCCAATTTTAACGAGATTGGGGAAAAAATAATAGAGGAGCAACTATGAGACTTGGTACAACAAACATTTACCTACCGTGTGCAATAAATTTGTTCATTACAGGCTGGGATTTCGCTGCCCACCTGTGGAGATGGGATCTTTGTGTCCAACTGTCACGTTAATCATACACTTAATTTAACATAAACCACAGCACCTATTGCTTTGTAAATTCTCTCCCAAGAAACTGCTTAAAAGTAAAATCAAGATACTAAGTTTCTCAAAAGTAGCATGCTTAAAACAACCGAAATAAAAAAGAAAAGATCACAAAGAATTATGACTATCCCAAGAAGTACTAGCTTTTTAAGAGTGAATTATTTCTTCAGCAAGTAATATATCTGTGGGAATACTTTTGCTTAAAGATTTAAACTTAAGCTTTTTTTCCCTTTATTTTAATTTTTCTTTTTTTCTTTTTTCTTTTTTTTTTTTTTTTGTTAGTCCTAATGAAAATGCTACTAATAAGTAAGTATGACTTAAAAAGTTCATTTCTACAGAATTAGAACGGGCCTCCTGTTATGTTGGAAAGAACACGAGTTCAGCTGAAATTACGTTTTGGGCTAAAGGGCACATTTCTATTTTAGCTGTGCTTTAATAGATCCCTATTAAATTAGTGTTACATAAACTAAGATTTAGCATAGTTCTATTTTTTATCTTGTTTTACAGTCAGCACAATAAAGATCCGGCAGTTGGTGACAGAAAGCAACGAAATACTCGTGTCAGAACATGTGGCCAAAGCTGCTATTTCAGCTTAAGATGCACTGTGGAAGGAAGGGGAGCTCTAGAGGAGGGGTGGGATTTCTGATTGAGCCTCTCCACTCAATGCAGAGTGAAACCTCTATGAAGCGCTCAGATACCACAATACAAAAAATACGAGAAGCTCCTGGCATTTTCTAGGTACAAAAGTGTGACCGATATTCTCCTGTTCCATGAATAAACCCTGTGCTACAGATACCACGTTCAATTTCTGCCCAACACCAGCATCAGAACTGCGGACATAAAATGGAATGCTAACAATGCAAAACCCCCTCCCTTTCTTACCTGTGTCCCATCTTCTGCAAAAGAATTGGCATGGGTGTGTGCTTTGCATTTTGGAAGCCCAGTAATTCCCATTTAATGCCTTTAAACTGTTACATTTGCACCACTGGTAATTATTTTTCTTAATATATTCTGGGCATGAGTCTTCCAAAGGGTATGCTAAAGCAAGGAAAGAGATTTAGGAGATGGATGATAAATTATAGAAACCAAATAAGCGTCTAAAACTTATTAAAATGGGTTAAGCTCAGGGGAACAGGAACTTCAGCACTAGATCTTAATAGAATTTGGAAGGGATGAAAGGGAATATTTCACACCTCATGAGCAGCAGCCACAGAAAATATCAAGCATACAAACAACAAAACAGATATTTCTATTCAAAATGGAGTTAAAAAAAGAACAGGAAGAATGTTTCCTGTTGTATGTATTTTTGTGGAAGACTCTTAGTGACCACTTAGGAAATGATGTGAAGAAAAGTTTTACTGGCAGATAATGCAGTTTCCCAAAGGACTGTGAGGTGTGACAGGGGTTATTAATGCCACTGCAGCAAAAGGATGTGATAAGTTTGGAGAAGTCTGTTAAAGATGCACAGTTCTTGGTCAGGCTTCTTTGTGTAATAAAACTTGTGTCATTAAAAGAGGGGCTGCAAGAAAGCACTGAGGAATTACAGTCGAGCCTAAGGTGAAAATAGACAATAAACAAATACCTCACAGTTAAAAGTGAGGAACAAGTTACTAACAACAAGTGAGGCTGAAGCAGGGCTGTCTGTGTTGCTGGCTTGCTGTAACCCATCTGGGCTCTTCTCAGGAACAATCCGTGATCACACGGACCATATGTGCAGCAGCATCTCAGCTCAGCGAGCTGCTAGCCTGAACTACTCATTTCCTTACAGTCACTGGGGTTAGTTGGAGCCAAAGTGATATTAATTTTAATTAGGGTGAATGAAGAAAAAAATATTTCCATTTGTTCCACTAAATCCTCCCAAATTTCCCTCATAGCTCCATATGGAAAACATTACATTAATTTTCTGGCGAATTCCTGTTTGTAGAAAGAGAAAGCAGTGCAAGTGCCCGTGTGTGCTGGCAGAAGTGTCCACACATCAAAGGTATGTGATTATTCAGAAAGCACCTTGTAGGTGTGGTGTCTTGTAAACTGCAGAAGAGAGTCAGAGCAACAAAAAACCACATGCCCAAGGGAGCACTTCCACAAAACAAATTCAGAAAAGCAAACCTTTAAAGTGATGTTAGGAATTCGTGCGCTATTCATCATCTGTAGTATTTTTATTGAAACCATATGGTGGGAGATCCATAATAATAATAATAAAACACCACTAAATCCAGGTGTCTTCAGATCATTACAAATAGATAACAGAGTTGAATTCCAGCAGGGCCTTTCAGGTTTTGAAATATCCATGAAGAACTGACCTCTTTGAATTAAATCCTTATCTGGATCAAAATGAAATACTGGGGCTACAGCACATCCCGGGCTATAAAGGTCTGTGCTGCAGTGCTGTCTGCAGTTCTTAGGCCTCACTAGGATGTGGCAGGAATGTTTCCTGCCTCTTTCCTGCCCTGCCTGTCCCCTTTCCCCACACAGAAATCAGAGTGCCAAGGGAAGGAGACGAGGGTGCCAGGGCTTGCCCTGCCAGGAGCTGGAAACAGCTGTGCTAAATCCCTGGAGCTGAGTTCCAGCCCCAGCCTCCGAATGGGCACCCCTTCATGGCCCAGCACAAGTAGGATCACATTGCAGCAGTGCATTTTGTCAATCCATTACACTGCACCTTGTTATCTCTACGCTGAATTCTGCAGGCAAACTGTTCCCATTGGAGCTTATCTCCCAGAAAGGGAGCCGGTCTGGAGCTGAAGGGACTGAGAGATGGAGAAGCCATCATTTCCCATTCTTTCTTCATATTAAAGTGTTTCTGAATAGAGATTTCAAGATTTGGGAGTGTAGTGAGTTTGAAGGTATTCATTTCCATCCTCTGCCTAAAAGGCTGTGAGGAATGGTTTTTCTTTGACAGGGAGATACTAAAACCTGAGTTAAAGCAATTAAATTAAGCAGTGTGAAAATACACAAAGCCTTTCTACATTGGCTGTATAGGGAATTTAGGAAGGCTGTGAAAACGCCTAAAATGAAAGCACCAGTATATACACAAAGTAGGTCAGGTTCTTCCCTCTGCTGTCTTCTCTTCTTTGATAAAATCTACCTGCCTAATTAGCTCTGCCTCGTCACAGAGCACCAATTTATACATTAGGCAGTGCCTTGACAAAATTGAAGTAAAGAAAGAAAATAGCATGTGTTTGTCAGCATTTTTCAGCTACATCTGCAGTGTGTCAGACACCAAGGAGGGAGATACTGTTTTGAGAATTAACATTTTGACAACTCTTTGATATTTTTGATAATTAACATTTGTTTGAAGCACACCTGCACCCAAGTGATTTATTTCACTATTGGGCTTATCTACTGACAGGAAGAAGCTTATTCTTACTATTAGAAAAACAGGAAAAAAAAGATGAGGAATCTTTTACTTTTTCTATATAATGTATCAATAATAATTTACAGAATAATTAATATATGTATAGAAAAATGAAACTAGCAAGACAGGCTTGCTATCCTGCTGACCTGTTTAGAAACAGGACCTGGTTTTCCTTTATTAGCTCTTCCTAAGGAAGTCTCTTGAGTCAGAAACTCTCTCAGATGTGAGAACACAGCATCTGATATAGAAAGGCCTTGATCCCAGCAGGGGTTATGGAAAACTCTCAGGGAAGAATCAAGACTTGCTGAGCACAGCACAGAGGAGCTGCACAGTTGCTCTGGATTTCTGTAGTTTCTCTTGAGGCATTCCCCTCATCTCATAGCCCTTTTTTTCCAGGCAATGGAGTGCCCCTGCAGTCTCAGTCTGTCAGGTGATTGATCACTGTTACAACTGGACAATGATGCCCCATGCTGCTGGGACCAAGCAATTGGGCTTTGCCTGCTGCAGGCACTGTCCACAGCTGTGGTCCAGGCAATGCTACCTGATTCCCTTCTCACTTATTCCCCCTTTCCTCAGGTTCTTGGCAAATTTGCCTCATCCTTTCAGCTATTAGACAGTGCTGACAATGGATCACTGCAGGAACAGGAATCATTTATCCTAAGCTCTTTAAAGACTGAAAAGGATGGACTTCAAAGGCAGGAAAATGGGATGCAGTGCAGGTGAACAAGGGAGAAGGGTGTGCATTCAGATTAAATGAGCCCTTCTGTATGCAGGCAAAGCAACTGATGTCTGTCTGCCTTTTTTAATGCTGAGCAAGGACAAATACAAAATGGGATAGATCTCAGCTGAATGGAAAGTTTAAAGCTGAGCTAGCAGAAAGGTCAGATCCCCTGGGAAGCAGGGGAGGTGGGTGGGAATGCATGGCTGGAATGTGTAAGCCCTCTGGTGGCTGAGGGGTCGGGGTCTTCACTACAAGTTCATGTGCTGAAAAAAACATGTTATTTGCTGTGAACCTTCATCCCTTCCTCTTGTGCTGAAAGAAAGAGGGAGGAATTATCCCAGCATTTATCATTTTACCGACTACTTTATCTTTCCTCAGACACCTTTCTCCCAGCTGACAGGTCCAGGCCATGTAACTGTTCCACAGATGGAAACTATTCCCTGTGTTTGATCTTCTTTCTTTGAATCTCTTCCAAGGGGGAAGGTGGGTGGAGGTATGGGATGGACAGATGGGAGAAAGATGACTGACCAAAGCTGGAGTATCCAAAATGTCGAGGTGAGAGGGTACACTGTGGAATCAGTCTCTGCTCTGTCCTTTACCCCTTCCCTAATAATTTTCAATTACTGTTGTGTTGTGCTAAGCATTAAGCTGATATTTTTATCTACCTCTAATAATTCCAAAATCCCACTCCCAAGCTTATTGTTTAACCTGGAGACCATAATTTTGTATAAAATATTGTGAATCATTGCTGCTATTTTGTTTACTGATTTTTATCTGCCATCTCACTGCCTTAGAGTCACTCACCTTTAGAACATCTGCTGTGCCATGAGGAAAATCCTGCAAATACCTCCTCACTTCCTTTGTTTCTGCTGTGTGTAGGGGGACAGCCCCTTTCCTGGGATAAAGCTACAGGTGACCACTTATTCTTTTCTTCTGTGTTTCCCTGCCTGGTATTTCCTGGCCAAATACCAGTGCTCTGTAGCTTTCTCTTGATTGGGCAGTTGTCACTAAAAATTGCAGGCAAAATCAAATGTTCCAATCAGAACTTTCCCTGCGTAAATTTACAGGGAAAAAAGTCAGAGGACTTTTATAGCCCTATTGCTATGCACTGCCACAGCACTCAGAGCCACAGATTCCTTCAGGGCTCACAACAGTGAAACGACTCTGCTGTGGTTTTATATAAATTACTGCAGGTCACTTCTCACTTAAAGTGTTTTAATCCTCTTCTGATTGTTTTTTTCTGCTGAAACAACAGCTGTATGTTTTTTCCCTAGTCTCCAAAACTGAACTTGCAAAAGGATTTCATGTAGTTGTGTCAGTAGAATAAAAATAATTAAATGCTTTCTTTTTTTAAGAAAAAAGAGAAAAAGTCACTGTCCACCTCCCACCACCATTGTATCAGAATCACTGACTTCTAGGACAGAAAGCATTATCTGTCTACCCAAAGCATCTCCTATTAAGTTGTCTACCTTGACATGATAAACCTCCCAATTAGGTAATTCCATTCCATCTCTTTTTATGGGTCCCCGGTCTGTAGTATTTTTATGAATAGTTTATGCCGTGGTGTACTTATTAATATGCTTTCACAACTTAAAAAGCATAATTATCTTGAAGGTTCAATTAAAAAGTAATCTAGTATGAGGTAGGATTCCCAGTTACTGAGCGTGGAAAAGACTCCTGTTCTCACTATCTTTCATCTCAGACATAATTGAAGCAGTCTTTCTCTCAAATAAAATGCAGCTTTTCATCCCTGTGGAAGAGGGAGAGAGGTCATGGAGACCTGTGGAGACCATATATAATGATGTCTATTTTTACCTCCACTTCTCTTTAATGAGACAATTAAATTTGTTGTACACTCAAATTGCAGACACTCCGTGCACTTTCTTATAAACAGAACAGAAAAAGAAATTATTTTCATTGCTGTTTATTGTTATTGAAAACCAATTTTTCTATTTTGGGTTCATTAGCCAGGCCTTTACAAGTGCATTAGAAGTTAAAAAAATCAATTTAGATTTTAATTCTTACAAATGTTTCACTTTGGAAACTTCTAAGTAGGTACCACCACTTTTTTAGAAAATGTCGGAACATTTAAGCAGATATAAATCTGTAATTTAATATTCATTACTTAAAACTCCAGATATAATTTCTGGGGACAATAATTGTGAATAGTCCCAGGGCTTTATTAGCAGTCTGCTTTTCTTCCAGGTAAGTATTCACAACAGCTATTGTAAAATCGAGCTTTTGAAACTGGAATATTTTCCATTAATGCTGATAAATTAGAGGCACTAAAGAATAAATTGTTTTGCCCCACTCATTTTTTTTTCCAGGGAAACACACAGACATTATTTATTTTTTATTTATTAGCCTTTATTTTTTAGCCTTTTCAATTTGACATATTAGGTGCCCCTAACTGAGGGTACACACCTGCATTAGTCTCATCCACGTGGCTTTATGATACCCAGATTGCAGTGAATTTTCAGGATTTCTGACAAAAATATCCATCTTAAAAAAACTTATTTTGGAAAGAATAAACCCATGCATCTACCCATGGTGTTTTTCAAAAATATTTTAATGAAATGTTAGTGTACCTCCATATGATTGCTATTTTCATGAGAGAAAGTCTTGGATCACTCAGCTTTTCTCTCTGTTAATTATTAGTCTGAATGTGTGTATGGAGTAGTTCCTGAGCATCCTTCCAAATGGTATAAACTTTTTCCTTAAAAGACCTGAAAATGGGCATAATTTGAGATCAAAAGGTACTTTCCTTATTAAAATATTCCCAAGATTAGATCATTGGTGAAATAAACAAAATTTACTTTCTTTGCCTCTTTTTATAAGGAATTCATTAGAGACAGATTTCAGACTGGGGCATAGTTCGATGATGAGAGCGATGGACTTCAAGCTCTTTTGCTGTTTTGAGACTGCACACAGCATCAATGAAGATTAATTTATTCATAATTTATTCTTAATTAATTAATTAATTTAACGGGGTTGCATACCCGTGGAGTGAGAAAACAAGGAGCTCCATGGACTTCTGACCCAGTGCATCTCCTGACTTGGCTTTTGGAATGGAAGCCCTAAAATTTTGCGTGCAGGAGGTCGGAGTGCTGAAGGCCAGTGTTCATTCAACAGGTTGCTGTCTAGGAAAACGGGAACACTTTCCTGGGGTATCCCTGCAAACGGGAACATTCGAATACCCATTCATTAAAAAAATATAATTACTGGTTAAAGTTTAACGTGTCAGCCCAGGAATGTTGCTGTGCTGGGAGACATTTCATAGCAACAGCGCTTCAAATATTTACTTACTTATTGTTTCCTTGCTGTTAATGGATACCCGAGAGCCTGTTTGCATTTCGCTCCTGACAAACAAAGCACGTTCATTTGTAGATTTAAATGGGCCGCTTTCTCTGGTGTGAGCTACCCGGGTGAAATTTGTGTAGTTATGGAAAAATTCCCGGTAATTATTCGTAAGCTTTGTGTCTCAACAAACAGAAAAGGGGGAGCTGGATTTGCTCAGCGAGGGCTGTGCTCTCCCTGGCATTAGGGATCGAGTTGCTAAATACAGATTTTCACGTTTCGGGTGCCTCAAGAGAAGCGGGCTCATTTCGAGCGCTGAAAGTTTTGCAGCACCACCGAGGTGAGCAGCGAGATGCGGGCACCACTGAGCCTTCCAGAGGACGTGGTGGGTGCAAATTAAGATTATTTCGAGGTGTAAATGCGCACATCCCTCCTCTATCCCTCACGGCGGGCTGCAGGGAGCGCACCAGGAACGCCACCCCCGCCCCATCCCA
>JAHLSL010000020.1:26749561-26977806 GCA_025920805.1 Petroica traversi
GCCCCTTCCCGCCCGCGCAGCCGCGCTGAGGGGGCGCGCGCCGCCTCAGGCAAACACCCCCTCACACACACCGCCATTCCGGCTCTGCCCTCAGGGAATCGCCATTCCCTGTGCCCCCCATCTATGGAAAACCGCCTGTACTCGGCGGGGTCCCGCGGCTGCCTAATGCCGAGGGAAGGGGGTTTTTCCCCTGTGTTTAAAGTCCCCGCCGGCTCTCGGTGCCGTCTGTGGGCGGGGCTGAGGGGAGAGCAAGGCGGGGCTGAGGGGAGCTCCGCCATGGGAATGCTGTGGGATGTTCGCTTTCGGCGTTTATCTACGTGCATTCCACCTTATCAACCTAAAAATGGTACTTGCTAGGTACGAATTGATCAAACACTTCATTTACGATTTATCGGTGCCGTCCGTGGTGTAAGTCAGGCAGTACCTGTCTCAAATGAAAATATTCTGCCAGCGCTGTGAAGAGGCAGATGTGGAGAACTTGGGGAAGCAGGACGAAATACATTTTGTCCTTCAATGCATAGTAACTCCAAAAAGAGAAAAAAAAAAAAAAGAAAAAGGGGTTTAAGAGGCGTTTGGGTTGTTGAGCTGACTTGGTGAAGGGAATTTGCTGCTTGGTCAAACAACTTCAGTCCTGTTATTATAGGGAGACCAAGGAAGATTTTGCAACGTGCAGTGGCTGTCACCTGGAGGAGCCTCTGACAGAGGTTAAAAGGTAAGAGAGACTGAGCAAAACAAGTAAATAGTGAAATATATTAATAATACAAAGAGGGGAAGTTACTGTCTGCTGGGATAGTAACAAGGTGGCCAGCTAGTTAGCTGATAAAATCAATTAATAGGCTAGAAAATGAAAATGAATGGATTTGCTGTGCACAGAAGAGCTGCAAATGTGCAAATTCCCTGAATATGATTTTTCCAAAGCATATTTGATATAATCACCTGAGGCATTCCTGTGCTAGATTCCCATATTGCCCTTGAAAGAAACAAGTTGAACAGTCTTAAAATAAAGTTACATTCAAAACAGAAATATTTATACTGAGGATAAATACCATGTGGTCATTACACAATGCAGTGGGCCAGCTGCTGAGAGTGAGTTGATGGTGTGATTGCTTATTTTGTTGTTATAAAACACTTTTTTCTCAAAAACTAAGGCTTCCTCTTGGTTCCAGTTTTGATCCAAGAGGAAGTATGGTTTGCCTCAGGGTTCAGGCTGCTGTGATTAAAACAAATTATATAGTCCTGAAGTCACATGCTGAAGTTCTGAAAGGGTCTGAATAATTTAATTTAACAAAGGGAAATTTGTTCTGTGTCTTGTTCACTAGTGATTGTGTTTTACCTAGGTCTTCTGAATAAAATATTTTCTGAGTAAGAGTGGTGTATTTCCAAGGCTGTGATAATGGCAGCATTTTTCATCCAATGCCTGGCTTTTAGAAGCTGGATTGCTGTGAATATCAGCTGTTTTTCTTAAAACGTTATGTACGATGGTGCTCTTATTTATCAATCCCAAAATGCTCTCAGCCCTCTGGGGTTTTTTTCTACACTTGACTTCTTGTCCATTTTGCTCATTTTTGTGATAAATAAAAGATCTTGAAAGCAGGAGGCCAGGCAAGAATAGCAAAGCTTTCGATTAATATTTGACGCGTATCTCCTCTAGCTGTCCTATAGACAGAGGGAAGGAATCCAAGTGTTTCTGGCTTTGCCAAGTTAATTTCACTGTGTTCCAGTTTGGATGGTTTGCACACACACCTGCTGTTATGGGCAGGTGCATATTCCTATTAACAACAGCCTTAATTACTTCTTCATTACTTCTGATAAGATCCACCTGGCAGGCACTGAGGGTGGTTGGTGAGCTCTGTTAAGGCTTCCTGCACCCAGCATTTCAGAGTTTTGGGTCACTTCTCTGTTCCTGGTTCTGGCCCACAAAAAAATCCCCAACATTTTGTGTTTTGTCAGTGCTTGAACTCATCTGCAGTCACCACCTGACCACAGCCCAGCCAGGGGTGGTGGGGACAGACCACAAGTCCTTCACGTCCCTGCCCACTCTCCAGAGCCTGTGATTTGTGGTTCGGGAATGTCCTGCAGGAGGCAGGAGTTGGCTTCTGGGGCTCTGCCAGGGAGACTGCTGTGGGTGAGTGGCTGATTGTCTTCCTGACCGACTCCAAGGGACTCTCACAGACCAGGACAACAGGCTAAGTTAGCCACCAGGAGCTGGCTATCCCGGCTTTAATTATCGCATGATAAAACCTTTGTTTGCACAAGGAATGTGAAATCCCAGTTGGATTTAATTTAGGTCTCTTACAACTCTTCAGTCATTGTTCTATTTCTCAATTACAGCCTGATGTTACGACACAGTTTCTTGGATTCTCTTTCTGTGAAAGGAAATGTTCCCTATTTAGCTTGGCTTTTCTGCAACGTTTAATGATTGTTTCCCCATGGCAATCGTCAGTGAACCATGGGCAATCCAAATCACTGGTATGCCTTCATTTTTTTATTTTTTTTTTTAAGGCAAGACAGGTCACATTCCCATAGTCATTCAGCACTAGGAGACATAATCCACTTGTAGAGTTTATTTCCATTATTTTATATTTTTTTTGACCTTCAGGAGGACGTGGATAGGTCTCTTCTCTCCAGCATAACAAAATAATCTATGAAATGAAAGTTTCAACAGTCTTTGTAGCACTAAAGTTTGCAGGATAAGTACAGGTGCCCCCCTGTCAGCTATCAAAATAACAGAAATATTTATTTTCAAGTTGGCTAATCCTATTTTTTAAAACAAAAACCAGGGAATATTATTACAAATAGCAATGCTGTGTCCTTCACCACAGTGCAACTGCGAAGTTTAAGTGTTCATGAAGACAAATGGACAACATTTGTCTTCATGATGGATATTAAAATGACTCAGTATGGGCCAATAATCTGCATGATAGCATCCAATATGATGAGTAGGCTTCCCAAAGGGACTTCTTTAATTTAGTTTTGAACACCATGTGGAAATTTTTTTCAGTTAATTTTCTGAATGCGTTTTGGAATTAGAATAACTTGGGTGAGTAGTTATTTCTTTTATAGAATGAAAGAGCTTTGATGTTTCTTTACTTAAGCCAATGTTAGAACTCCATTTGTCTTGAAAGTAGCTGCATCCTGGCAGTGGCTGCCTTATACAGGGAAATAACTTCTTGTAGATTTTGAGAGTTTTGAAAGCTTCTTCTGTAGAACATAAAATGGTATCTTTTTCTTGTTTTTTCCCTTCCTTCGAACACCTGACATTTTTCTAATGAAAATAAATAACATTTGTGGCGGTTTTACCTCTGAACTACCAGGAGATGGCAGCAGGCTCACGCGTTATCGTCAGCCCTTCAGTTTTGGCTGAAAGTTCAGCGAGTTGGTTTTACTGTTACATATTTAAGTTAATTTTACATCTTTTGCTAGTGTTAAAATCATTGTTCCAGAATGAAGGGGATACTTAATGCTCGGTTTTCGCGTTTGCCTTTGGTTGCTGTTGCACTAAAGACAATTTAACAGAGGAATTATTATCTTTAAACGTTTCAAGTGAGGACAGGAATCCTGTTTCAGAATTGGGAAGAACAGGACTTAAATGAGCTTTTTTGTGCCTTTAGAGCTCCTTAGTGCTGGATGATGTCATGTTACACTGGTAACAGGTATGTGAAATCCACTGAATCCAGTTTTACAACTTAATCCCCTTCATTACTTAATACCCAACCTGAAAGTTTGAAAGTTAATCAGTTCAGTTTAGGTCCTGTCACATCTGAAATTTTTGTATTAATAAATCAGTGGAAAAATAGGGAGTTCTCAAATACCTTAGATTTACTAAGCCAGTATTACTGGCATTTCAACTTTAAATTCAAAATTAAATAAATAAAGAATGGGCCTTCTTAAGCACCCTGGAATATTGATTTATCGTTTATGGGTTTATCAGCAGATACAAGGAATACAGTGCAGCTTACATAATGCCTGAGAATTGTGATGACTGAAGAGGGAAATATATTTTGAAAAGCTTGGTATTGGCATTAGAAATATTTGATGCAAAAATGCGAATAATTCCTTGAAAATTAGGAATCTTTAGGCTTTTTTTCTATAGTGAGATCTCTGGGAAAGTTAGGTATCCTTTTGGCAGAATGATAATCATTACTGAGAGAAGGAATAAAATGCTCAAATTCTTTCTCCAAAGTATTGGACAGTTTAAGAAAACAGCAAAGGATGACTTTTTAAAGACATTTATTCCTGTGTGAAAGGAGGAATTCTTCAAGAACCAAAATTTATTTCAAGAAAAACATCTTTTTTCGTAAGTTTTGACAACTTCATGCACACCTTTCTAAAAAAAAAAAAAAAAGAAAAAAGGAACAACGGCCATCAATGTGGAGTGAGATGAGCTGAAATACTTTATGAGGCACCCAGGCCCCATGGGCTGGGTCTGTACCCTGAGCTGTTCCTCTCCACCCCATACTGGCATCTCAGTGCACGCTGCTTCCTTGGGAAGTCTCATCCCACAGCCTGGAGACAAATTCCTGACTCCTAAACTTTCTGTGTGCCTTTGCCAGAACTCATCTGCTTTGTTGCTTCACAGACAACCAGGAGCAGTCCAGAGGTAACACAAACTGATAAAAATGCTTTTATCTGGAAATCGGAACAATGTCTGTTTACTAGCACTGCTGGTTTAACACCCATTAAAGAAACCCAAAACTGCTTGCTGTTAGTCTGGCAAAATTTTTAGGGGAAAAACTAGAGGAGGGTGAAACAAAATTTGAAAGTTCAATTTCAAAGCAGTTACCTGTGCCTCGTGCACAATGAATGGTCTCATCCAGACCTCATGATGTGACTTTGCTAGGAGTGTACAAATGGAAAGCAGATGGCTTGGAAATGTGAGTAGCACTTTGATGCTAATTGCTCCATACAGTCTTCCTTGCTTGAAATCTGATTTGGGTGAAAACGTGGCATTATTGCTCAAGGTAAGCCTTTCCTTGGCTCTAATCTGACAGTCAGTGGAAGGTAGACCAAGGGTAGATTGTTACCTGAAGGGTCAGGTCACTCTGGTTACTGAGGGAAATTCCCTTGTGGTAGCTAGGAGTCAAAACTCTCCTTCTTTTCCATCCTTGCTTGCCTGGCACTTTGCATGAACTTGGGCTAATCAGTTTAGGTGTAGATTTCCACAAAAGGTTTTAACAGTCCTACAAGCTCAGATACGTTGAGTTTCTGCAGCTTCTACCTTGGAGATGCACTGACATCCTTTTATTTTCAAGAACAGGGAGTCTCTAGTTTTTTCTTTCTTTTTATTTTTTTTTTGGTAGAGGTGTGACCGTGATGACAGAGCCCATGCTCCTTTAACAGTGTTATATGAGAACATTCATCTAAGAAAAAATTGAGGTTCAGTAATGTTTGCATCCAGAGGAAATCCAAACTCTCATCTCCCATGCCCAGGGAAATGTTGTTGTCACCAAGCTTTGAGCTAGTTTGGCTGGGCAACGTTCCTTGTCCCATCCATTGAAACTTGCCACAGAACAGAAGAGAATTGAAAATCTGTTTGGAGACAGCAGGGAAGAGGAAGAGATTGAGCTTTAATGATCAAACCTGGTAAAGAGAGAGCAGAACCACAGTCCAGCTGTTAAATTACTTTGTGTTTCATTTACTTCATTTTCCATATATTTTCACTTTGCATAAGCTTTTCAGTACCAATAAAATTTAAACAGTGGGGTGTCTTGCTCTGAATTAAACTTGTGACAGAGAAATAATATTTCTTTTTATTGATAGTCACATTTCTTTATATAACATTTTCACTGTAAACTATGTTAAAAACCCACAAAAACAGTATTAGTGGGAAATGGTAACAAAAATGTGTTACCCTGGATGGTTATAAGAAATGAAGGGTATTTGTCTCCTGTTATTATTACCTAAATAATCCCCTAAAATGCTGCAGGACTTTTTGGGTAAAATGCCCTGCATCCTCTTGTGGTCTCTTCCACATGGCCAGATCAGCTCTCACTCACCAGCACAGCCCCATGGCTGAACTCTCCCTGCCAAAATCTCCATCTGGCTGTGCGTGGCTGTCTCCAGTTACTGCCCCACACGAGGTTTGCGTTACTCTGATGATGGTTGGGTTCCCTCTCCATGGCAGCCTTAACCTTGCTCTGTCCTTGGGCACATTTTGGCCAGCCAGGTTGCACATGAATTTAGGAGTTGTAAAAGTCTGTGCTGACCTGCAGGTTTTACATGTTACCCTTGGCGATTTTGCATTGTATTTACCAAACAAATTGCACTGTTATTCGTAAAGAGGGAAAAAGAATCCACCTAAATTCCCTGCAGATGACAGAGGATTGTTTGGGCAATGTTCATCAGCCACCCCTGCTTGAGAGAGTTGTTTGGGGACGTGTAGTCAGTATAAAAGGAATTTTACAGCTACTGAGCACAAGGAGAAAATTGGAAGTGGAAAACTTGGAAGAAATGAGAAGTGGAAAACTAGTGACTTGAGATATTAATATGGAGAAATCACAAACGGGAAATTACTGCCCGTGTGGGATTTTGAGGCCCTCTGAAGATTTGAGCAAAGAATTAAGTTACCCAAAGAAATGCCCCATCTCTTAAGATAATGCATTGTGAATAAGGATGATTTAGCCAATTTTTAGTATGTTGAAGGCTCAGAAAAAATCAGCTGTACCTTCTTTGCTAGAGCAGTTGATGTCTGAGCTGTTGTGACAAGGGAGTAACTTGTGTTTGTGTGCAGACCTTCTGTGAAGGCAGTGGCATGCTTTCCACTTTCTCAATTCAATTCTAGATGTAACTTTAAAATAATTTTGGAAAACTTGACTTAGTTCTAACTTGCAGAGGGCTCCTGAACCATTTCCTAGTCACTATTCAGTGTTAGGTAAGTGACCACAAGTCACTATGGCCAGATTTGGATAAAAGCTAGTCTGAAACAAAATACTGACCTGTGTGGTACTACCTTAGTTTTTCTTTATAAAGAATATTTCTGTGTTAAATCACTCTTGGTGTTTCTAGTACAGGCAGTCTTAGTCCCTGCTCAACCCTGTCATGACCCCTCTTTCTCTTCTCAGTCTTTGAGTGGAGGAGAAGGATGTGGTCTGGGAGTGTGACATTAGAACTGCAGGTCTCCCTTATTTCCCCTTGAGATTTGTAAGATGAAATGATCAGTACCTTTAACAGCACTAAGGTGAAATTTTGTGGGGTCAGTCTTTTATTTTAATTTGGTAAAGGTGCTGTTATTCACTTATATGCCTGAGAGTGAATTTTCTTATATTTGGCTTACTGTATTATTAACTGGAACACTAAAAACCATGCTTATGTTGGAATAGGACTGCCCTTTATAGCAGGACTCACTTTTGTGAAGCAAAATAATTGTTCCCAGAAAAAATGCATTCCTTCTGCATCAAACCTCCATTCTGTTTGACACACTGGCTGTTCATTCTCTGAGAATCTAAAAATAATTTTTAGTGATTTATGAGCTGCTGTTGCTAATATTTCCATGATCCTGTTAAAAGTGAGTTCTTTTTCCTCAGTGGCCAGTTTTTGTGTTTTAAATAAGCAAAATGTCAATTAAACTAAAAGCAGGTCTAAATAACGTATATACTAAAATTTGCATTGGCTTGCTGGCAGATTTTATAAATTATCAGAATCTGTCCATATCTGAGGAAAATGAAAAACAAATCTCTGGATAATGTAAGGAAGTAGGAAACATGTAAATTTACATGCTGTGTGGAAGTGAAATAGTCACAAGTAAGTTAAGTTTTAAACATTCCTCATTTGTATTTACTGTGTTAGATGCTTTCCCATTATTCTGTCTCAAGCACGGTTTTATATTTATAGATATATACATATATATGTATACATTCAACATGCTTGAAAGGTGGTTTCCTTTTTCCATTATGCCTTTTCCGGGTAATAGAAGGGAGAAGGTTCCACATGTATTCAACATGTGCTTGTTCATAACACTCTTTATTTCCAGCACTTTGAAAGAGATACAGAAACAAAAAATGGTTGAAGTTTGAAGGCACCTCTGGAGGGTTTTGTGTCCAGCCCCTCCTGCTCAAGCAGGATCATCTAGAGCAGATTTCCCAGGACTTGGTCCAGATGGCTTTTGGATATCTTCAAGTATGGAGATCCTCTCTAGGCTAAACTGTCCCAGCTCTCTCAGCTTTTCTTCATAGGAGACTGAGTGTTGCCTCATGTCCAGCCTGGTCCAGATCCTTTTCTGGAAAGCTGTTTTCTGGCCAGCATGTCCTGTTGCATGAAGGCTGTTTTATTCTTCTACAAGTGCAGGATTTTGCACATTCCCTTGTGGAAGCTGATGAGGTTCCTGCCAGCCCATTTCTCCAGGTGGTTGAGCTCCCTCTGGATGGCAGCATGGCTCTCTTGTGCATCAGCTGCTCCTCCCTGTTTCCTGTTATCAAACTTATTGTTATCAAACGCCCTGCTCCATCATCCAGACCTTTATTAAGAATGTGACAGAAAAGCTCTGGATAAAGAACTTTACTGAACAGTTCTTTTCTCTGAGAATGAAGGCTCAACATCCTAGCAGATCACTTGGGTAGTTTTAATTTAGTGTCTTCACTTTTCTGCAAGCATTTCAGTTTTTTTCTTTGGGCTTTTTGCAGCATGGGCACCTTACAGGCTTTGGCTTTGGGTGTGAAGGCTCTGGGACTAAGCAATCTCCTTTATCTTGGCAGTATTAAAGCACTCACAGCCCCAGTTGTATCCTACACACCACAGAAAGCCTTCAAATCCCTTCATTTTCTCATGAAATTTGGCAGAATGGGAAACCTCAGGGACCTGTAGAAGAGTAAAGCCTGCCAGATGCATCTGCTTTGGTTTTTTTCTTTAGAGAGAGGCTCAATGACCTTTTCTCTGTCAGTGACAGCACAGTGGTTCTGGTGATGACAAGGCTGGCAGCAAAGTTTGGCATCTTGGTAAAGTGAAGACATGTTTGATTGCTTCTGTCTAAGAAAGCAAAACCCTGAACAGAACTCCTCACCTTTCTGGTGTCCTCACTGGTTTTATAATGGGGTGTGAAACTGGGTGTCACTGAGTCTCTCTTCTGTACACTTGGGTAAGTTACCACAGCCAACACAATATTGGATGTGCTTATGAAGCAGTGAAAGCCTTCAGCCTTTTGTTTATCAACAAAACCCACATCAGAATATCTTCAGGAATGGTGCTTCCCATATGGGAATGTTCAGCAGGGCTCACTTAGTTAAACAATGAAACCAGGATACATTCATAAAAATAGGAACAGGCTTTGGCACAGTACCTGTGGAGCCAGATGTCCGTCAGTAACCCAGAAGCAACAAGAATAGAGGATGGTTGTAACATGAGACTTCTCTTTTTAGTAACTTATCCAAACTGGATACTTCAGTGAACGTGTGTATTTTACACTAAATTATTCAGGTGCTCTTATACATATGATTGCAACAGCCCCACTCTAGCTGCCCACAAAATGCAGCCTTTTTTCCTTGCGTGGCAATAGCTGGTTTGCAAACAAAAGGAGGTTCATGTCCCAGAACAGCCTTGAGGATCTGTACAGGATGCTTGCAGCTGGGGACCAGAGCTGACAGCACTCCATGACCCTTTGATGCATGGGAATGTGTTAGACTTGGTTCAAGGATTCCTCACTGCTCTCTGCTGTGCAGAGATGTGAAAATCTACTTATAGCATTTGCTATGGGGGGCTGCTACATAATTTCTTCCCACTCCAGTTCGCTGAATCTCCTGAGTGTTTGTATTTGCTTTCAAAGGGAAGCTGTGCTGTTCCCTGGCTGTGGGGTGTGCCTGGGGAGGGCACTGGAACAAGGGTCTTTTCCCCACATGCTCTGAGGTGATGTGCTCCACAAAGGAGGTCTCTTTTCCCTGTGTGAATGATTTTGTTGTGAACACCAGCAGGTTCTGTAGCTCTGTTGTGTCCATATGTTCAGTATATCTTTCTTACACTGTTTAATTAATCCCCAGTGCCTTCACAACTCTTACACAAGAGCTGAGTTTGCTGGAAGAAAATCGAATTCCAGCAAGTTGGGATTCTTTCACTGTTCACTCACTTTTAATGCCCATTTTGCTGTGCTGCCATGAGAAACTGAATTATAATGGTAACCCTATCAAGCAAGTCTCAATGACAATCATTCTCATTCCCATTAAGTGGCTTTTAAAATAAAAAACTCAGTATAAAGTCCAGATTGTCTCTAATTTACTTCCAAAGTACCCATTTTTACACGAAGGCTACCCCAGGAGTCACTTGACTTTTTTTTGCAGATTTCTGAATGCAGAAATATTGTGAGTGATTACTGTAAAGCCACAGCATTCGTTGCTGTTATACTTCCCTTAAATGCATGTATGTTGCTGTACCTTTGGATTATTTAAATTAAAGTCACTATAAAAGAGGTGATACTGAATCAAAAGAACTGCATTCTTGGAAGTGTTGCCAAGTAATCTGGACAGAGAAAAGGAAAGAGAAATGTGACAGTTGGAATTGCATTCTAAGAAATCCACAGGACAATTAAAATGGTTTAGAAATGGATTGAGGTCTGCTAAGATGCAAATCTCCTTCAATCTTTTCCTCTGTTTAGGATGTTCATAATAACCCCTGTGTAAATTATCTGATGTCTACCAAGGATTGGGAGACACCATTCCTTTCCCACATGGATATCAGTGCAAAAACTGAAGAAATTTAACATCTTTTTGACCTCTAGTGTTTTGATAAAAATGTTTGAAGGGGGCTGGCAGAGCTTTAAAGTTCTTGTGAGTGATGGCTCAGTAATGGATATATACATCATACATGAGTGTGTAACTCCTGCTTCCTAAGGGAGCAGCTTTTGTGAATCTTGATTTAGGTCTTCAGATTATCTATTTTATGACCACAGCCCTGAACTCTTCTAAGAGCTGTTTCTGCAGCTGATGGATAGAATCAGGGAGGATGATAATCCCAAATAAAAGGATAAGAAAGTGCAGCTGTTTGACTTAAGGAATGTTGATGGTTTCTAAGGCTTGCTGTCCATGGGTGGAATGTATTGTCTGAGAAAAGTAGAATTGCCAAATCCGGGTATTCTCTATTTATCTCTTTTGGGTTTTTTTTTTTTCTTCTACTTCCCTGCAGTGGTTTCTTTATTTAGAGGAAAAAAATAGGAAAGCCAGGCTATTTTCAAAGTACAGGGAAATCAGAAATGCCTTATTTTCTTCAGGATATCTGTAAGAGATTATGTAAAAAAATTAGTTGGAATTGCAAGATTCTTTTCAACAAAGTTCTGTCATGTGGTTTTAACTGTGTGCTCACACACACTTGGTTGGCTGGTCAGGAGACAAGGTCTCCTTTTAGTCACGTGTCCTTGTCTGTGGTTGCATTTCAGTGCTGCTCTGGCATAGCAGTGGCACAGGATGTCACTGAGGTTGGCATAAAAACATTATTTTTACTTTTTGTGCTTTATTCAGTGATGTCAAACCAGTGCACTCAGGAAGACCTAGGGTTTTCTCATCATTTGATGAGAAATAATTCTATTAAATGGAACTGAGCCTGGATGACTGACCAGCCTCTCCATCCTAGCAGCAAACTCAGGAGGGAAATACAAACTTATGTGTGAACTGGACACAAATTGCTAAGGTGTAGCACCAGATACATTAACAAGGGCCAGCAAACAGTTAAGAACATCTTTCCTTTCCAACCCAAATTATCCAAGGTATTGTTTTTTCATTGATTACTATATCCAGTCATGCAATTGATACCAGACAAGTCTTCCATAAGTTATTTGTGCTCTTTTATTTAGCATGCATGACCAAACAGAAACGTGCAGGTGATCCTGCTCAGTACTTCTCTACAAAATGATTGTTGCATCGTTTTTTCAGTTTTAAGATACATCACTTTTACTACATTGCTTTTTAATACCTCTCTTGAATATGCATATGTTCACTTTTGGAGAGTTCAGTGACACTTGGATTTGTTTACATTGGGGATAGACTCTAGAATTCTAATGCTCTTTGTATCATTCCAAAGGAGGAAAAAAAAATAGCCTGATTTTGTGTATTTTCTTATGCATGTTTTTCTTCTGATGTCATCATTTTGTCTTGTGGGAAGCTGTGCTTCAGGAGAAAACCATGTTAAAAATACAGTTAGAAGAAAACTGATCTTAAAGTAATCCTTTGAGTCAATTAAATAATACTGATCTCAGTAGAACATCTATTAGTGTACATATGATGTTACTGCTAATACAGCATGAATTTATTATGGCCTGGGGTAGCCCAATGAATTCCAGATGAATTCACAATAGCTGGATTCTTAAAATGCTACCAGGTCTACTTCAGGTTTTCTGTTTCCATGTGTAATTAATACCAGAACCCAGCACTGCTACCTGCTCCTATTTAAAAAAAAAAACAAAACAAAAGACATATTTGAAACCAAACTGAAAGCTTGAAAAGCTGTGCCTGAGTCTTGGCATTATTAATCTAAAGTACTAGTTTAGAATCCATCTGAATACACTGGTTTTGCATAATTGAAAAATGTTACTGGTTTATCTCCTTCAGCCAAAATACTCCAAACTGCTTTAATATACCTAGCTAGATTATTAACTTGAAAACCATTTCATATAATATTTAGAGATATTGAAGTGTAAAACTGACTACAAAGCTAAAGTTCAGGGATAGCTGTGGAAATTAAATGTGTCTTCAGAGATTTATTAGTCCAACATCCTCAGCCCAGGGAGCAAACTAGCAGCTTCTTGTTCTAAGAGTGGGAGAATCTGTTTAAATGGGTACATTTTTTAAAACACGGACATGGAAACTTGAGCAGTTTCACGATATTGATATTTTCTCAGAAATGTCTCGTGATTATTAGAAACTTCACCTACTGAAGTTCAGCATTTCTTGTGGCACGTTAGGTTTCACACTGCTATGTCTGGGTCCATGTAACATCACACATTTTTAACTACATTACCCCACCTCGGTGCTGGCTATTACCAGAATCAGAAGATTTCTCTGGTGTCTTTTTTCCATCAGCCTTTACCACATGGTTCTCACAATGTTTCCATAGATTATTAGACCAGATGTGTGTGTTGTGCAGACTTCATCAGAAAGCACCAAGGCCATGACAAAAATCATCTCCAATAATTATTTAATGTATTGCTTCTGTGATGATGTGCCATCATGGTCCCATCAGGGTTGTCTCTTTAATGTAGAGGACAGGCACCGGGGAGTCAGGGGAAAGTTGGGACATCTTTATTTTGCCTTCTCTGTATGGTAGGAGGAGGTTAATTGTATCATAACTATGAAACTGAAATTAGCCATTTTTTACTTCCATCTCTCAGGTAGCACTGAAGTCAGGACTGTATTTACTCCAGCACTGTTTCCTCAACATTTGCCTAATCCTGCCTGTGAGGAAAATTTAACAAATTCCCCCCAGCAATTCATGGCCCGATGACACCTTAGGCAAAAGAATGAGGGTGAATATAAAGTGTATGTAAGGTGTCAGCAGACTGAGAATGGTCTCTGCTACTGAGTAAGAGCACATTTGGCACAAAGATGTAACAATTGGTTTGCAACTCACAAGCAGTGAAAGCACAGGGGATGCTGATTCTTCTTTTTTTTTTTTTTTTAAAACACAGTGTCCTGGTTTCCTGTTTTTAACATACTTGAAAATAATTTTTGACGCCTTGTGCAAAAGGGACAATGTAGAAGTATTGAATGGAGATGGAAACACTGCCAAAAGCTAAGAATATAGGAGGAGATTGTAAAGGAGGCAAAAAGAGAAGGGAATAAAGATGGAAAATATAGTAAGATTTGAAAAGAAGAATTCATACAACTCCCTCAAAAGAAAAAGAATTGAAAATAAGTTTCATACTTTCACGGTTTTACATAGGGTTGATGAAACTTAGACCTGATATTGTTGGGTGTAAGTGCAGTTGGAGTAGTGAATTTGTACCTGATTACAAAAGGAAAAAAAATGTACAAATGTTGGGGTTTGGGGTTTGTGTTTTTGTTATTGTTTTTGGGGTTTTTTTTTGATGTTCAGTGATTTGTGAGGTAGTCTTTTTTTCAGAAAAGGTCTGTATCAGAGTTTCACTGTATGAGACTTCAGCTCCCTAGTGTCTGTAGCATTTCAATACTTAGGGTAAATTTTAGAGGTCTTTGTCAGTGAGGGGCTTTCGTTTCATGAAACATTTGAACAAGAAAGCTTTAGAGAACAATACCCATTGAATCTTCTAGGGACAATGAAATAACCTGGAAAGGATAATAACGGTTGTCTTGAACAAGAGGAACTTTTGCATGAAGAGAGAAATAAATATTTGTAGTCACAGGCTACCCAGCATGTTCCTTCCTGCTACTGCTGAAAACATTTTAATGTGAGACCCTTTCAGAACATTTCACTTGAAAGGACTGTAAACTAACGATATTCCGACTTGGGACTTTTTCAGTGAAAACCACAGAGGCATTAAATTTCCATGCAAGCCTTGGGTGGCAGGGAGGGTTAACCACTGGCCAGAACTGTGGGCCCTTTTCTTTTCTGTCCGCCGCAGGAAGGAGCTGCGGGCTCTGGAGGAGCTTGGTAGCCCCGGGCTCGGTGCGGAGCAGCCGCTTGGGGCCGATCCCCGCCCCAGGGCACTGCACAGCTCAGGCCTCTACTGCCTGCACAAACGGCCTCACCGCTTTCATTTTATACCGCTGTAAAATCAATTCCCAATAATAATATCCAACCTGTTCTTGACACTTCAGCCCGTGGGGAGCGGCCGGCTCTGACTGTTAGAAGCAACCGCTGATCCAGCCCAGGCCCTCGGGGCCTCCTGTTGTGTCTGAGGCAAATGTTGCTAATAAACGCCTCCTTCAAAGTGACTTTTCCAGCTGAATCGGAGGGATTCCAGTCACCCATTTGATGGAACTTTAACCAGAAACGTGTTGGACAAATTAAATGTGGATTAGCGTCTTGCTCTGGACTGTATCAGGAGCCTATAAATGCAAAATGTTTGAGGCACAGAAGACCATGCTCTGTAATTAACTATTGTAGCTCTCCTCGCAAATCAAAAGCAGCCTAACTGGGGAGTTCAGCGTGTCAAGACATGGGCACTGAAGGGGTTTGGAGAAGGAAGAAGAGGAAAGAAGAATAGGAGGGAAAAGTAAACATTTTCCATACACATATATTACTGTCAGCTAATAGCAAAAGCCTTGAACCTCTCACCTTGTAATGGAAGAGTCATGAGCTTAAGTACTTTAATGTATGGGCTCAGATTTGGGACTGAATCATTTATCCTATTGAGAAAAAAAGATCTTCACACTTATCCACTTAGAAAATAGTGATGAGCTGGAAGACTTTTACAAACTAGATATAATGGTTTTACGTGCCTTTGGGCTGCTTTTGGAATATTAAAAATTTAGTTTAAAATAGCTAGTCAGTGGGATGTTTGCTAAGATGAAATTTGCACAGCTGAGAGCAGCAAAATATGACAGCAAAATAGCTGGTGGTTGACTCTGTTTCCAAATCTCAGCATGGAAGAAAGTTTTCTTTTGAGCAGACATCAGATAACTTTTTTGTTTCTTCCTAGTCAGGAGTTTGCTGTTTCAAAACAGAGGTTCTCAAGGAATTTAAAGAGAGAAAAAGAATTTGACGAACAGGTACTGAACCTCATATTTTACTATGGACCAAAATATCATTTTAAGCCAAGTGCAATGAAATATTTGTATACATTTATTGAAGAACTCCTGGCCTAAATTCTATCTCAATATTAATAAGAAATGTAGTATAATTCTTCATCCCTCTCTTAGCCAGCCATCTTCTGGGCAGCATCTGATGTTGTTGATCTTAAGCTAAATGTAAGTCATTAGTTACGACTACATTTTTTGGAGAACCTGTGGAAGTGCAGTTTCCAGTGATGCTCATGCATATGTATTTAATCCATGACAAATTTGAAAGAAGTGAGATGCTGTTGTGCTGTGATACTGTTTGTGCAGAAAAACCTGTTTATCAAATCTGATACCTCTTTGCTTATCTGTCGTAATTTTTAAGTTAAAGTAGCCAACAATAAAAGGGGAGAGTGACAGAATAATTTGGGTTTTGCATTACGATAATGATGTTGATTTCCACCCCCTTCCCAGTCTAGAAGTTCTTCTTTGTATTTGTGATGCTTGTAAGACCAGGATATTGGTAGAGTGCTTCCATATCTTGGCCAAAAAGTCACAGGCAGTAAATATCTGTGTTTGTGACATGGACTAGTGAATCTGGTGGGTAAGTACAGGGGCCAGGAGGATAAAGCAAATGCTCTTGTTCTATTAGGAAAATAAAAAAGGGTTTATAATACTGCAGTTTTTTCATTTGGGAATATGTCTGGAAGCGATACGTGTAAAACCAAGATGGTTTTGTCTAAATTCTGTTGATAGGAAGGCAGGACTTCTGGTGAAAACACTCAGTTGTCAGCTCCCTTCCACTGGGGTTCTTAGACATTGTTTGTTAGCATTGATAACATTGTGAACAGAGCTGGGAGAAAAAGCAACTGAGGAAAGGCAATTACTGTGGAGAATTCCTGAATCTGAATATTTCTCAATCTCCTGGAAGGAGACAATCTTCCTGGGACCTTGACATGGATGGGGACTGGTAGGGTTTGCAGGGCTGGGAGCAGTGAAGTGCTGTGTTCTTCCATTTGCCTTCTCATCATAGGCTCATAGCTGATTAATCACAGGTAATTTCCAGATGGCCTTGCAGATCAGCCTAAGGCAGAGCAAACTTCAGCAAGGAAGCCTGACAAGGCTCTGTTATCAAAGTTTCTGGTGAAAGAAACACAAGTCCAGTGTTTTCTACTGGACTTTAAAGGCAGGAAAACCAGGAGCTGTAGCATTATTCAAACATGTGTACTAATCTTCCAAAAGTGATGCTTGGCATGGAACTGTTTTCTGCAACGTGCATGCTTTCATAAATTAGCTCTTCTAAAGCACTTGTTGCTTCAATTTTATAATAACCCTAGAAAACTTTCAATCCTAGAACTTGTTCACAGAAACTAAATATTTCTGAGCATTTCTGAATGTAGTGTTGTATTGTTCCCTAATTGTTTTCCTAATTGTTTCCCTAATTGTTTGTGTACCTAATTTGGTATTACACATAGAAGACATAATTGCAAACGATGGGGGTTTCTCCCTTGCAAAAGAATGGATTTATATGTTGGAATCACTAAACTTAGCTTTAAGTTGCCTTGTGTTAGGAGGTATCTCATTTTCTGTAGTCATGCAGAGAATCACAAGACACCCAACTCTGTGCCTCTCATGGAAAAAAAAAATGATTCTTTGCAAGAAACTGTTTATAAATTCTTGTCTAAATAATGGTGCTAAATCCAGCTTTTATTAAACTCAGCACCACGGAAAGTTTGGGTGAGGTGTAGCTGGGGATGTTTATTATGAGAATAAGGGTTTGTGAGAGTTTGTTTTTGAAAATTGGATGTGGGGGATGCAAACTCCCACAGATATGAAATTGAGCAGAATGTTTGCACAAGCTCTTGCAAAGGAAAACACCAACCCTGAACAGTTGCATGCTCTGAATATTTATGTCATTTTCCTGTGTTTGCTTTTTTTTTTTTCCCATGCCATAGCTCTTAGGGGCCTTCATTTGCTGCATAACATGGTTATGAGAAGACAGGAAGCTGGAGGGGTTCTGGAGAGCAGTGAGTGATAATAAGCATTTTAACTTGAGTTTTATCTGCTTGGAACTCTGCAAGTCTTTTAAAAAGTCTTGCTTTTCTGCTGTATTTCTGGAATATGTTTTCTAAAATATCTGTCCATTTTGGACCGAAATAACAGGTTTCATTTGAGAAATAAAAGTTGGTTCCTTATGGTCTTGCAGCTGTCTGAGGAACTACTATGGATTATGAACTGTTTATGCATTTTGTGACAGCTGGCAAGGCTGCTCCTCAAAACCAACAATAATAACCAAATGCAGGTTTTTATAAATTGATGTGTTCACATATTTTACTGCTGTGCTGGCCTGTCTCTGTT
Organism: Petroica traversi; assembly: GCA_025920805.1. Classification (NCBI taxonomy): domain Eukaryota; kingdom Metazoa; phylum Chordata; class Aves; order Passeriformes; family Petroicidae; genus Petroica; species Petroica traversi. The sequence goes on from JAHLSL010000020.1 coordinate 26,767,525, forward strand.
ATTACTTGCTGTCCACCACAGTTGTTAGTAAGAGCATAAGAATGAATTCACGGAAATCTAATATTTATTTTGCATGCTAAAGAATAATAAAAGTGCACTTTCTTGGCAGATTATAGTTATCTGATGCAAATTTTTTTCTTCAACATCTACTGTTAATTCAGACTGTGCCTGAAATGATAGAGATCTAAATATTAAAATGAATTAGCAAGAAACTAATCCTGTGATCAAAATATTTTGCATTCTTCTCTAATTCTTGATAGACACCTTATAATTTTTACTTCCTTCCTTAAAACAACTTCTGCACTTATTTATATTATAAAGAATGGAGTGTCAGAATGGGGATGAGTAAATTATAACAAATTTCTGTTAATTTGGGGATTTTTCATGATGTTATCTGGAGAGGGCCTCCCACATCAGATCTGACTGTGGGCAAGTTACTTATTTGTTCTGAGCAGCCATTTATGTGTGAAATTCCAATTTCCTTTGGGTCAAAATGAGGCTCAGATTTTCTAAGTGTCAAAGCTCAATCTCTTACACAGCTTGTGGCTCTCCAAATCTCTTCTGCATCTTCAAAACTGGTGAAGAGTTACCAAGTGATGTGTCAGCTGATGACACTTGGTAACTGTCAGCACAGGAGTAATTTTACGGTGTTACACTGCTGGCGTAAATGTTATTCTGTTCAGAACCCTCAGTGGGTTTTGAAAAAAAATTGCCACCAATAAAAGGGTACATTTTTCATAGGTGTGAAGGAGTGTGCTCCCACTGCTGCTGGAATGACAGAACTGCCCTTGGGTCTAGCAGGTGGATGAATGTAGAAGTAGAGTTACGACTGATGACTAGAAAACAACAGATTCTGAATTTCTTCATCTTCCTACTCCTTGTTCAGTAACTCTTAGGTCAACTGAGGTAGAAAGATTGTAGCTATAGAAGAGTGGAACATACTAGAGAGTGATAGTTTCATCTTACTTGTCCTGAAGAATCAAAACAAGGAAATAATGTGATGAATATGCCATCACTCAGGATGGTCAGTATGCATAATGAGAGAACATTAGTATTACTAATTAGGGTTTTTTTTTTGGAAACAAGGGTCCTACTGTGCACATATAATTTCAGTTGCTATGTTCTCTCACAGATGGGCCATAGAGGTGTTCAGTACTCAGTCCTTGTACCTAGGAATAACAAGAAAAAGAGACAATTTTGCTGTACTGTACCATTCTATTCCACCAAGTTCCAGTACTGAAATACAGTGCTTATTTGAGCCAAGGTTTTGTTGGTGGCTGCTGCTGCCTCACAACTCAGCGTGGCTGAAGCTCCAGCCAGCATTCCTGGCCTCTCTGGTCAGTGTCCCTGCTCATTCCCTCTGACCCATCCCACTGCACTTGTCTGTGTGAGATCATGTCTGCTCTGCCTGCCCTGCTTCTGTCTTATCCTAGTTTGTTCCTTTAGCACATCACAAGCAGATCCTCTCCAGTTCCCTTCTCCTTTTCTGCAGGGTTTTGTGCCCCTTGATTTCCTCCTGTGTTCCTTCTATGACTTAGCTTTGGATAATCTCTCAACAAGGGCATTCAGTGTCTCCTTTAGTCTAGACTGAAATCTTTGTTCTTCTCTATGAGCTTCTGTTCTTGAATGAACCTTCAGCTTGGCTCAGCAGCCCAGCTCCTTTCCTCTGCTGTAATTGCCACATGGGCTTCTCTGCTGCTTCCACTGGACTGATTCCCCCAGAGATTTCTGAAGAAACATCTTGTACTTTTTTCTAAGATGTCCTTCATGCTCAGAAGGTGCTCCCCATGAGGTAGAAAGGCACTTGAGAGGTTTCACTCTCTGATGTTTCTGCTTTGTCATGAGGTCTACAGAAATACTGAGAGCAAGTATGTAGATTATGTGCTGAAATAATTGATTGTACTGTTGACTAATTTATTTTACATACCATTATGTATTTGCCCTTATCTGGGGACTGCAGCTACACTCTTCATATTTGTTTGTAACTGGAGTCTCCTCAGTAATACAAATAATTATTAATAAGGAAAAAGTTTTAAAATCATCTTGTTGATTAAATGCAGTATAGGGTATCAGAAATATTGTAGAAATTAGAATGATAGAATTATAGAAAATGGAGACATTGATTTTCATCCATGCAGCAATTTGAAGATTCAGTACAATCTGAACTCTTTCTATGTTCCACATGACTTTGTGCTTTTATTTGTTAGCTCTCATTGGATGCTGTCTGCTTTTCCTCCACCCTTGAACTGATGTTCTCTTGGGGCCACAGTGAATTGCTTTCAGGTTCTTTACTAATGGCTTTCACTTGCCTTTCATAGTGTTTTAATACATTGGCTTGAATCTATCTCTGTTTTTCCTTAAACTTCTTAAAGAAATGGCTGCCTTAGTATTCTTGTTAAATTTCTAAGCCAGTTGGACAATGAACTTTGCCAGATCTACCAAGCTGATTTATTGAACTGAAATCTCCCCATCCTCCAGGGCATGCACTCTGATTTTTATGTATAATAACCTTATTTACATAGTTCTTTTTTATTTCTGGCCAAGCAATCCTCTTCTTCTCCCAAATGGAGTACTCTGAGTGCTGGAGCAGAGTGTATGGTTTTTAGCTGGCTGGCCTTTTGGAGATCTAGGAGTTCCTAATCACAAGGGTTTCCTGAAGGATTAGCAAACAACACATCTGTCCTTTGGACTCTTCTGACTGTGACCAAGACCTGCTCTACTAAGCACATTTGGGTTTCCTCCATCTGCACAGGACTATTCCCGTTGAAGTTTCTCTGTTTTCCTCCTCGACTTCATTTCAGCAAAAATGGAATGTGAAAGGAAGTGAAATTTGGACTACATTTATATTAGCCTCACAGTGCAGTTGTTATAAGTGACATTACAAAGAACAGTGTTCTTTAAGGAAGAGCAGTAAGTTTTTATCCAGAAACATGGGTTTTCAAGGCAGGCCCTGCCGTTTAAAGGAGAGGCTGAAACTGAAAGTAAATGGAAATAAGTTTTACAAGTAAACCCAGTGTGGGGGACTACTGGGTTCCTACTATGCAACCCTTAGCACAAGAGCTATAGCCCAGCTTCTTTGTGGGCTTCAGCTGTCTTTAAGTCCCCTTTGTCCCATCCTTTTTTATGTGTCCCAGAGAAATGAACCCCACTTGGAATATACTTGTTCAAGTAAGAGAAGGACGGCGCCTGAGTAGATGCCAGCAGGCAGTTCTCGAGTGGCTGAGAGGGCATCTCAAGGGAAGGGTAGATCCCTAAATACCATTTTTTCCTAAGCATCTGCTTCTCAGCTAGCTGTGGACCTTTGGTGTGACCAGAGATGATTTTCTCATGTGTTGAACAGCAGTAGATAGAGGAAAGCAGCAGGGATTAAACAATTAATCAGGCTTTCTGTCCCAAATTTTTGGCATTCCTTTTTACAGATAATGAGAGCACTGTGAGACATAAAAGGTGGAGACATCAAGCACATGAGCACTCACAGGACTGTTTGTTAGCAACTGAAATGTTGTTAATACAGCCTTGTAATGAATTGTCAGAAATGGTACAAAAGCTGGGGCCTCACACTGCTGCCACAGAATGCCTTCATCCCTGCACGTCTTGCTCAGCCTTCTCATCCTTTGGTCTTCTGACTTGCCTTTGAAAAATCATAGGCAAGTCTTCTCATTCTTTTCAGTCTGCTTATTTCAAGCTTTTCAGCAAATGGCATCTGCTTCTATTTATTTCCTTTGCAAAGCAGAACCAAAATTTGCAACTTCTATGTGCTTCCAAAGCTGTTTCCCCCATAGATACACTCTTAAAGTCTGTCATCTTTCTTTCTTATAAGATTTTCAGCTAAAGCAATCTAGGAGAACCAGGCATATGGTGTCCTCACAACCTTACTAGAGGCAAGATATGCTTAAGCTGGATATTATCCATGATCTCTGAATATTTGCTAGCAAAAATCCTCTAATGTGTCTCATAAGCAGTAGTAGGGAAGGCTCAGTTTTATGTAGAATGCAATGAAGAGGTCCTAAGCCTCAGCACTGAAAAAGACAAAAAACTTTGCTGGCAAATAGTAAAAAAAAAAAAAATAAAATTGAAAGTTTGGACATTCACAATCCTATTCTAGTCTTTGACTGTTTGCAGGGGCCACTCACCTTTTTACTGGTTGCAAGTTTATTGCTGTTTTATCATGGGGGTTAGCATGATCATGCATTGAGCCCTAAACTTTATGAATAATAGCAGAAAGCTTATTTGCAACTGAAAACAGACATTTTCAGCTAGGACTGAGGCTTTTGGTACTTACTCAGCAAACAGCAAGGGAAATCTTGCCTTTCAGCAGTTACAGCTCTGGATGCTTTTGGCTGTAGAATATGTAAAGTGCATAGTGATTAATCAGATTTATACATAATATATAATAAAGCAATGTATGTGTCAAAATAAAATGTAATACAACAGTGTCTGCTTCAAAATAAGCTGTTAGGGTGAAGCCAAGGATTGTGTGGGGCACAGCACTGGGGTCACAGTAACAGTAATTGCAATGTCACTCTCTGTGCAGAAATTCACAAAATAGCTTATTGCTAGAATATACATCAAAGTCCACGTGGCAGTATGTCTGGCCAAATAAAAGGACAGGATGAGTCTATGTTTCATGTTTTAGGGGTTTTATCTTATTAAATGAACTTCTCATAACCTTTCAGGAGCAGTACCAGCCCTGTCCAGGTTTCAAGACCTGCTCTGTTCCTCCCTTTGTAAAGAAAAAGTAAAAAATGTAGTCTTTGGTCTTCATATTGCAAGTCTCACATTAACATCATCGATAACTTTAGGGCGAAAGTTTTAAGGAGCCACTTGAGATACCACGTACTGTTTGCTTTTTAGACAAATACTCTGCCTTTACCAGTAAAAGGATACTCTGATGCTGTTTTATTGATCTTCTTCCTTGCATGTGGTTTGGTGGTGAACCTGTGTACTTTGTGTTAGAGCATCTGGGGCAGCGTTTACAATGAGAAAGCCATAAATTCTGCTTTTTATTAGCTGCCCCTGGTTGCAAACAGATTCTCATCTGAAGATCTAACCTGCCTAGGTCAGAGGCATAAATATTTTGGCAAGGTTTGCTATCTCACATTAGTTCCAGTTTTAAATCCCACTCCTTACCCCTCAAAACATTTGAGCCATTCCAAACTTCCATCCACTGGGCCCCACTGTAATTTGCTTACAGGTCATAGACTTCCCCTTTCCAGTTTTTTCCTGTTGGTATTTGCCATGCTATCTGGAACAGAACTTCCTACATAAGGTGCTGTGTTACCACAGCTCCTAAATTAGAAGAATTTGTTTTGGCTTCTTAATGAACAATGCAAATTTGGCATCCTGAAGACTTGACATCCAATCAGGGCCAGCTCACTGCCAGCCTTGAAGAGTATGGCATAACACTGTATCCAGGCAATTCTCCTACTGAATTAGGAAATACTGCAGACTTTTTACGGAAACACAAGTCAATGTTTATCGTGTTGCAGACCAACATAGGCAAGAACTGTAAATTCCTAAACCATATCAAAGGAAATCACTTGTGTAAAGCCTTGTACTGAGGACTGCTTCACTGGCAGCCCACACTGCTTGCTCGCTTTCAAGATTGAGTAACTTTTCCTCAGCCAACAATTCCCTTGTTTCTCGTAGCCATTCTGATATGCCATTAATCTGCTCTAATAGGAGCAGACCCAAATCCCTTTACTCCCTGAGAGCTGTTGGGCCAATATGTCATCCCATCTGGCCTTTTTCTTAGCACAGAATTCCCAAGGCAGTACCTTGCTAAAACTGATTGAAGGCTGGAAGCATAATTCTCTCCAAGTACACTTCAGTACCAAAAATATGCCCTCTTTCATTGTCTAACTTATGTGTTGGGATAACATTGCTTTCAAGTTTGAAATGTCTATATCATATTTTTTAAAATGTGCTTTTTATCTAGTCTTAAGTAGTAGAGAATGTCCTGAGAATTTATTGGAGGCCCATAAATTACATCATCCCTGGCTGAGATTGCCAGATGGTTCAAAGTGAAACTTAAAACTATGAATAGAGAATTCCAGTGTTTCCATTGGTGTTCCTAGTGAAGCCATGCAACACGAAGTGCACCATCAAAAAAGATTGCTGATGTCAAAAGTACTACATTAGTAGCCCCATGTGCATTAATTCAGAGAAGAAGAATGTCTGAAATGCATTGTGTATCCCTGCAATCCAGCCTGAGAATCATTTCATTAGTGCAAAAGAAATCTCAGTTTTCTCAGCTGTAACCCTCTGAGGGTAATGTGGGAAGTGTAAGCTGCACGCTGCAGCAAGAAGGCCATTTTGTTGTCATGGCCGGGTGGAACCCAGAGATGGAAAAGTGATACAAAAACCTGGAGTGCAGGTTCTGCTCTGTTGTGCCTGTGTGTAGAGCCACTGACATGACCCCAGAGCTTCCTGGTTTGCATTCACTAAAGAGCTGGCTTGGAATGGTTGTGGCCATGAATGGGTTGGAGTGGATAATTTTGCACCTCTGAACTGTAGTATTGCTTAGGGCCTGCAGGGAAAATGCAGGTTCAGGGGTCAGCATTTTAGTTGAAACTGAAGCTTGAAATATTTCACTACCTTTGTTGTAGTGTTCACTATTAAGGATTTTGTCGCAGGTGTCCTCAAGTGTGGCAGTCTAAGAGTTTGATATTTTCTTCTCAAAACCTAGTATCTGTTCAAGGGAATAATGTCCAGAGGTGTGGTAACAGTTGATGTTTTCAAGGTGAAACTTTCAAAGTACATAACCTTGAGGATTTAGGTAGGTTTGGTGTTATGTGCGCATATTTCAGCTCACTTTGTGCAGTTTTGAAAGACACTGTGAGTTCAGATTTCTTCATTATTATCTGAGGCAGTATTTCTGAACACATTTTTTCCAAACTCTGCTTTTAATTTTAGGTTTTTTTATCAGCAGCAATTAAGTGACGTATCTTTGGTCTGTTAGTCTAACTTACAACTTGGTACACTTATAAATCCAACCCTATGGAATTCAGCCATATTCAGTTCTTGTAGCCTGTTTGACCTGGTTGAGGTTGAGCAGACTAGGAGAGGGCAGCTTGCTTTCCTCTGGTCTGACAGGATCTTCATTCTGGGGATCTGCACTGTGGAACACAAAGATTTCATCCTCCATTTGTGAGTGTTTTCTAACGATCCAGTGCTACTGCCTTGGCTCATTGTCTGAGGCTTACGTGCATTTTATGGGACATGGTCTGTAAACCCCAAACACATCTTTCCTTTTCCCCATTTTCCCATTGATTTCAGGAGCCTTAGCAGTACATGTGGAACTTGTTCTCTGAGAAGACTAACAACCAGATTTTGAGTCAGGCTAATAATTTGAGTTTCAATTTTATTTTAGTCCATATAAAGTGAGGATTATATTCAGTGATCCAAAGAAGTTACTATGACATAAAAAGATGGGAGATCAGTGTTCATTCAGTCAGTCATGATAGGTATACATATTTTAAAATAATTTATTTATTCTTTCCTGTAAAACACTGTAATAACGAACTTCTATGAAGTTGCATTTGGGCATGATGATTTATGATCAGTGATTTCCACAGGTAGATGTGTAGCTGTTTCTTTTCTGCTCTTTGGAGATTTGAAGTGTATTAACTTTATGAACTTAATGGGAAAATTATTGCTTTTTAGAGGGATTATTCAATTACCCACTTAAGGCAAAATGCAGTAAATCTTACGTTGCTCTAAAGCCAAGCATTAATCAGCAGGCCCTGCAAGCATGACAGCTCTCTTCTTCTGCGTGTCCAGCAGGCTTGAGACGGTATTCATTGTCTTCATTTCATTCCCCAGAGCTACAGGTGATCAATTCTTATTATTCTGCAGCAGTTTTTAGTAAACAGCCTCCTCTTCATCTTTGGAGTTTGCTGTAACTCCTACTTGTCCTTATGCATTTTGATTGAAGTTTGAATTCTGTTTCCCTGTTAAGTGAGGGCAGTGCATTTGTACAGAAAAAGGCAAAAATTTCTGAAGCTCAGCTTTGGTGCTTTTCACTAACCTTAAAATCCAGATAAAAAGTTGCCATTTGTTCTTACAAAGAAAGATTTCAGCCTAAATATTAATAAAAAATATGTTCCCATATCTTTTATGACTTCCCTGTTAATGCATGGAGAATGCTTTCTGTCTAGAAAGGGAAAATGAAATATTTAGGAAAGCAAGCATTAGAAAGCTGTTTTCTAAACGAAACCTTTGTGTGAGGTTTTATTTTGGCATTTATATATGAATGTATTTTGCACAGCTAAGAACATTCCTGACAGTTTCACTGAAACAGCTCGTTCCTCCTCAGTGTCTGTGTGGTGAAGAATTGCTTGCAAAGTCGGTGCGAGCAGCTTTTTGTTTATTTGTACTGGTTATCTTGCAGATTGGAAAGATCCTATTACATTATATCATTGCACTCTGATGAATGTCAACAGTAATGAGAAGCTAAGAAAATATTTTTCGAGGATGTAAGTTGAAGCTGTCTAGGGGATGAAAAAATAGAAATATTCACGCTGCAAGAAGAAGTCGGGGTGTATTTCCTTGATTAATGTGGCCTTTCTTGCTGCCGTGGTCCAGGCACTTTTGTTCTCAGGTCAGTAGGTGGTGCCAGAGTCCAAGTAACCTCTCCTGGCTCTGGAAGGCACTTGCTGTATTTGCCATCACTGTTAAAATGTCATTTCGAAACACTGTAAAAATGCTGTTAGTGTGTGTGGATACGCAAGAAAGAGGTTTCGGGTTAGAAAGCTCTCTTTGTGAATTTCAAGATTCTTGGTTTCATCTTGAAATGGTTGATAGAAGCTCAACTTAGAAAGCCAAGAGCTGGGATGTCACAATCTAGGAATAAGCTGGTCCTGAATCTGCTTTGCTTGGTGTCTGCACATTTTACACGGGAGAGCAGTTGCTGCAGGAAACAGAGGGAAATACAAATTTTAAAAATTCAAACTGATGATGATGCCTTTTTCCTGGTGTTAGGAAAATGAAACTAGACACGGTTAAGAGGGTTGGGGTCTTTACCTCAGTATTTTAATCAGGATCTTGTTTGATGCATCCACTTCACCCAGGTGACAGCGTGGCAAAATGCACACACCCCATCAATCATACACACCAGTTATAGACTTTACACATCAGCAGATCTAACAAGGGAGCCCAATAATGAGGTTGGGGTGGGCTAACCCCTAGTTTACAGAATCCTCCTGCCAGGAGACCTTGGGTTCCTGAGATAGTAGGAATGTTTGGTCTCCCTGGCTCTGCAGTTCTGGGCTGTTCAGTCTCAGGCCTGTAGAACACTTACAAAACACTAAGCACTAGACTAAGTAAAAGGTTGCAAGTGTGCATACTGCTAATACTTGTGGATACAGAGAACTGTGTAAAAGGGATATAAAAGAAAAGACAAAAATCATTCCGGCATCAATGGAACTAACCCTCGCACATTCCAGCTCACTCTGTGTTAGTGTGTGAAGACCCCAGCTGGAATGCAAGTTTGGATGCAGTAGCACAGAGCAAGTTTCAGATTGATTCTGTGTGATAGCTACATTAAGGGAAAAAGCTTCTTTTCTGTACTATAAAACTATTTGAAGGTAAGATCAAATAACTACTTAGGATTTTTCTACATGAGAAGATCATGACTAATTTTGTGGAGGACTGTTAATGTTTTCGGCACTCTTTGGCTTGCAGGCATTTCTCAGAGGAAGGCAATCTTTGTGCTGGCTTGCTGCTTGTGATTACTGATTGTTTGTTTGTACAACCTTGGGTTGTGTGTAAGGCTGCAAATTTCCGCTATTCAATGTTTGGGCTGGGTTAATGGGATGCAGGACAAACAGACAGACACCTTCAGGCCTCACAGCATCTTCAGTCCTGCTCACACATCCTGGCACAATATTATTTCAGTGTTGTAGCCACGTGGCCAGTGGTGTTTGCCCAACAGGATCTCATCTGTCATCTCTTTGGCAAAGATCACTTTAGAAACTCCAAAACGCTCTGTACTGCCTTCAGGATAGGACAAAGGGATTTATGGATTTCTGGCTACAGTCCAGTTTTTATCTGGGACAGATGATATTCTTTAGTTGTCCACTTTGAAATGCAATTAAGTGACTGGCCTAGTTTATCACACACTGTGATTGACACTGCAGCAGGGAGCTGAGTGACAAAATGTGTGATTCAGGTGGCCTTCTGGCAACTGGGGCCACCATCTCCAGCATAACTTGGGTTGTCTGGAAGATCTTCTCCCCTGCCAACCTGAATGTGGTACAGATTCAGCCACGACTGTGTGTGACTCCCACTAGAATGATTATTCAAAGAGCCAGGCAGGAGCTTCCTCCTGATCTGTTGGATCAGGGAATTGAAGCTGTTTGTGCATTACTGCTTGTACTCCCCGGTTGTTCAAGTAAGGACTTAGAGAGTTGTACACAAATACAATGTTTTTGGTATCTTTCTATCCATGCTCTGTAATAATTCATGCATCCCTCCAGATTTGTGTGTAGCTGCCTGGGAAAAAATTAATGCTGTTTGGCCACAGTTACATAATATGGTTTAGTTGGTGATAGGTAGAACTATCCTGGTGCAAACAAATTGTGGTTTTGACTGATTATAGCAGCACAGTTTTTAAGCCTTCCTGCAGTTTAGTGGAGTTTGAAAGGGAGGGTATCCTTTAATAATAATGATTTTTATTGCACAGCTTCCTGCGCTTAAATAACTGTACTTTGCAATTAGAAAGAGTAACCAGGGGAGGAAAGTGATTAATTCAAGACTGTTTATGAACTGAGCTGCAGATCCTGGACTAATGCTCCCTCTCCCAAATCTCTGTGAGTTATCCACAAAGCACTTAAGACTCACCGTATTAGCGATAGTCCCATAGATTTAAATAGGAATTTATGAATGGAATAACCATGTGCTAATGGATATGAGCCCACTAGACCATTTCCATGTTTGAAAGGATTTGGATGCAGCACTCTGTGTAATTTCCTCACATCTCTGCATTAAGGCTGCTCTTCCATTCTCTGCAGATCATGCAGAGGAAAGGAAGAAGAATGCTTCCTGCATGCAGATAAAGCATTACACAAAGAAATACAAAGATAATAATAAAAAAAATTATTACTGGCAGGATCCAAAGTCAATGCCAGTCGAGTTCATCCAGAAAGGAAACCTCTCCACACTGCAGTAACAGTGAAGCACTATGGCTGCTCAAGCCACTGAGTTCAGTGATGGATTAGCACAATCACTTCCTGAGAGCCCTCGAACTGCAGAGGACCACCCAGCTCTCTGGCTGCAGTCTCTCCAATCACAGGGAATATTTCTGACATCCTCAAACAAAATCTAAACTGTAGTGGAAGGTCAACAGCTAAACCTGTGATATCTTAGAGGTCTAGCAGGGAAGAGAGCAGCTGTGTGCATTTCATCTGGTGCTGTGCCTTGTGACTGGCTATTTTCCTCAAGGTTTTGTGAATAAGATGGGTTGGGCAAGATAAAAGTGACTGAAGAGTTATAACCACCTAACACCCCTTTGGTCTCCAAGGCTTGGAACCTTGTGGCTGCAAGACTCTGATGGAAAATATTTGTGGCTGGTTAAATCTGTGGCTATTGTAAGTGAAGATAAAAGAAATATTTAATAATGTGTTCCTGCTGTTGTCCAGCACATTGCTGGCTGCATGAAAGCATGTGGAGTCCTCTCTGTAGCCAGTGGAGGTAACTCAGTGCAACGGGGTGGGAAAGAGGGTGTCCCTGCTTATTATTCAATTGTCACAGAGTGCCTGGGGTCATTCCAGCAGACAGTGTGTACAGCCTCGAGATCTGAAAGGGCTTTTGGTGATGTGAAACATGCTATTGCTAAATGCTGGATTTGATTTGTTCATTGGAAGCTCAGAATAAAGAGGGTAACTTTAAAAGGGGTGCTAATTCCTTGGCCAGGGACAGTTGCCATCTCACCAGAGGCACATGTGTGCAAGATTAGCTCCTCTCCTAGGCCCTTGAAGCTGATCTGTCATATGAAAGAAGAATTTTGAAGTGAGCAGAATCTGTGCTGACCCTCCCATATGAGGGGTAAGACTGGGCAGTGACCATGTGGGTGGCAGAGTGGAAGTTTCCATGAAGTATGGGTGGGAGCTTCTCTCATCATTCCCATTTATAGTGGCTCCAGTTGCAGAAGGTGGCTCACTGGCAAGGGCAGTGTCCCATCCCTGATCCCTGTCTTGTTCCATCTTGTTTGTCCATGGGCCCTTGTTTTGGGTATCTAAAAACCTTGTGATCAGTGCCATGGCCATGCCTTGGACACAGAACTGGGATTTCTGGCAGTGTCAGAGATGGTTCTGTATCACCATCAGGACATCTGCACATCCCACTGGGATGGTGATCCATGAGAGAAGCCGTGGGAACAGGGAACCAGTTGGTGATGAGGAAACATCATCAAGAGAGGAAACAGAGGACAAACAGAGGAAACAAAGCCGTGGTTTCATGAGTGCACATCCCTGCTTTGACACCCAGCATTCTTTAGCTGTCATTACAAAATCCTCCTGCTGCAGCACTGCCTTGAAAGATGCAATCTGCAGATGCTCCATGTGGGCTCAATTTTCCCCACATCACGATAAAGTTAGAGATCCATACTTCTGTTTGTTTTTCTTCATGGTGAAAATTTTAAAAAAAATCATAAAGGCATAAATAACCTCATATAAGATGTTTGGTTTTTTAAAGAAATGTTGTTTTCTCTCATCTGATCCAGGCTTTCATCTCCTTCAGTGTACATATGGACACGGTCAAACTTCCTCTGACTAACTTGGAAGCTATTTGAATATTGCTAGTGTGAAATCGTGACCACACATGTTCTATTAACACTTTGCCTAGGAGAGTTGTGTGTATGTGAGAGGAAAATCAGATGCATATATGAGGTGAAAATGGAAGCAGTTGGAAAAGGTTGGAAAGAAATAAGTGAGACAAAAATAAGAAAATAATATTTTGTGTGTTTCTAGTGAAGCACGTAATATAAATTTAGTTATCTCAGTCATCTTCTTGTCCATCATTTCTCAATACATCGGAAAATTGCTCATCATCTGCTTGAAAAATAACTGAATTACTCTCTTAGTAGAAATACTGCAACAAATGCTTTTAATTTGCAGGCAGCAAAATGATGGTGAGAGACTGAAAACCATAAATATCAGTCCGTGGAACTATCAAAACTGCAAAGGTCAGAAGATTTTTCCATTTCTGTTGCAATAGAAATGTAAACCAACTTGCAAAATAAACCAAGAAGAAGCTAACTGACTTCCCCTAAATTTTGAAGTATAGATCCTATTTCTGTCTCCTTTTGTCCACCTGTTTAAACATACACACACTTCATGCAGCAGTGATAGATGTAGAAAGAAATATTTCAAATATCAGATGACCTCTTCTTTACATTGTGGGACATTTTCATACTTTTAAATTTGGAATGTCATGTTTGTCTAGTGTTTTTTTTTTTTTACTTATTCAACTCGATGCCTCAGAGGCTCATTCATATTCTTACAAATCCACATTTCCCTCAGTTTTTGCAACTTGGGTTTTGAATGGAATTTGTTGGTTCTGGTACTATACTGATTTTGACTTGCAGGTCCAGGGTTTCCTTCTGCAGACCCTACTGCTATCAAAAACAAAAAAAAAAAAGGTTTTTTTTTTCGCATAGCTACCACATTTTCATTTTCCTGACAAGTAAGCTTTTGGTTGTTTTGTGGTTTTTTCCTTCGTTTTAAGCTTTCCAAATAAGGAATTTTAGGGAAAAGTGAGAACAGGCAGAGGAAAGGGCTTCCAGGGAAAAGGTGAGGATATGAATAAAAATGTCTTTAATTTTTTCCTTCTCTCTGAAATGTAGCATGAAGTCAGGGCAGTGACTGTGATAATAGAGGCAAATGATAAATGAAAGCAAGAACACTTCAACATAATCTAGATAACAGGAAAATTTTAAATGGACAATTTAATGTGAGAGTCTGCATGGAATTATTTTTCATTAAACAATCAAAGGTTGTGATAATGCAAATGAAATCCATTTTTAGCTGCAGGAAATTTTGATAATTTCAGAGGAATAGAAAATATGAGAATAATAATATCATGATGGTAATTCACAGTAATTATAGCAAAGCATAATTGCACAACACAAGCACTAATCAAAGCTTGGAAGACTACTTTGGCATTCATTTGGATTTCACAGCTATTACCATTTACCTTTGTCATTGGGCACCACACAACAAGCATTATTAATTTCATGTCAATCCAGAGCATAATTTCCCTGATCAAATATCAGCTCATAATAACAAACCACCAAGACTGACTTCTCTGACATGGATTTCTGTCAAGCGTTTTAAAAAGAGAGCTCTCTTGGGGACTGCTTTGGAGATAGGAATGTTGCCCTTGAACTTAGGTGATCTCTGAAGGTTTGTGTACAAATTCCATCAATTTATTTGCATCAGCTGGCTGAAAAAAGCTATAGAGCATTGCCCATGCTTTCCTTCTTCCTATCTTACAGGAAATTTTCTGAGCTTCTTCTGTGTGTGTGTGTTAATAACCCATCAGTTGTCCTCCCTGGAACTTCTAACCTGATGTACAGCTCATCCTGAATTATTCTGTGTGGGGAATTAGTGTCATTTGCTTGTTGGATTTTAATTTTTTTTTCTTCTGCTGACCAGCTCTTCTTTTCTTCTGCACCTGCCCTGAATGCCTAATGGGAGGAAAATAATGTTTGGCAGCTCATGGTCATGCAGAAATGGTGATGGAGGTGTAGGGAACATTTGAGCAAATGAAAGGCAAATTGAAGGAAGAAGGCTATAGAATATTCTCTAAGATCCAGTAGAAGAAAAGCTCTGTTTTCTACAATTAAGTAAACCAATGAAACCAAGTCCCTAAACATGAAATGGGACCCTCTGGGTATTCTTCACTTTGCTTATAACCCTTTTTATGCATTATTTTTTAAAAACATCTCTTCTTTTACTATTATTTCCAGACTTTAAAAAGTTCTAGGCCATATGTATAGCTCTTGAACGGAGGGGTTGTCTATAGGAGAAGAGAGTGGCTGGTAAATAAAATAAAACAATTAATTGTTCCATTAAGCAACTTACTAGTGTGCAGTTGAGTCATGCCCTGGTGTTGGAAATAATAAGTTTTGACTTAGCTTGGCTCTCTCACTGTCACCACGCTTTTCTCTGGCTTGTGGCAGGATTGTTTCTCCCTTAGCAACTTATTTTTTAACACAGCTTTCTGACACCTTGACAGTTCATGCGCTAAATCCGACTTTACAGTTCCTGGCAGGCAGTTATTAGATGTATTGCACTTAATTAACTTTGCACCTAATTACAAGCGGCGCTGGCCGATTACAAAGGGCATAAATATATTAGTGCCCTGGCTGTCACATCATGAAAATGGCTGTTTGAACAAGTCAAGCAAAAGCAATTAGCACATTGTGTGCGTGGTGAAGTGTGGCAGAGTGCAGGAAAAGGGATGAACTGGGGTTCTCTTTGGAGGAATTTCATTTTACCCGGCGCATTTCAGGTGCCCAGATGAGCAAAAAGTATGATGAAAGTTTTCATTTGTGTAAACGCTTCCTGTGTGTGAAGGAAGAACAAAAACTGCATGGTGAGAGCTGATTTAAGTTTTGTTGGATACCCACCCTGTGTAGCTGTAAATGAAGTATGAAGATTGCAGTGCTAAGGAAGGAAAGCTTTCTAACATGAGATAAATGCTACAAATTATAAGCAAAACTTGTGATTCACAATGACATGGTGCAACTATTACTTATCCAGTTGTTGCCAAAATGAGAAGGAAAGCAGAATTTGGTCTCATCTGTAGAGGGATGTGTTGTGAAGAGCAAATGTTAGCACTCAGCTGGCATTCCATGGAAATCTGTCTTGTGTTAGCACAGGAAAAAAAACCATTTCTGCTGGAAAAGTAAGCAAGGCGTTTGGAGCAATATTTAAAATTTTGTCAGTGGCTTTGTAAACAAGAGTCTATATGAGAGATGTTTCCTCCTGTATCAAGTTTCTGTTCCAAGCACCACATGCTCTCTTTTGCAGAGGAAAACAGCCCATGTTTTACAGGTGGCTTAACTTACTGTTGTTATGCATACAGCCATGGAGGAATGTTGCTTTCATTCCACAAGAATCCTGGCCAAGGAGAAGAGCTGAGAACTGTTAAATATGTTTGTTTTTTTTCATTCCTTTTTCTGATTCACAGCAGAATAGTCCCTGAATTAGTGGTGTTTTGCAACAAAACAAAATTTTGTCTTCCCTTTCAACAAAACTTAATTAGTCGTGAGCGCATAGAAAAAACAACATAAGCCTAGTCATAGGAATTTGATGGTCAACAGACTGCACTCTCTGCTCTGTACAAGGTATTTAATGCTTTGTACTGAGGTCACACAAGCCAGTTCTATACATGGTGGCCAAAAAGGTCACTTGAACTTGACTTTGCTTGAGGCAAGTGGAAAGAAACAGAGGGAGTCACAACGTGGTGCTAAATGAGTGGCTGTAGGGCTTGTACGCTGTTGTTATTTACAAGCTCTGAATAAAGAGAGCTGTGGGGATGTGTGTAAACCTGAACAGCCGTTCATTGTCAGTCACTTCTCAATAGGCTGCCTGTGTTCTTTCTGATAAGTCGTGGAAAAGCAGTGGTAGGTGGCCTTAGACAGAAGTTCTGGATGCCTTTGCAATTGTGCTTGCATGAAAAAGCGAGTGGGCTCCTTTGTGTGCCACAGCATAAAGTGGGGAGATAATTTGTTTTCAAATACAGCATTACATCACTGCTGAAAACATTGCTCAGTTGATTAAGATCTTGGGTGGCCAGCAATTTTTTCGTGTATAAAATTAGAGAAATTAGGGAAATAAACCTGTGCTGGAAAGTGTCCTGATGGAAAGGTCTGTGGGAGGCAAGCACTATCATTCAAGTAGCTTGTGCCAGAGCCACTTCTTCCTAATAGTGAGGAACTTGGCCCAGGGGAGAAGTTAAATCAGTCAGGGGCTCATGTACAGCTCAATGATTTCAGTTTGCAAGGGCAAAATATAAGTTTTTTCACTGTAGGGTACGAGGGATTAATGTAAAATACTGGGGATTTGACTCTTCCAACACACAAAGTGAGTTATGTCCAGCACAAAGTGTGTTAGAATGTTACTTTCTAATTGAATGCACTAGAACTACCAAATAATATGTGAATAGTGTCTAAAATATAAAAGTAAATCTAAAACTCCATGCATTTGAGGAAAGTGAAATAAAAGAGCAGTGAGAACTCCAACAGAAAGGTCTATCTTACGTGCTTGAACCTTTTATGCTATGGATGGTCATAGAATCATTTAGGTTGGAAAAGACCCTTAACAACGAGTCCACCTGTAAACTTAACACTGCCACCCACAGAATATTTCACTAGGCCCCTGTGGAGTTCTTGGCTTTTCCACATTTATCTTGTTTGTACTAAGACAGAAAACTGAGCTGATTGTCTGCTCGTTTTATTCTGTAGATGAGATGTTTCTCAGTCATGACTTCTGAAGACTTACAGCCTTCCTGGGCTCCCGAGATCCAAGGATGCCCTCTTACCTTTCTTTTATCCTTTCTTGGAAGCATCTGAAGAGAAACTGGAAACTGCAGTGATACATGAGGACAGGTATGAAAAAACCCTCTGTTAGACTTTCTATCTGAGTCTGCTTTGTTCCTGAAGCTGCACACTTTGTAGTTTGACTTTTACACTCTGTTGTAATGACTCTTTCCATCTGAGTGCATCGTTCTGCAGGAAGCTAATTGACTTTGACTCCTCTGCTTCTGTTCTCAGTGGGTGATGCCAGTTGTAATTCTCTTATTGATTGTTTAGAGCAAATAGCGGAAAACAAATTTTTCCAAAGAACGGATAATTTGGTTTTGTTGCTCTCCACCATTTAAGCTACAATTTGTTATCTAAGAAACAATTTGTTATCTGGGAAAAAAAAAAACGACTAGAAAACACACTCCATCTGTTTATTAGCTGAAGGGAGACAGGTTAGCTCGTCTTTAATGTCATCGGTAATTAGCGCTCTCGAGCTGCCACCATCTGCACCAAGGGCTGGCAATCTGGCAGCAGCTTCAGGTGCCAGGGCTGGTTGTGCTTGGCTGTGCCAAACGAGGGGCAGGCCCTGTGTGATGCCCATATTTGTAAACACTACTTGGCTAATGTAATTTAACTGGACAGGTTTGTTATATCTGTGACTGCCACCCTGGGGAGGACATGAGACTTTAAACCTCCAGGGGGAACTCCCAGTCATTGGGTCACCAGCAGCAGGCTCCGAATGCCACTATTAGTTAATCAGGTTTCTGATGTCACAACTGGCTTTTGTTTCCTTTTGGGACATGGTTTGGAAAGGCAGTATGGTCAGAGTGGCAGGACCTGCACTCACATTCCATCAGCATCAGAGCCCTGCATGATAACCAGCAGATAAACCTTGACACTGCAGTTTCTGAGTTGTTGTTGGTGTTGAGCAGGTAATGCCTTGTTCTGCTCCAGACTGAAAAGAATGAATTCTGCTTTACACTGGGTGAAATCTCTTCAAATAATAAAAAAACCCAAAATCACCCAGGGGAAAAGGAAATAATCCTGTAATATTATACACCATCCTTAGTGTTTTACTGACTTTTGAGTCTGTTATTTGGTTTCATTTTCTAGTTTTGTTTTGATAAGAAAAAGTTCTGAAAGTTCTCACTGCTTGATAAAATTGCCTGTGACAGTCAGAGAATCTTCAGATCCCACATGCAGGCATTTGAAGGCTAATGTAAGAACAGCCATGATTAATTTATTATAAAGTAAATGATTGTACATGTAGGTGGTTACAGGGTTATTTGTTTAGTAGTTTTTCATTGCTCTTCTGTTCCATGCATTCAGTCATGTGGATAATACATACACAAGTACAGGTGGAAGTGGAAGGCTTTCTTTGGCACATGCTTTGGAAGCCTACACTAAGGTTATTACTTCAGGTATTATGGAAATTATTATTAGGGAATATATATTAATAGTGCTTATGGCTAAAACCTGGACATTTTCTTCTTGAGGGCCAGTGGAGCACAAAGCTATTAAAAATGTGAGTTCCCACTAGCTTTGCAGAAAAATCCATTTCACATTTGTAAGGTGGAGAACAGTTTCCAAATGTTTTTTTCCAGATGTTTGCTTTTGATGCTGAAAGCCTGAGTACATCCAAGGAGCTGTCTCTTTCTGATGTGAGAACGTGATTTGCCATTGGAAACCCTGGATCTCAGTCAAAGGTGAGAGGACTCGGGAATTTCAGAGTCACTATATTGCATTTGTAAAGATCTGGTGTTAGCAAGAGGTGCATTTGGATTAGCTGGTCTCTTAAAAATGGACAGAAATAGGTCATTGGAGGCAATAGCAAAACAGGGAAGAGTGGGAAGGATACGAAGAAAGCTGTGATGTCCCTCTTGCTTGAAAGGTTATGGGTGTATATACGTGTCTATACATAATTTGGGAAGTGGATAATATAAGGAGGGAGATGACTCATAGGATACTCCTATTTTCTTTTTCATGACATTATATTTCTAAAATGTTTGTTTACAAAAGGTAGCTTGCACTCGGGTACTAATCCAAAGCATCTTGAATCTAAATATTCCTTTGTGTTTCAATAGATTTTAATCCAGGCACCTTTTCCAGTGCTTTTTGCCTAAATTTATGGCATGCAAATCTTTACAGAATTTGCTGCCATAAGAAATCATCTGTCCTAAGGAGCATGCACTAAACACAGAATAAACGTGCCATGGAAAAGTCAGGTGTTTGATATCCAATATCAATGTGGTTTATAAGAATCTTTTGTTCTGTCATTTACTTTTGTGTCATTTCAGTAGGGTTTTTTTTATGTGGTGTGACACTTTGCCAATTATAGAATATAATTTTAAAGATACGTGATTGTCCTGAGTTATTGGTGGATTAATGCAGAAGACAAAGTCATTTTAGCTTTGGGATTAGAGGAGGAAAGAGATATTTTAGCTGCAGTATGGGCATGTTCTAGAGTAACCCCTCAGTCACTTTTCATGCCTAATGTGGAAAAACATAACAGATGCTAAAGTTAAATGTGATGCCAATACTGTAAATCCAGTGTAAGGATTTATTGAATTGCTGAGCTCTTTAAAATGTTAACATTCCTTGGCTTCACTTAGGAGCATTAACTAATTCCAGGTGAGTCCCCTCAGACAACAAAACCCACTGTTGGTAGACATCTATCAGGCAGGGCATGAGGTACCAATTCTCAGGGGTGTGTGTGAATGTGAGAATATTTTGTTACAGCATGGTGACCAGCATTCTTTTATTTCTTGTTAGTTTATACTGCACTCTGTTATATGAAAATTAATTTCTGTTAACTTCTGCAGTCAGGTAATGTACATATATCACTTAATGAACATAATACTCCTTCAAATATTAAATTACAGCCTTTCTGCCTCCCAGGCAGACTGTCAGACCTGGTGGTAGAAATTAATATGTAATGCTGCACAGCTCACAAATTCCTTTTAGCCAATAGAGCTGAAAGCAGCTCCCAGAGGCAGGGCTGGAATCTTCTACTGGAGGCTACTGAAATCAACAGAAGGACTTATAATGACTTCATTAATTGCTAAAATAAGGCTGAGGATGGAAGACAAAGGGCTGTGGAGGAAACAAATTAGGGAGGCAGGTTATACTTCTTCATTAGAAGTGGAAGCTTTTCTTGGAGATAATTAAGTGTTCCATCATAGATCGCCTTAAGAACTGTTCTCATGTATTTACAAGTGGCACTTTGTATATATGTAGCAATAAATTTGTATATATTTATATCTATTTAGCTGTTTTCAGGTACAAAGCATTTTACTCATCCTTTTTACTTGAGCTAAAGAGGAAAGCTTGGTGCTGTCATTGTCATGACAAGAGATGGAGCCACGGTTTGAAGTACAGGGAGCCAAAACCATCTCAGGTCTCCCAGGTTTCCCACCTGGCCCATGGATTGTGCTTCCTGGCAGGAGTGAGAGTAATGAGAAGTGAGCAGTCCCCTTAGACTAAACAATTGAGAAAGTAAACAACACATTATATCATTTTTATTTAGAAAAATAGGATGTAATCATAGAAGATTATTATAAATACTTTCTTCATTGTAAATAGTATACAGACAATGGATAATTAATTGCAGGCAAAGTTCAATTGAGAAAGGTCAGCCTCAATCTGCCTTATTTTGTTTGTATCTGTAGTCATCACTGGTCAGATGTAATTACATACTTGTCAAATTGCAGCTCTGGAAAATGGCTTAAATGTAACTGTAAATTGCAGGTATTAAAAAAGTAATTATTATATATTTCCTGAGTATTTTTAGGTTAAGGGGGTGTTTTTAATCTGATGATACAAACCAAAGCTTAAAATAATCAAAAGTGACTCAAAACATGCTCAATATACCCATTTAATTTTAACACGACTTGGACCTGACTGTAGGAGCAGAAATGTTTTAGCACATATACAAAACCTGGCAGCTGGCAATCTTACATAAATGCCATGGGAAATTAAAATTTAATAACAAAAATACTGCTGCTCCTGACAAATGAGTGATGTCACATAACATCCCTGAATCCTAGAAACTACGTGAGCTCCATTACAGGCAGATAAAATCTGGGATCTAACTGTTAATAGGTATATTAACAGAGGCTAAAGAGGCTCAGAATTGCTCCTCTCCTGATCAAGTGAGCATCAGAGCAGGAATCTGGGCCCTGTTTTAATCACCTCTGTGACAATCTAGTTAGATTGTTGAACGATAGGTATTTTACCAGCTACTCTTCTTTCTGATTGCACACTGGCACTGGGCCCCAAAGCAATGCCCTGCTACTGGATGGGACTCGCAAAGCCCAGCAGGTGTTTGTATGGACAGCATCTTCACCCCCAGATGTGAAGAGGAATATCTGTAGGCAGCAGGGTTATTGCCAGGTTGAAGGTATCAGGGCATTTGGGAGTTGTTTTAGCTCACAGACTCTCTGGAGCATCCTGCATGACCTATGGATGCTGAGGTCTTGGCAAAACAATTAGGCAGTATTTATAATACTGAACACCAACTCCAAACTTTTTAGCCTGTCTGGCTTTTTTTTTCCTCCCAGCTTCCTCCCTGCTCTTCACAGCTTTTCTTTGTCCTGTGCTGTTGTTGGATGTATCTCCAGATTTATTGTATCAACAGTCAACTTCTGAGATTCTTTTGGCACTGGCATTTTCAATCTGCAAAGCTGTCCAGGACATTCAGCAATGCCCACTTCTGGCAGTGCTGGATATCAGGCCTGACAAAAGCACCTCAGATTTTGTAGTGCCTGCTGATATTTGTGGATATTTAAAAAAAGAAACCCTATTTGCCCAGAATGTTGTAGGGATACCAAAAACAGGAAAGGGGGTTGTGAATCAAAATCCTTTTGATGCATCTCAGCTGCTGGAGGTAGAACATGACTGGGACAAAGCCAAGCCCATGCAGCAGAGCTAAGGAAAAGAAAGGTGTGGTAAGAATGGCCATTGAGAGAAATCCACTAAAGGGAACAGAATTGTAATTGCAACGGGATCGTGTCCATAGGAAAACTTCCTTTTTCCCTCCTTTGACCACAGGCTGTGAAGCTTCACTCTTTTTCTCCCCTTTGTATCATGAAGCATCCCATGTTGAAGAGTTATACCCCACCAAAGTAGAAAAATATTTAGAAAATAATGTACTGGATCTTCATTCAACCTCTTTTCTGCTAGGAAAGCTTGGCTGGCAGGGATGTAGGGACACCACTATATTGACCTGTGAGAAAATTAGCAGGGGTTTTTTTAATGGTTGAATTATAACAAACATTTTGATTTTTGGTACAGATCCCTCTTTAGTAAATGTAGCCCCACCTAAAACATGTTTTTTTGGTATGAACCAGAGCTGTGCACTTGAGCCAGAAGAAACTTGCCTCTGGTCTTAGTGGACCTGAATTAGCCATCAGACCCTCACTTTTTTGACATCTTGATAATGTAGAGAACTGCTTTCTATTTTTGCCAGCTTTATTAGTTCAAACAGTTAAAGTTTAGAACTTCATAATCACTCCTCAGTGATAAAGGAACACTGTTTCAACTCATTTTCTTTGAAATGGGTGAATTTTGAACATCAACTTGAGGTGTAGTTTCACAAGTGCAGTTCTGGAAAATTTCAGCAAATTCTTGATGCAAATAGACATGCTTATTTTTGAATGTTAGACTTATAACTCAGTATTATTTTCAATTCTTTGGGAATGTTGTTTTTGTTTTGTTTTTTTAATGGGGTTGATCTGATATAGGAAAGGAGGAAAGTATTTCCAGTCTAGATTGCATATGCAAACAGGAATGGAAATTGCCTACAGAGCCTTCATGCTTCAAGTGCATTTGTGATTCTTTTGATAGTCAGCCACGAACACATTCTGTGTAATATTGCACTCCTTTTGTTTCATGGTATCAAATGAAGACCAGGACATTAAAAGCAGGGCTTAAGTGAGATGAAAAATGTCAGTAAAAGCAGCTGATGAAAACCTTATTAAACAGTTATGCATGTCAGGCCATGTTCCTTCTGTAATGTATATGTTTGCAATAACAGCTCGGAATTCTGCAGGGACCTATAAGTAATGAACAAAATTGGTCAAGCAAAAAAAAAAAGCAGTTATTGGAAACTTGAGTGCTGTTGAGCCTCATAACATGCAAACTGTACATCTGCAGAAAATAAACCTGTGCCCTGCTGGTAGCTTTTGTATTGTTCCCCTTGTATGCATAGATTTGTTTGTGGGGTTGAGTTTACTCCAGTAAAGGTTTTATGGTGAGAATTATGTCCCCAATTTCCGTAAGTAGCCAACATTCATTGTCAATGTCAATAACAAGGCTGAATGTAAAACTGAATGTGACAGGCAGTGTCTCCAAGGAGAAAGCTGCCCCTTTACCTAGAGTGGGAAGTTTCTGGTGTTAATATCTTTTTCCCAGCAGAGGAGTAAAATGATGAGGGCAGAGAATGATCAAAGCATTGCAAATGCCATGTGAAGGAAGGTCCAGTGTGGAATCAAGTCGAGGGACACCACTCGAAGAGTTAGGCTGTACAAAAGACAGAAAATAAAAACATTGACAAACTCTAGTGAGGGGGATCTGATAATTTGCCCCGAAAGACAAAACCCAAAGAGGCATAAAGAGAGTCTAAAGTTGGTAAAGAAACAAAACCTGATGTCATGTACTGGAGTACTGAAAATTACTTGCTTGAAACTCTTAATGTGAGTAATTAATAAAAGCAGAAGCCTGTGCTCAGCAGGGTTTTCACACAGGACAAGAATGTTTTACTAGAGCCTCAGGCTCTTTCTTGGTTCTGCTCTGTCAGAAAATGGTGCTTGATCTGAAGGGGCTGCCTTGAGTAAACTTGATGATAGGAAACTGGGGGAAATCATGAAGCTCGAAAATTTCCAGTGAAAAGTGGAGTATTTCCTTGCCTCTAGGAATATGAAATAGGAGAAGGGTGGACAGATGGAGGGATGTGGGGGTTAGGAGATTGCAAAGATCTTGCTCCATTGGAGCAAGTGCTCACTCCTGTGGGTGGATTGCTTGGCACGGGGAATGCAGTGCATGTCAGATGCCTTTGCATGTGGTCTTGAGTTGCACTCCTGGACTTCAGCCATGGGCTTTTGTAAATACCTTTTGAAAACATGGTGTTACAGGATCTGCCTTCACACAACTCCCTTTGCAATAAATAGACTTTATGGGGTGTACTCTGGGGGCAGATGATGATTTATGTGCTCAATAATCTTTCTTTTGCCCTGTGGAGAAATCTTTAGATGGGCCAGCAAGCCTAGAATCAGGGAGAGCACTAGGCTGCTGCTGGAGTGATGATTTTATACTGAAGTACTTGAGTTTCTTTTTGGTCCTGCCATTATCAATATCAGCTTTTTTGTTTTGCTTGTTTCCTAACCCATGCAAGGTAGGGACCCACCTCACTTGCCATTATTTAACATCTTCTCATGGGTACTGGAGAGAGCCTGGACAGCTCCATTCCAGTTACCTTAAAGTGTCAAAATCCTCTTGGCTCCTTACACTATGAGCTGGAGCTCAAGTCTTTCTGCAGCCCAAGTGGTTTGTGAAAAACACTTTCATTGTGAATACCTGGGAGAAACCAGAGCTGACTGCATGAGAGCTTTTCCTCAAGTTTCTTTAAGTATTAAGGAAAAAACTATAATCTGCTTGGCTTCAAGGTAAACAGCAATATTTATACAACTAAGCACAAGGACATGACAAAATACTATTTATTCTCTAGGCTGCAGAAAGAAAAATATCAAATGAACTTGTCCATTCTTTATTGTAACAGGAAAATTTCCAGTGTAACGCCATTTAAAATTAAAGTGGCCTCTGTTTTTAAATATAGTTTCACAGGCAGCAAATAAATCTTAAATTTGGTAAGTATTAAAGGGGTGAAAATTTATTTTTTCTTCTTGACTTATGGTTAATCATCTGTAGCACCTGACAAACTCCTTTCAGTCTTGCACAAAAGCCTAAATATATCACAGAATTAGCATCACAGGTGCCTTGTCAGTGAGACAAGAAGTTCAGCTTGAAGAATGACAGAAGTCTGTTTTGTATTCCCTTAACAACTGTACAGTCTGCAGAAAGATGCAAATAGTTGAACTCAAATGGCTCTTAACATTCTTCTTGAGTACTGATATAGCAAGGAAATAATGCCATAAAAATTTACAATAAAAAGGTGCTTTGCATTCTCTGGGTACTAAAGTTTTAATTTGTTAGCCACACAGGCACTGGGATGGGAGACTGGAGAGCTGTGTAAGTGGATACCAGTCCAGACACAGCCCAAGGAAAAGTACACATTAAAATACTGATTTTCAATTTTTTGAGCGGGGGCCAAACAGGGAATGCTTAACCTGAACCACATTCTTACAACCCAGGATGTACAACCCATGTCATACCTGAGATCTGCCAAGGCAATCGGGCAAAATTAGTGACATCCAGGTGAAATGTTCAGCAGCACAAATGGAACAGCTTTGATGCTCTTTTCACCTGGTCTCTTGTGTGCTGCTCTGACTTAAAATATTTTTGGAATATTCAGTGTTCAGTTCCAAAAACCTTAAGGACTGGCAGCAGATATCCAAAAGTGGCCTCAAAAGAGTAAATGTGCTTTGACATAGTTCTTTGTTATTTTAAAGTAAATGAAACAATTAGTCCAAATGAAGCACTTCATCACTGAACCCAAAGGAATTTCTTGGCTACTGACAAATCATGAATAATAATAATAATAGTTCAGAAAAGGAGGGAGTAGTCATGAGAGTAGATAATCTATGGGTGATGAATAAAAGCCGATTTCAAGGATCCTTAAGCTGGGTTAACTTCTGCTGAAATGCTCTGTTTCTGTTTCAAAGTGTTCCATGAGCCAAGAGTGTTACAGTAGATTGTAGGAGCTCCTGCAAAGCACTTCATGCACTCATTTCTATCATAAAAAACTGATTATTCTCCAATTTCACATAAAATGTGGTCAGTGGAGATCTTTATTAGTTGACAGCGTGTTCACTTGCAAATGTAGCTTGAATTGGATAAGGACAAGCCAAGCTTTCTGCTTTTCTGCTTCCTGTTGAAGCCTGCTTGTTTTATTTTGCAATCATCTTGCCCATCTGCACCACATTTTTCTGTTTGCTTGACTTCCTGTCCTGGCTGCCTGCACTTGCTTGGGGCGCAGGTTGTGTCCTTGTGGCTCTTGGTCACACTCTCTCCATCTGCAGCTTCTCACCAAACAGGGCTTCGTTCCTTCATTCCTGAGTAGCTGCAGAAGTGAACTTTATTTTAAGAAAGTCAAGTCTTTACTCAGGACAGTGTCTACACTTGTCCCCTATTTGTATTTTAGGGGCAATTGTGCGGTTGGGTCGCACAATGGAGCCATTTGTGGACTCAGTTCCTTTGCCACTGTGTGCCCAAATGGAAATAGTCACACTATTTTATGAATGCCAGCAAGCCCAAAGTTTCAAAGGTACAAAGTGTCATTTCACTGTAAAACTGCTCAAGGCTGTCATTAACTGTTAGTAAATTCTGCCCTGCAGCTTGAAGTGTCCCCAGGATCTGCTCCCCAGTCCCCCAGCAGATGCTGCAGGAGAAACCCACAGCTTTTGTAGCTGCAGTGACCTCAGCAGCCTGCATGAGGGCAGAGCTTGGTCTGTTTAGCTACCTATAATGCACAGTCCTCATAGCCTTCCTCGTGGAGTAAAGGACATTAATTTTGGAAACAGTGGATTTTCCAGATCCCAGGATATTTACTCTAATGATTATTTTGCTTTGAGTAAGTGGGCTCTCTGGCTGACTTTAGAGGAATTAGATCACAGCCATATTAGCAGCTACACCCCAGCTAAAGTGTGCACCACTAGGGATTGTCTTCAAGCCCAAGAAGGTTGCTGTTATTTCCTATCTTAAAATCTGTGCTAAGTAATAAAAGATTTTAAAAGGAAGGGGGGAAAAAAAAAGTTGAGATCTCACTGCTGCTGCAGATGGAAAACACAAGCTAATCTGTACAAAAATAACTCTTAAAAAGGATGCATCAATAATCTTGGACATGAAAGAATATTTTCAAAGCCCCACAGTCTCTGCATTTTGATAATACCTTAGGGTTGTGACTGCCTTTCCTGGTGATGGGCAAACAGAAGGATGTTTTTTTGGAAACTGGTGCTTTTCTGGGAAGTCTATAAAAATCCCTTTTTAATTCTATGCATTCAGTTAAGTCTCATTCTTGTGCTTTTATCTACTTTTGAATGGCGAATGAAGACCTTGTATCTCAATTGCTACAAAGAACCACAAGGTGCAGTGTTGTCAGGGCAGAAGGGGTCTGTGCATTCCTGCCTTTGGCTTTTAATAGTCAGATCATCCTAAGGAAGGGTGCAGCTGGAACCTTGTTCCTCTTGTGCTTCCCTGGATGTCCTTACTGGGTGGCTACCCAAGAGCTCTGTAAACTCCAGCTTCTTGCTTTTAAAACAACTTACCCTATGGGGACTTGGGAAATCCTTGATGTTGCAAGTAGCCAAGTGGTCCCATGTTTAATTATAACTGTTTGGTATTTTGGAGCAAGATTTTATTAATTAACAATATAATTTCTTTTTGAAGTAGGACTCCCTATCAATTAAATTGATGCTCAAATGAAGGTAATTCTGCAATTCATAAAGTTAAGAAAATTATTTTTGTAATTATTATATGTAGTTTTTCCATGTGTTATCATGTTTCTCTTCTATAAACATCTAGCTAAATGTGAAAATTGATTTCCTCCAATGTGAAATGGGAGGGAAAACAATTGCTGGATTGCAGAAAAAGGGGGAAAGGAAGGGAAATCTGGAAATTAAAGATTTCTTAAAATGCTAAAACAAAAAGGTGAAAGACTTAGGATTGGGGAAAGAAAACTTGAAATAAAGTAAATTGCAAGTGAGAGAAACAGTGTGGAAATTACTAAGTTGCTTTCCAGCTGTTCTACCATTTTCTCTCAGCAAGCCACCATACCAAATTGGCAGCATAGTTCTGATGCCTCTTTCACATTTCTGGGCTATGGAAGAGAGATTTTGTATTTACTTATTAAGACTTACAGATGTGCCTTTTCCTGGTAAACAGAGATTCAGTGATGCACTTTATTTTTTCCACCTTTCCCAGCAGGAAGATTGGCCTCTTCCTCTGGTTGTGTTGTTTGCATTTCAGAGCCTTCCCAGCTGTTTTTGACAAGCTGGGTGAAATCTCTCAGTAAGCAACATGACTTTGATAAAAGGAAGATTGTATGTGTTCAAGAGATACTGAATAAGTGAGTTTTCACTTCAATTTGAACAAATCTATCACTAATAGTACTCAAGAATTCAATTGTTGGGCTCTTCAGATAATCTGTGTAAAGCTCTTGGAAAGCACCTGTTTTTATCACTATTAATTGTTTCCAGTGGGACTAAGCTTTAATAAAGGTGAGTCTTGACATGATCAGGGAATAATCAGGACTAAGTGCAAAGGAAAGAGAAGTAAAATTAAAATTGTTCTTATTGTTCTTATTCCTATAGAATCTAAGGAGGACTTTTTTTTTTTCATTTTTCTGTTAGCTATCATGTTTACAAATATAGGGGGACTATCCTATGTTGAAGCTCTGAGTAAGAAGAAATAGGGAAAAAATGCTGTAAAGAACCAGAAAAATAGCATAGCTTTTGTGAGACATCTCAGCAATTTTACTTTTGCTGGAGTCATAAAATCTCTCTGTAATTAAGTGACAAGCTCATGGTGTTCCCATACCCACCTCTGTAGGAATTCCTTGCATTAGTGTGCAGAGGCACAGCTTAAGTTGGCCAATAGTAAGAAACCATTCTTGGTTTATTTTTCCTTGGGGAATTCTACACTACACAAGCTTTATGTTTGACCTTTGCATTTTCTTCTGAGGATGAGGGCTTGAATTCTGCAGGATAACCAGAAATACCCAACATGGCTCTGGAGAAAACCTGCATTGCTTTGGAGCACCAGGAGTAGTAAACATCTGGGGATCATTTGGAACTGGAGCTGCTCACTCACTATGGAAGACATGAAAGAAGCAGTTAATGTTTCTTTTCTGGGTTGGGAATTGATCTTTATCACCACTATCCCTAACCTGTATTAATAACAATCACCAGGGACAGGAGAAGCATGCAGACTTTAAAAGGCAGCAGTAGTTGCCCTAGGTCACGGAAGTAAAGGGGGAATTTGGATCGGAGTTTTTCTTGTTTTCTATCCAGAAGCATGAACCTCTTTTGTTGGAAGTAATTTTTGTGTGAAGTTTGACTGCAGCTTCTGAGGATACATAAAAAATAAATCAAGTTAACAAGAAGACGAAAGAAAATATCCCTCCTGTAAGGCCTCAAAAATGATTTCTACACTATACCTAAAAGATCTGTAAATTTTTTTCTTTCTTTCTTTTTGCCAGGCCTTTCAATATTTAATTTAAGGTAGAAGTATATGACAAGGTAGTTCTTGCTTCCTATAACATTTGTTCTAATATTTTCCATAACCTTTGTTGAATTACTGCCTTTACCATGGACCAAGTTGTTTCAGGAGCTGTTCCATCTGCCACTCAGAATATTCTACTCCCATCAGTAGAATAAAGCCTTTCTAGGTATTTCAGTGCAGAGCCACAAGATTGAAGGGAAAACACCATGGGAATCTTTCTTAGGGGTGTAAATGAAAATTGAGGTTCAGGTCGTGAAATTATTACTGAGAGAAGCGTGAGGTGCTGCTTTTGCTGAGGTAGTGGAATAATGCAAGTACCAGTTTAAAATTTTACAAGTTCCTCTAGCTGAAACATGAAATTCAACATTGCCATCTCAACAGTCTAGCATTCCCCACTGGTCTCTATGCACCTTGGGGATGTTGGCTTAGAAGAATTTTACTTTTCTTAACTTTGGATGGGTAGTAATGCACAGATATAAAATAAATGCAAGAGATACTCATGATGGGGGAGATTTTCTAAACTTTTCTTGACAACTTTTTCTGCACCAGTATGGCAATGCAGATTTCCAAAGCAGCATACCTGAGTCTTGCTGCTGTTAGATATTAATGGTTGAATCCCTGGTGATGCTTTCAAAGAGTAAACTTGTATGGATAATAAAGTAGTTACTTTCCTTGTTCACAGATTGTTTTTGGAGGAATAGATCTACAAAAGCATTGCTTCCTGTAAGACAGAAACAAGGCCCAGATATCATCATTCCTTCCTTCCTTCCTTCCAAAGAGGTTTTTTCTTTGTTGCATCTGGAAAGAATGCCAGAATCTCAGTTGATAAAAACTGGATTTCAGTAAAGTCAGAAGGGAACGTGAAATCATCGAAGGACAGACCACATAGAAACCCTACAGCACAAATTAAGGAAAGGTTCTTATCTGTCAAAGCCTAATTGGCTGGGGCCTACTGTTTTACATATCAGATGTCTCCCTGCTGTTCAGAGAATCCTGAGTGAAGTAAATCTGTGCCAGAAATCATTTCTCCTTGTATGTGGTTATGTGTCCAGAGATCACAAGGTGGTCTGCTTCCTATCCAGTGCAAGCATCACTCTGATTTAGAGAGGGAACTTTGCATCTGTGCTAAAGCACAAAGTGCTTGCAGAGTTAGGCACTTACTCCTCTTTGTTGGGTCACATGTGGGTGAGGGCTCTCTGAAGTGCTCCCTTATTGTGGAAGTCAGTTTAATGAGTGTAAAAGTTCAAGCAATTACGTGGAATGCATGATGAGCAGTGTGACTTCCACATGTTCACATGTAATGCATGGCGGATTCCAGCTGGGAAACAAAGCAAACCTCTCAAGGTTGCAGTCTGCTCTTTACAAGAGACACATGTTGTAACCTCAGAACCTCAAAATATCAGCTGTTTTCTGTGCATGATGAGAGCATGGAATCTGTGCTATATTCTGTCCTTTATTTCCTGGAATCTGGCTGCAGGAATGATCAGGTGTGTGCTTCTGCCAAGTGCAGTTGGCTTTTGATTCACATTCAGACCAGTGAATTGATTTGTGCTTTTTTTTTTTCTCACGGCACATCTCATTCTGACATAGTTTTTGTACAGGGTGTGCCAAAGATAAATATATAAATAAGGAATGACCTTTTCTAAAATTCGTCTGTGGTTGCTCTTACATTCCTTTTAGGCAACATGAAACTATAGACACCAAATAATGTCAAGGACCATTGTACTCACACTGGAAGCCTTTTGTGAAGCATTTAAAATCAAAATACTCTGGACACATAAAAGAAGCAGATTTACACCTTCCTAGAAAGAAGAGCAGAAGTGACCAGTTGCTGTTTCCAGGAACATTCTGCCTTTGTCTGAAGAACCTCTCAAGGAGACCAGGTACTCTCATTTTAGTCCTTCAGCACAGACTCCATGTCCCACACAAATTTCCTATGCTGTTTTATGTCTGTCTGTTTCTGCTGTTCTTATCCACTGCTTGTGCCTTCTTTATTATATAGTATGTAAATTTTTTTTAATTATCAGATAGTAGGTGTAAGTTACCACAGTAAACAGAGCCTGAGCCATTCAGGAACTGTTTCCCTGTCTCTTTTGGCTTTTCTTTTCCTTCCATCCAGGCAGTTGCACCCAGGAAGCAGGTAGGTCTAAAGGCAAGGATAGCAGCTGCCTCAAGTGTCAAACACTGGTCTGTTTGTATTTGTGAGTTATGCACCAGTTCAGTCAAGGAGAAGTTCCAAATAAGCATTATTAAATATGAAAAGGACAGTAGGAAAGCCTGGTTGAATCACTCAGATGTCTCCAACTGGATGTCTTGGAATTATTCCTTTGGAGGTGAACCTATTTGTATGAGAAATACGCCCTCAGGCCTTGAAGTTTTGAATTTTCTCCAAATGTGGTAACTGTGATTTTGCTGAGGATTGCAATATTTCTTGCAAAGTAGGAAAGGTTTGGATTTGGTTTTTTTTCTGCACCTACAGAAATGTCACAATCTGTTCTGAAGCAAATCAGCTTCCTGGGAGCTTTACAGCTATTCAGATTAGTTTCATGTAACTTCTGTGGGATATTGCCCTCAGATAAACAGACCAACAATACTGAAACAAGGCATTGGAATATTGCACTTGGAAACACTAAGCATTATATATATTGAAATAAAATGCTATGGATGTGATTTTATTTAATAGAAAATTATTGTGATTATAGGCAAAGCAAAAGGGTAAGTAAATGCTTGGAAGAGTTTTTATTTTACTGTTTGTTTATGGTGTGGTTGGTATAAATTGCTTTTGTTAGTTTACTAACTGGCTGGGAAGAGGCCAAGTACTGGGGGTTTAATTTAAATCTAGCTCAGAAGATTTAGACACAGGAGAACAACTTCAAGGTGTCTGGTACATATCAGCATTTTATTTGATTGTAACAAAAATTTTGCACATGTATTCATAAAACACATTTGTTGGGTTTCCTTTTAAGTTTCGTGGTTTGTTCTTTTTGTTAAAACCTGTGGTAGGCCAGAATTAGTGCTGGAAATTTCCTTTGCTAATGACCTCAAATATACTCTTTTTAAACCCAAGTAGATGCCTTTTTAAAAAGGGGCTGGAGGCTCTTCTAGTAGCATTAAGATGACACAGATGATACATGAAATGACACTTAAAATTCTGTATCTACATTTGTATTAAGAACTGCAATAAACCTCAAGAGAATTAGTTTTGAACTACTGCAAAATGTATTTAGGCAAAGCACAACGTATTTATATGGAGGTAGTCTTTGTACATCCATTTAAGTGTTATATGTGAGATTAAAAACAATGCAGTGATTACAGGAATGTAACAGAACCTAAATCAGACTTTTAAAAAACTATTTAGTATCTCTCATGGTTTTCTGGTAAATCTTTCTCCATTTTGACAGAGGAATAAACATGATGATCCCTTCTTTTAAGCAGGATTTTGGAGTTTATAAGCTGGTTGCTTATTTTCTGTGTATAAGGTGGCCAATAGGGTGGTAGAAAGATTTGTCTGTGATCTTGGCATGAACCTCAGGGACATCTCTGTGTAAAGCATTTGTGTGAAGGTGTTTTCATGCTATGGAGTTATGTTACTGGAGATCTTCTAGCCACAGGTGTCAGTTTATCATCATTTATAGAGAAGTCTCAAGCTTTGATTTCTGCAGTATTTTCCTAAAATAAGAAAAAATCTTTGCCAGTAGCAGTATAGGAACATGCTCTGAGTCTGGGGGCCTTTGTGGGACAGGAATAAACATTAGCTGGGGCTCAGGAGCATGGGATGGAAAACACAGCCCTGTGCCCAGCTAATGTTTATTCCTGTCCCACAAAGGCCCCCAGACTCAGAGCAAAGCAGGGACTAAAGGCATCAAAGACCTTTTTGTGTGAAAATATGGACAATGCTAGAAACCAACCTTGTGTTAACCTACCAGAGAACAGAGCACGAGGATTCTGAATGCCAAAATATAGAGAGATGTGTGAAAGGGAAAACTTATACAAAAGTAGGCAGGCTGAATAAAACGATTTATCTTTAAGCCACACAAGTCATGGTAATTAAATTAGGTCAGGCTGGCTATAAAGCTACAAAAAGCAGGCTGTAACTAATTTAGAAAGAGACAGAGAAGACCTGAAAAGAAAACAGATTGACAGCCCCCTATTATTTTTTATCTAATCAAGACAAGAAAATGTAAGAAAAAGGAGAAAAAAAGGAAAATAAAAAGAAATCTCATGTTGATTTATCAAGATTTTCTCTCAAACCATTGGGATAGACAAAAGCACATCTTTACATCTTTGATGTGTGAAGGTTTGCACATTGCTCTTACTGCTAACTGAGGGTTACGTGCATATTTTACCCTTGAGAAAAACAGAATAATTGAATACCTTAAAGTTCAGAATCTGGTAGAAACCCCAACAAAGAATAACACAGTCAGATCTTTACCATTACAGTATCATTGCACTGGATCTTTCTGGGCATCTGTGTCTTCTGCTTCTATGTGAAGAGAAATCTTAAATACCTGTGAAAAGAGACAAATTGATTTTTATTAAAAACCATTTCTTCATAAATCCCACCTGCCAATTTGAATAAACATCCTTTTTTGAAAATGGTTTCAAGTATTTGCCTTGAATTTGAAAGTGACAGGTTGTACAGGGTGTGGGAAATAACATTTATGAACATTAAAAAGGGAAAGATCAGGACTTTATTTGTCGTGTAGATCCAGTCTCATTAAACAAGGTTTAAAGAATATTTCAGTTGATTTCTGTCATAGTTTTCATTCTCCAAGTGATTAGAAAAATTAGCATTCTAAGGCTGTCTGGGGGGTGAAGAGGAGTGTGTGAACAAAAAGGGGGAAGGGCACAGACAAAAAGCCCAGCTTGGTTTGTGTTGGTGTTTAATGGCAAACAAGCCTTTCCCACCCTGCTTCTCTTTTATGCCTGTTTTAGTTTTAAGTGACTTCCAAAGATTTTCCAGCCGCAGATGACGCCCAGCCACTACATTCATCTGAAATCAGATACGAACTTTGCCCTGTGAAGAAAATATTTGAAGTTTCAACACAATTAAGGGCTGCAAATCGTCTGTGAAAATGGGAAAATCCTTCCCATTTCTACCAATAGGTCTCCGAGGGTGAAGTTTTGACCCCGGTGAAGTCAATGGAACCTTCATTCTTCTGTCATTAAGACAAGAGCCATCCCTCATCACATCTTGCACTGGCAACAATGAAATGTGGGAAGGAAAGGAGCAGCTGTTTCCTTGGGGTGCTGCCATGAGGTAACACCTTTTCCAGATAATGAGAGAGTCTTGGAGAGATGATCAGAAGAGGTACACAAAAATGCAGGAAGTCAGAAACAGGGAGCAGGCAGGGGAACAGCAACACGAAGCATTTCTCATCTGCTGCAGGAAAATGCAGAAAGACAGAAATCAGCAGAGTTGGAGTTGTCATTTTCAGAGCTGAATTGGCACCGCTCAGCAGGTTTGTTTCTGTTCGAGAGAAACAGAAATGGAGCTCTTGCCCTTCAACTTGAAGAAAACGCAAAGCTCCTCATCAGTTGAAAGTCAGAACTGAACAAGTTGCAAAATTAATTAACAGAACTTCGGAGCATTGGCCCAGAATTTGGCACCAAACCAAGCTCCCTTG
Organism: Petroica traversi; assembly: GCA_025920805.1. NCBI lineage: Eukaryota > Metazoa > Chordata > Aves > Passeriformes > Petroicidae > Petroica > Petroica traversi. The sequence continues at coordinate 26,803,075 of JAHLSL010000020.1, forward strand.
CTTGAGATCTTAAGTAATCTTTTCTGTGCTTAATGTTTAGAGCAACACAGTCCAGCTTGAAATATATCTGAGAAGGGCTGAGGAACTACTACCAGGTGCATAGTCTGCTAAAAATCAATAGCCAGAGCATAATATGGAACCAGACTTTTAAAGATAAACCACACGCCCAGGTCTGAACTCCCAAGATTTCAGTATAGCAATTCATTGCTCTGTGCATTGTTCACATGCAGCCAGTGTGAACCAGGGGACTGCATTAAACCAGCTGACTTCTGACAGATTTGCTTTTACTTCATTTTTATTGTGTATAGGTAAAGGGAAACCTGCCAGCCTACTACAGATAAAAGATCTAGAGGATCTGGACTATAATATCTTTTGTTTTACTGTGTTTCTTAAAAAAGACCCCTCCTATTTAACTAGAAGCTGTAGTTCCTATTTTTTTTTCTATTATAGACTAAAGATAAATTGGAGGTGGCACAGAGCAGTGGAAGAGCAACAGCCTTTAGAAGCCCTCTCCAAAAGCAGAGTTTGGGGAATACTTTCCAAACATCTGCATGAACAGTGCTACATCAACCTTCCAGCGGCCTGGTTGAAAAGAGTGTCCTTTAATCTAAACCAGGCTCCCTGGGATTTCTTAATGTAGTTAATTCTTCATTTTCTTTTTATATTTTGCCAGTGAGAAACTGCCTAGTGGTCCTTCCTCTGAGTCCTTTCCACTGATGTTGCTGTACATGTTCATTGCACAGGGCTCTCCTCAAACAAAGGAAATATATGCAACTGTCAGATCAGATTTCATATATTGCTCTTGGCATTGCACTCACTAGACCTGGTACACAGTGAGTTTTGAAAGCCTCTGATCTTTTATAACCATTTCCAGTCTTAAACATACATTTAAAAGTTCCTCCTCTGCAGTTGCTGGGAATATGACTATGAAAGCTGAGGTAATTTGGATATTTTCTTTTTGTAAAGACAGAGAGAGTGATCCATTACACCCATAAATCATTTCCAAAGTTTCATTATTCTTTCTGCTATACTTATTGTTTTATTAAGACTCTGAATTTATTTCTTTCACTTCTGATTTTTTTTTTTCTCCTCTTTCCTGCTAGGGATATGTGTTGCTTTAGAACTTAAAATGAAGGTGCTTAGTTATTCCTGTGGGAATGAACACTGACAGCAGGTTCAGAGTAGTGAGCTCTGCTAGGTCTGATGGAGCCATAAAACAGACACATCAAGGACACAGAATCCTTTCTCTCCTCCCTGGCTGCTGTGTCAGTCTGGAAGCCCCATGACCAGGCATTAGCACCTCAGTCATTAACCAGCCTGTGAGCTGGGAGAAGTGGGATTTTTGCTCACTGTTATGTTCCTTCTCAGTTCAGGGAAATCCACCAAACTGAAGACAGACTGACCTTTTGAGACTGAACTACAAGGTCCCTTGACACAAAATCATGTAAGTCTGTTTATACAGGGATTCCTTTGGCCAATTCAAAGGGCCAGACCGAGGATTCCTAGAGCTGAAAGCCATGACAGCTACCATCTAAATTAGGTGAAAATGCTGAGCTTAGCCGAGAGCATTTCCGTGTTACTTGCGGCATTGGAGCTTTGCAGTTGCTTCAGAGACCAATCACACACAGCTCTGTGGGAAAGAAGAAGTTTGCTGAAACAACTGGCAGAGATGACAGGTTATTCAGATGTCTTTCCTGAATGCCACCAAAGCAAAAGCATACTGTCTTTAGTGCTTGCGTTCTGTACAACTTGCATCACTTCTGAACCCCCTCCTGCCTTTCCTCCCCTCATTCGCATAAGAGTTGTTGCACTTGGTGATCCTTGTGGGTCCCATCCAACTCAGAATATTCTGTGCATCTATATAAATACTTTAAACAAGGAGCTACTTTGTAAATCTCGCAAACACTTCTGCTTGCAATTTTCTTACCTGTACAATTCACAGCCAAGTCAGAGTAGAGTATCTTTGTAACTTTGTTACAAACACAGCAGGATTTTGGATTGCTGCTGCCACTGTTCCCAAACCCATTCCTTAGTAGCCTTTCCATCCTGATAGGCAATGAGTAACTTTCTTAGAAGGAGTATTTTTATCCTTTCTGTGTTTCAGTTCCTTTCCATTTTTCTTGGCCACCTACTTGACTGCACAGCCTACTGCTCAGTTCCCTCTGCTTTCCAGAGCTCAGATGCAAGTCCTTGCTTGTCTGCATAGCAAGAGTTGGTCTCCTACCCCAGTGTTTCTTTTTCATGATCCTGTTATCAGCTCATAGCCTGGTGTTTTTCAATTTCAGATACTGTATTCAGATGGCTTCTTGTATTTCAATGTAGCTACTTTCTTTAATGTTTAGAACATTGTACATGACCCTGAAAGGTGATTTGTGGTTTTTTCACTTTTTGTCTTCATCATGTTGAGCTTTCCTATCTCTGTTCACTGTTTAGTTTATTTTAAATCAGATGTCTGTTTTCTTCTCTCCACACTGAAATACCATTGGTGTATTGGTGCTAAGTCTTGTAAGTTCAAGAACTTATCCAGCCCAGTGGTATATAAAGACTGTGGCTGGGTTGAGTTGGGACATTATATATTGGAAATAAATCAGGGAATAAATCCTCGTTGCTTCTCTCGAGAAGAGACTCTGATAGTCTCTTTCTTATTTTAGAAAAAGTCCAAATTCAGCTCAGCTGTTTTTCCTCCACTGGAAAGATATGTGTAATGTCTCTGAGAAAAGGACATTAAAACATTTTTCCTTAATAAGGCTTGTGGATAATATTGCCTACATTGGTTTTAGCAACAAGCATAAAGAGGCCATTGCCTAGAGAAACTCTGCAACTCATTAGCTAGTTTATCTTTCCTTCAAAGAAGGAGAAGCAAAAATCTGACTGATAGGCCCATCAGTGCTCTCTGAAAAAAAACCAACTCTGCAGCCAGACCATTCCTTCCCTCACAACAAAGCCAAACAAAGAGAACTCATGCATTAACTTTTTTGATTTTCAAAGAAGAAAGACTGTAATTTAACTAAGAAATGTTTTAGATCTAGAAAATGGATTTCTTTTTGCTTTTGGAGACAACAAATCAGAGCACCGAAGAAAGGACAGTGCACAGAAATATGGCAAGTTTATCAGTGAATGTAGTGTGGAGGAAAGTAGTAATTAATTAATGGAAAGGAAGTGTTTTTGGGGAGGAATCAGGTGTTTAACAGAATCTCAAGCTTTCCTTAAGTGGTGTGGCAGAAAATCTGTAAGGTTTGGTCAGAGTGGTTCACCATCTCTTACTGTCAGGACTTCTGTCATGGTATTGGCCAGTAAAGGCAATAATTTCAACCCCCAGAAGTAAGATTCTCTCAAAACAATCAGTGAACTGAATTCTATATCATTTTTAAACTTTTTTTTTGGAAGTGCTCCACCCCAGTTTAGGAAAAGAAGAAGAGAAAAGCTGAACACCAAGGCCCAGGGAGACATGTGGCCAGCACACATTGCACTTGAGCAATTTTCAGCTGGAATATGGGCCTCAGGAGGATGGCTCAGATTCCAGTGTCCTGCTGGTGTCTTACTTCACCCTGGGACCCTCATATAGAATTAAGTGGACAGTGACAGGAAAAAAGCTTTTGTTTCTGTAAAATACTGTTTTGCTTTGCTTTCATGGCTTAAGACATTTTATCCCTGGAGGTGGTCTTTACTATGGTCTTTAAGCCATAACTCTTGGGACCACCTCATTCCTTATAGCTCTTCCTCTGAGCAGGAATGTTGGAGCAGGGCACAGCTCAGCACTACATGCTCCATTAAAGGAGCTTATGTAGCATCCTATAGGCCTAGGAGTCCAGTGGGAACCTTTGGCAGACACAAAAATACTCAGGAAAACTGTGGCAGTGCTGATGAGCTGACAATGATTTATATTGTTGCATTAGAAAAATAAATAGTATGGCAGAACCTGTCAGGATGGGTAAAAGAAAGATTTGCCAGTAACTGTGCAGTGCAGCTTTCCAAACCACTAACCTGCTGGTTAGCCCAGGGCTCCATTTCATCCAAACAATCATAAAATTTATTGCAGATGGCTACTAAGAATCTTCAGGAAAATCCTTGCTGTTTCAAGAGCATCTCTGCCTTTTGATAGTCTCCCAGTAACTTTCCCCCCTCTCCCTCAGCAAAGAGGTTTTCTCCTGCCCAACAAGGTTTAATCCTCTCTGACAAATGGCAAAGAAAATAATTTACCAGCCTATCTGGGATATCCAAGGGATAAAGTAAGAAAGAAAGCCATGCATGAGCAAGAGAGACTTAAATCACACTGGGAATTGCAGGCACAGCTTCAGGTGGTGCAGAAAGCCCTGGCTGTTCTCAGCCCGGGTGTTATTTTGCTCTGAGGCTGATGGTAACTCAGTGCCCCAGAGATCAGAACAAGACAGCTTTGTGTGATTTGGCCTCTCCTCTGCTGTGTGTTCACCAGTACATCAGAAAGCAAAGCTGGGCAGCAGCGAGGTTTGGAGCAGTGGGGCAGTGCAGGGGCACGCTGGGGACCAGGACTGGGCAGGTACAAGTTAGAGAACAGATTGGCATTCCATCATGAATAGCATGACAATAAATTTTACTAACAAATATTGAAGAGTATAAAATCTCCTTGTTTGATAGCAAGCAATAAGACAAGAGTTAACCAAGTATCTAACCAAGTGCAGGAGTTAACCAAGTAGCTAATTTGGTTATACATGTCCTGAATCAAGACTGAATATAGAGAGACATGTTAACATGACTTTAATATTGTAACAATTTTCATTCACGAAGAGATTACAGATACAAATAGATGATCTCTTATCTCTTAAGGGAATGCTTTTTGCTGTGTTTTTAGGGTACGAATTAAGTTTTCATGGCCTGTGAAGGGTGTTTTGTGCCTTGCTGGTGACAGTAGGTTAAAGCTCAACATAACCTCTTCAGACTGGCTGCATACTTCAGTATTTTCCTCCTTCACAGTGGTAAAGCTTTATAGAGCCTCAAAACATATCCAGATGGGCAGTAACTGTGACTGCCACTTACGAAACCAGTATCATCTAGCACAATACACAAAGTAGGGTAAGTGGGAAGAAAAACAAGTTCTGAATAGAGGACCTCCTTGGAACCTTGGATCAGCCATCAGACACACCAATTCTGTTTAGACAGGCCTGCTACACACACCCAAATGTTCTGCAAAACAAAGCACACCCCCATCCTTTCACCACTGCAGCTCCAAAACACTTCTGCCCGAGGGTGGTCTTCACCCTGCTTGAGGCAGTGCTTGTGCCTACATCTTGATTCCCAAACTGAAGAATTGGTTTGCACTTTTCTGGAAAAGCTAAAACAAATAAACCATGCTCTTCCTCTCAAGGAGTATAATATCTTGGTAGTGTTCTTTTGGACTGAACATTTTCAGATATGCAATAGAAAAAACACGAACAAATAGATCAGTTCTCACTGTGCTGCCACCAGTGGATTTCCCCGCCACAGGGCTGCTTGTGTGACACCAGGATTACTACAAATAACATCAGCATAGCAGAGAACCTGCTGAAGGGAAAACCATTGTTAATTGAACTTGTTCCCTTGTGGGATAATGCCTGCTAAACACAATGTAAAGCAATATAGAGTGACTTCTTTGATTTACATGAGCTGTACATATTTTTTGCATACAGTATGCATGTATCACAAGAGGGTGATTAGGTAATGAAGCCAGGATGTAAGAAAAAAACCCCAAATCCTGGCAGATTTACAGCAACTGGATCTATGGCTTCATTCCTCACTCCCACTGGCATGGATGCTCAAGTTAATTCCAGCATTGATTCCCCCTTATGCTTGTAATGGCAGAGACAGATCTCAGTGCAGTGAGCATTCTCAATTGCTTCCTTATTTGTCGCCTTTCACAAATTTCCTAACGATTAAAAAAAAAAGTTTGGGAAATTGTGATTTGAATTCGTGACATTTCATCCCCTCTCCTGCCTTCCTCTCTTTCCTTTCAGTTCCTGGTGAGGAATTCCCTGTTCAAATACGGGTGCAACTGCTCAGTTACATGCCTGCTGCACGTGGTGAGAGTGAGCTTTGGAAATGCATCGTGCCTCCTACCACGTGGGAGTAGTGCTGTGTTTTAGTTTGCTGTTTTGCAGAAAACATTGTTTGCCATATGTCTCAACAGACCCTGCTCCTCTTTTTCAAGGAATTGGCCAAGGGAGCTGTGATTATTTAATTTGATTTTTAGTCTTTTTGTGTTATTAGTAGAGATTGGCATGTGAATTATTTAATGAAGCTGTGAATGTTGCTGGGTATCGCTAAGTTACACAAATACAGTGTCATTCAGCTGCTTATGACTAACAAAATTAACAGTACAAAAAAGCTAATTAAAAGTTAAATAATCTTGGAGTCTTTTGACCAGCTGTATTATAGTCATACAACACTATTCTGTTGAATAAGGAAGCTATTGTTGAGGCTTTTCTCACAGGACAAAAAGGAAAAAAAGTTGTGATATTTTTCCTTGGTTTTCTTCACGTCACAAACAAAGCTGCAGCCTCTGGCATTTCAGCTGGGCTCTGTTCTGTGCCTGGGGTGACAGAGCCACTCGCAGAGTGGAAATGTGCTGAACAAGAACCACACCATAAACAAAAGCACACCGGGGCTTCAGAGGGCAAAGCACAAGAGCAGAATATTAACCACACATCCTGCCTAGGTAGGAATTCCTTTTGCTTGCTCATGGCACATAACGAGGTTTCATGCCTCTTTTTTTGGCAAGTGTGGTGCCACAGACTCCCCAGGAACCTTATTTCATTCAGGAGTCTGCTTCCTAATGAGCTGATCTTCAGAGGAGCAGCTATTCACTGATTCATTGCTGGCTTACATCTTCAGCACATGATTTTCTCCAGGAAAATCACTGCATCTCAAACCACAAGTGATGGCAGGAATGCTCATGCAGCCATTGTGAGATTTCCTCATTGTGCTGTAGAAATTATGTAAAAATTGAATAATCCCTTCAAATGGCTTCAGCAGTAATGAGGGACTCTAAGGTTAGAAAAAATACTGTGTCATTAAAAATACTTTCCAAAACATCAGTATATACAAAAAGTGATACAATTTAAATGCCTGCCTCTTTTTCACACCTTGGACTCTATGTACTTCACACCTCTTAATTTTTCAGGCTTTCACCTTTGAATAGGAGGAGACCACCATGTATAGGCTAAATGGTAAAATGCATTTCCTTCACCCATTTTTTCTGTCCAAATTCTTCCAGCCGTGGAAATATTCAGACACTCTTAGTGAATTATGGCTGTATGAGAAAGAGACTTCATGACTTGGCTCCTCCCTGTAGTTTTTGTCTTAATTTTTCAAGTCTGGATTTAAGTTTGACTGTTTTCTTATCCAGAAATGCCCCATTTAAGGTCAGCTACCTCCTAAATTTACCATATTGCCAAAATAACCCAAAGACGGCTCTGTTAGATAGACATCAGCAAATAAGTGGTCAATTTTAAAATACTTGGTTTTCCTTGTTATTCTTTTCAGTAAATTTTCTTCCTGAATCAAAAAGCAACAAGAGTTGAAGAACAGTTGGAAGTATTGAGCTAACCAAATATGGTCTACGTTATGAGAAGACTCTACTATCTGTAACACCTTTAAAAGGTAACTTAAGCAAAGCTTTGCTTGACACAGACAGTGAAAATAACAGATTTTAATATGCAAATCCTGTTCTCTAGCAAGATTCTGAATAAGTGAAGTATGAGGCTGAAGTCTTAATTGGTGTCGATTTTCCAGATGAAGGAGGAGGATTCAGGATTGATGAAAAGATGGGTTTGTTTTGTCTCCATCATCAGTCTACTAAAATAAACAATTAGGACAGAGAAGAGAGTTTTTGGGGAACCACAGCTAGTCAGAAACCTTCCTGACCTCTCTCTTTCCCAGCCTTTTCACTGCCTTTCAGGCCCTTCTGGACAAACATCAGTCAGCCTCCTTTAGTCTATTTTGGTGGTGTTCTGTGGGTTTCCAGCTTATTTTTGCATAACCTGAAAAGCCTGTGTTTGCATCCCAAGCTGCCCAAAATGTTCTTTAATTATTTCCCAGGAGCTTTCCTTTGTTCTCTGGGGGGGGCAGCACTGCATTGCTACACCGAAGGGCTTGTCAGCATCCCACTGGAGATGTCTAATCTTGCAGGATACTGTAACCCAGCTGACTTCATTGCAGAGAGCTACAGTTTGTTTTACAAGACTTCAGGACAGATGCCATTCACTTTAAGGTGCTTATACTGAAATAACTTGGTGCCTTTTCTTGTTTGTTTGTTTGTTTGTTTGTTTGTTTGTTTTTTGAAGGGGGGAAGGGGGCTGGGAGAAAATCACAGCAGAGTCAGAACTTGCTGGGTTGCTTCTTGTCAAGCCAACCCTTGGTTCCATTCCCATCTCTAGATTGCCTTTCTCAGTTACCAGTTTTTAGACTGGACTGCTGCCAATTCTAAAGCCTTCCAAGGGAACTTGGTACCCAGCTGATGTCTTGGCAATGTCTCTCTGACCCTCACTTTTAATCCTCCTGTGACTTTGAGAAAAGTATCTTCATACTTTTGAGGCCTCTGGAAATTTTCAGAGCATTTAGATTATGTTCAGATAAAACTGACTTTGTGAGTACATATGTATGGGGAACCTTATTAAGATTCATTATCTCATTTGAAAATTGTCAATAATATCTTCTGCATTTTTTCAGTCCAAAGGGATTTTAAAAATCATATCGGAGCATCTGTGGGTGAGAAGAGTTCATTCCTTATCAGTCACCCAAACTTGCCAAGTTGGTTTTATGAAAGTTAAATGAATGCAGAAACTAAACCCAGCTTGATAACACTAAGCCAAAAGCAAAACAGAGAAAAGAACAGTGTTGCTAGTTCAGCTTTCCTCATGTGTAGCTGAAATGGAATGGGATGGATGGAAGGCGTGTCAGCAGGGCAGGCAGCCCTGCAGCATTGAAAATAACAGGTCAGACACAAAACTCTTTCTTCCAAATTGGAACTCAGGGAGTTGTCAAGCAGCCCCCATGCCCAAAGAGTGAGTGTGAATGTGATTGTGAGGGGCCTGGTGTAATCCTGGGACAAACACTGCTCCCGTCAGCCTGGTGTCAGTTCAGAGCCTCTGGCTGCTCTGTGTCACTGTCCCGTGGAGCTGGAGCAGCCAAGCTTCCCAATCCCTGGCTGAAGGCACATGGGAATCCACTGCTGCCAAACCTGAGCCTGTCAGGGATTTTGGCCATTACCCTCAGTCATATTTACCCTGTAATGGTAGCTCAGCCTTAGGAAGGACAAGCTCTGCCACCAGTTTTGGTTCCAGGCTGTGCTGAGAGAGGGGCTTTGCAGTGTGCAGAAATTAATGCCACATTTCCAAGAGAAAAGATTGGTGTTTCCCAATTTGATTTATAAAAATCTGTAAATATTAATTTATGAATCTTAATTTTAATAAAAGGTAAAATTAAAAAAAAGGGTAATAAAAATAGATTAAGGCGGAAACATAAAAAGGATTAACAGGCTGTGAGTGAATCAGCAGCTTGGCCTGGCAGTACAAGTGCTGAGGGTGCCAACTTGAAGTTACAAAGTGTTGTTGGAAGCTCAGTGTCCCCCAGGCAGTGCCCAAGGGGTGCTGTGAGTGCAGGGCTCTGTTACTCACATGGCTGGGGTTGTGCCCTCCTGGTCAGCACCCGAGTCCCCATCGCTGCTCTAAGGACTGTATGTGACACCAGACAGGAATTGTTTGTGACTCCAACACTGTGGCAAAAAAAAGCATCATAGAAAAGGGTTGTTCCTTGTCTTTGAAGCAGCTGAAAACACATCTATGAACAAAACAGAGCAGGCATTTGTATGATGGTGTTTGAAGCTGTACAAGATAATGCAACAGTTAATTTTCTGCTTTAGTTGGGATTTTCCTCACCATCAGTTGCTACTAAATAAGTCCCTAACATTTTTCAAGGGCATAACTTGCAACAAGACAGCAATAACCATTACATATTGTTTTCAATAAGATGCCATTTTCCTTTCTGGCAGGCAGCAATGGGCTTTTAATGGGTAACATTTGTTTCATAAAACTCCCAGATGCTGCCTTGACAATTGCAAGGGAAGAAAAGAGAAGAAAACAAACCCAAAGCAAGGGCAGCAAACACAAAGAACAAATGAAAGATTCAGTTTGCATTGCAATGATTTCTCTTGTGTCCCAGGCTGATGCAGAGTTGTGCTGGATCAGACATCTCTGCTGAACCTGTGCTGCTGAGCTCCACTGAGATCCTGGCTTTCCCACCTGGTGCAGCCCCCAGCCACTCTGAGCCACGATGGGAAATACTGGAAGGGAGCTACCAAGCAAGGGTAGCCAGCAGCCAAGTAAAACCAAAAATTATAGGGGATAAGCTTTCCAGACTGTAAGAAACTCAGCAAATACACAAAAAATACAGGTAACAAATAAATGGCACCAACCTCATTGCAGAAGATGAAGTGCATTGAGAAGCAGCAGCAGTTGCACCTGAGGAATGGGAAAGCCCACGTCAGAGAGCAGCCAGGACAGTAGCCATGGTCATTGCTTTTCCATATCTAATTTTTTGAGCCCTCCAGCAAATCTGGTGAGTGGCAAGAGGCACTTTTTTCCCTGAATAGACCCAAACCACGAGACTTTGAAGAATCTGTCAGCACTGCCTCACGACTGGTGCCAGGAAGCCAAAGACAGGCGACCGAGTGCCTTGGCCTAAGTGGTTGGACAAAATCCAGGGGCTCCACAAATCCAGGGGCTCCACATATTCTGTGTCATTAAAGGAAAGCTGGAATTGCCAGCAGGTATCTTTGAAGCAATCCTGCTTACCCACACAGGTCCTGTCCCTCAGGTTCAGCCAGCCCTGTTCCCCCTCAGCTTCCCACACCTAATCCAGACTGATGGAGAGGGAGCATTTCCTCACTCGCTCTTCTCTGCTCCTGGTCCTTCTTTCATGCAGAAAGGAGAATTTCCAGAGCACAGCTACAAGGGTCCTGGACTAGCACATGCCCACACCTTTGTTTTGGATGGTAAAATCTCTGCACATGGTGTGAGGTGTCTGAGTGTCTCACAAAGCAAGTTCATAAATTTTCCCGCTCCTAATCCCACTGTCTTTACTCTGAATGACTTACTCATCACAGCAGGTCCCAGAAATACTGCACCAAAAAATAATATTTCCTAAATCTGGGTACTGTGCAAAAATGCACAAATTCAATTTGTTTCATAATGTGATAACAGAACATTATAAATTTTAATTAAAAACTCTCATTATGTCTGCAAGTCTTTCATATGTCTGTCATCCAGAAACAAGGCAATGCAAGCTGATCTCCACAGGGAGTGAGACGCTGCACCCTGACCTTGCTGCATAAATGTTTTACAGGCACAAAAAGTAACTGGAGTGAAAAGGGAGCAGTTCCCAACTGACAGAGCAGCCATGCTTCCTTGGATCAGCCTATAACCCGGGATGAAAAAATGCTAAAAGCAGAAGGAGACTTCTTTTTCTTAAAGCAGAAATGCCCAGTAATACCCATATAAGTCTGAAGAATTTTTAAGGCATCATGTGCTGAGGGTGGGACGGGGGCGCATCAGCCAGAATCACTGGTGTCCTCTGAGGCTGCTGGATCAGCCTGAAGGTTCCCAACAGTTTAAATGCAGGCAGGATTTAAAGCTCTGCAGATCACACCTACCTGAGCAAGACAACAGATTTTACAGGACAAGAAGAGGTTCAGAGTGGACAATGGACATTCCCACACAGGCACAGTCCCAGCCACAGCCAGGCCACACTGCCTCCTTGGACACTGATTTCCTGAGGCTTTGCCTGATGCTGTTTTAATTCTTCACACTGTGGGGCTCCATCACTCATTCACCCTGGGAGATCGTTCCACAGTTTAGGAGACATTACTATGGCTGTTTTACCCCTGACATTCATCCAAAATTCCACTTTTCCAAATTTAATTCCATTATTTATGAATCTTTACTTCCTCCATGGGTATTAAGATTTTCCTGTCTTATTCCAGATAAAGTCAAGCTATTAGCAACTAGAAATCAGTCTAATTCCTTAGCTGCAGAGATGTAACCTTGAGCAGGCACAAGCAGGTAATTATGGACTGCACTTAGGGGTCTGCTGCAACTTTCTGCCTGATTTCCTGTCCCTGCAGGGAGGATAATTGCTGTTCCACATGGAAGTATCCCAGCCCCTCTGGCAGCGAGCAGGGCAGCACTGAGAGGCTCCAAGAGCAGCTCTGTGCAGCCCCCAGGCTGGGGAGGACAGGGAGGTGTCCCAGCTCTGCAGAACTCCAGAGACCAAACAGAGCCACGGGATTCACCATGGCCAGATGGGCTCCTCCCTGGGCTGTGGTGCCCCACGGCACAAACAGGGAAATGGGACTCTTGCAAGTTAAATTTGTCAGGAGAGGAAGGAATGGGTTTTGTTCTGATTGCACATTGGCTTAAATCGGGAGCTGCTCTAATAATCCTGTGGAATGGGATGGGTCTGAGTGCCAGCTGAAGTGAAAGGCAGCTCAGGCTGAGGCCACGTGTGTCCCAGGTTTGCTTTTACTTTCTACATTATTTTCTCTTAATAAAATATCAACCACAACAGGTACTTACAGAAGACTCCAGGAGCCTTTCCCAGCTGTTTTGGGCTTCAACCCCCAAAGCTTGCCTCTCATAATTCAGTTTCAGCCTCAGGCACTTTAAAGTTAATAGACTCATTTGAGCAGAGGGCTTATTGGAAATCCATGTTGGAAAATAGTGAGCCTAAGTGTGCTGGTGCCAAGCTATAAACACATTTATACAGTGCAGTAAATCAGTGCTGCTGCCTCTCTTTGGTGGGGCCAGGCCAATTAAGCCGAGTGTACAGGATATGAGGATGGAACCTGTTCAGCTGCAGGCAGGTAGCAAAGGCTGCAGCCACCCCACCCTGCTGGGCCTCCTTTTGGCATTGCCCCCCTGGCCAGCTTTGGTACCATTTGCTTTTGGCTTGGCGATCCCTGACTGCTGAAAAAGAGCAGGCATTTGGAAAGGCACTGCCAGCACTGTGTGGGTGCAGCATGAGGACAGGCAGATGGGAGAGGCAGGAAAGGTGATGCCTGGGACATCTGCTGGTGCAGGGACACAAATGTGCTTGGGCCCTGCAATGCAGCAATGGTGCTGGGCTCACTCTCAGAATCCCTGCATAGGTAGAGGTGGTATGCTCTGACCAATGACATTTTACAAACAAGAAAATGTTCTTTGTTATCAGATCATTTCATTTAACTACCTTAATTACCCCCCTGCCTTTTAAGTGTTATCTAAAATACAAAAAAAGTACAAAAATAGGGTGGGATGTTACAGAGAGCTGGCTAGCTTTAAGTGCATCAAGTCCCTGAAAATTATTTGTATTTTCTGTTTGTATAAAATTTGTCATTGACTATTTAATGTAAAGTTACCATTGCCTGAATGGGTGCTCAGATCACAGAGGCTGTAGCTGGAAGCTGACAGCTGGCAGAGCTGTTTTGGAGAAACTCTAAAATGCACTAGAATGCACACAAAAAAGTAATTTTTAAATGAGAGAGAGAAGAGGAAGAAAAAGAGCCCTGTGTCCCATTTAAAAGGGGAGAATTCAGACTTTGAGAGAGAATTAAAAAGGGGGATTTCAAACATTCTTTTCAAGGTCTTGTTTTCCTTTTCAGATCCAAAAAAGTCAAGCAAACTTGTTGCTGCCCCAGTCCCTAATGCAAGATGGTCTCGTGCTACTCTGCCAATACCTAAAACAGGAGGAAGAGATTCCCAAAGAAAGTGCCAAAGCAACTGCCAGGTCAGCAGCAGTGCCTGGCCAGGCCCTAACCCATGGCACTGATTATCCATCTGCCTCATCAGCTGCCTGAACAGATTCTCCATCCTGTGGCTGGGCACAGGAACAGGCTGCCTTTGCTCTTCTCACACATCTTACCCTGGGTAGGTTTGTTTGGAATGATTTTTAAACTTTGTTCTAGCTGTTCTGTTTGCACCTTCACTCCTCTCATTACTTGTTTCACTGCTCATTTACTCACTGGAAAAAAAAACTGTTGGAGACAAGCACTACAGAAGCAAATGTCTGTGAACAGGAACCAAACTCATTCCCCTCACGAGGTTGGCAGCACCCTGCACCATGAAACACAAGTATTCACCTTTAAATCCCAGCTTTTGAAAGCAAGGAGAAACTCACAGAAGCACAAAGCCCGTAATACAAAACCCCAAATCCCCAAATGTCTCACACTAGCAGGGCAGTGCACTCACCGTGGTGGGGAGCAGCACTCACCAGCAGCTCCTTACTTGGCAGTCCTTTGCACAGGAAATGCTTCACCTGAACAAACAAAGGAGATATCTTGGCATGGGCCATGGAAGCCTCTCTGACTTATATCAGCATCATCTGGGGGGAAGGGGGAACCACAAAGAGCAGTGGCCTCTGACTGCAACTTCCCTCCTGCAGCACCCTGGCCACAGTCCTTTAATTCTTCACCAAGGCAAGGGGGCATTTTCCACCTTCACAACTTCTTCACACCATGAATTAGTGAGCTGGCTGCTGTAAAGTGAAGTACATCCCAGCTCCCAGCCTCTCTGCAAAGTCATCATTACCAGCAGAGCAAAAAAGAGCTCAGAGTGAAGGTGAAAATCTCAGTTGAGATCTATAGAGCGATGGCACCTGGCTGCCCGTGGGGCTGCTCCCCTCAGCGTGGCCCTGGCTGTGCAATGCATTCTCTTTCACACACAGCACTCCTGCTTTCTTCACATCTTGACTGCTTCTTCCAGTACATTGGTCCCATTTGCTTCTACATCTTCATCCATAAGCAGCCCAGTTTGTCCTCTTCATCATCTTGAAGACATTTTGAAAGACAACTCAGAAACTTCTCTGTGTTTTCCAAGTGAGTTTCATTATTCCAGTGTCTATTATATTGAGCTTGGAGCATCCTCATATCTACAAGGGATGAGAGATTTCCTTCACTGCAGATCCTTTAGTAAGTCTAAAGGCTCCACTCAAACACCAGACTGGTGTGGCTCCACATTTGCTTTTTCACACTCCCATTAAACAAGACTTTAAACAGTTGACTTATCTGTGGCATGATGTTGCATGATCTGGAAAGTAAATTTCTGGCAGGTTCCAAGGGGTTAATAAAGGAGTCTGTTTGCTGATTGTTTTCCTGAGATATAAACTTATAAAAGTACATTAGTTCCTCATCAATTTGCAGTTTATCTCGACATTTTCCCTCACAGCCTTCCCAATAGCATCGTGGGGAGCAGTGAAAGGGCCACAGGGATTCCAGAACAAATCCTTTGCAGAACAATTTACAATATGTACATTTGTTTACTTCTGCCGTAATTGCTACATCTGCTTTCCTGACACTAATTAATTAGGCCTCGTTTAATTAATTGTGTTCTCTGAGGAAGGTGCTGTTGACATTTTGCAGCTGGTACTTGAGAGGGGAGCTGTGCAAGGCAGAGCTCCTGACACATCCATGGTTTGAAGTCCTGCAGCTCCCCACACCCTGCCTGTGCCCGTGGCCTGCACAGCTGGAAGGAACCCGCTGGATCTGAGCCTTCAGCCATCCTGGGCCTGCCAAAAAAACTTCAAGTGGAGAAGGAACAGTCCAAAATCTTGATTCTAAGTAAACCCCAAAGCCAGAAACACAGATGTAGATAGCATACCTTGAGTTTCCTCCCAGTGAGGCCTCCTCCTCTATTTATTTACTTATTCAGATTTGTCTCAACTTCCTTGGGTCAAACTCGGATGTGATGGGACAGGTCTTGTCCTGGAGCAAGTTAATATCAGCCCCACAGGTCTGCACGTCTTGTTTTAACACAGATGGCCAGTCAGGCATACAAATGCTCCTATAATTCATCCCAGAGTTGCTGAACAGTTTATACAGGCAACTTTCCATCTATTCCTAACACTCCACATGCTACAGAGGTGTTTTCTCTCATTCCCAAAATATTACTCTTCATTAATTGAATTTTGGTAAAACAGCTATACCTTTGAGAGCTGGAGATTCTTAATCTCTTAACAGGCTCTTTGAGGGCAGGGGAAGAAGAAAGTCTAATATTTTCCACAGTGCTTTGTAGCCTTCTAATTTCTTGTCAAAATGACGTGTGTTTACCATCCCTCACTGATACTCTGACTGGATTTTGGCAAGGAAACCTTTGCCAACAACCACTTTACAAGCAAAACCTGCACATTTCTCTCCTCTTAAGAACACTCCCTTTAAGGAAAATCCTTCTCACAAAATTCGTGGCCGACAGAGGTGTCCTGCTCCCCAGGCTGGCTGCGCCGATTTCAGCAGCGCCGCACCAGAAATAAACGGGATTGTTTTTGGTGGCACGATGTCACATGCATTGGCCATATCCCTGGCAACAGCGAGCCTGCCCTGGGGCTGCCTGAGAAGAAAGAAATGGAGTGAATCAGAATAAGCCACAGTCCCTGCAAAAAGGAGGGGAAAGAAAAGAAAGGAAGAAAGGGACAGCCACGAAGTGGGATCTGGGAAGATGAGGTGCTGGTTTGAAAACACTGAGGCAATGGACTGAAACCCATGAGATTACTTGTCTGCTTTCTCGCTGCAGCAATAATCATTCTCTGCTAATTACCTTCCCCTTTGTGCCGTGGGTGCCATTAGCAGCATCCCAGCAGTGCCCAGCACAGCCCAAGGGTGCACAATGCATGTGCTGGGGGACGTGCCATGGCATCAGCCACCAGACACATTCCAGGAAGGAGTTTCAATTCAATGCCTGAGTTTATTTTGTTTTGCTTGCAAACATCTGAGCTCTTGGATTTGGCAAAAGGAAAAAACAAAAAAACAAAAAACAAAAAAAAAGCACTGCATGTCATTCTCTTTAGGGCTCCACATAAAAATCCTATCAGTGCTTTATAGACAGCAGTATGGTGGTTTTCCCCAGCTTCAAATGCTTTCCTGTTTCTGCTACTCATCCAGATGGAAAAG
The DNA here is from genome assembly GCA_025920805.1 of Petroica traversi. Taxonomy (NCBI): domain Eukaryota; kingdom Metazoa; phylum Chordata; class Aves; order Passeriformes; family Petroicidae; genus Petroica; species Petroica traversi. Next base: position 26,819,999 of record JAHLSL010000020.1, read on the forward strand.
TTCTGCAAACAAAAGCAGAACAGTGAAGGCATGTGTGAGTTTGCTTCCAGACATTTCAGATTGCAGATATTTGTCGTAGTCTTTGCTGTTGGCAAATCTGTCATTGAAGGCCATAACTACAGGTTTATCAGAAATGCAGGAAAACCCTCTCTTCCTGTTCTTTTTCACTTTGTCTCTCCTGCACAGCAAGTTATCAGCAAACACCAGTCAGCACTTGATTGCTGAGACATAGGTGATTACAAGAAATTAGAAATATTTGGTTTTTCTGAATGTTTTCAGTCTCAGTCTGTACCCAGGCTGCTGCTTCCACTTGAAATTGTTTTTTCACTACTGTTATCTGAAGCCCACAGCTCATCAACAAAGACCTGATTATGTAAAACCAAAATGCCAAATGCCCTGAGTGCAAAGCCCAGGCTGGGCTTCAGAAGGGGCACACAAGGTAGAGAGCACTGGCATCCTTAAATTCTGAATCACTACAGCATCTTAATCTGATGTATAATTGGGTGATATTGCAGGACTCCTCCCCCATCTCTAAAAATGTGTGAAACTGCTCCCTCTTGCAGGATAAGGTTTGAATTTTAATTTTTAACTCATTTCTAACAGAAACCATCATTCCAGAAAGGCTGCTGTTACTGTTAAATTAGGAAGTCAAAAGTCAGTTTTAAGTAGAGGAGTTTGGTTTTTTTTTTGCAGAGCTTCTTACTAGAATGAAGGCATGGCTTTGATAAATTTGGAACACACTCAAACTACAAAGCAGAGTTTTTAACTTCCTAAGTTGGCATGCAGTTATCTGCCTTTGTTTTCCTCTTTTGTTTTCAGAGCTCTTGGCAACTTCTACTCTAGCTGTGCATGCTAAGAGTAGTGGTATCTGTATGATTACTGCCAGATTTTAAAAAAAAAAAAATTCAGACCCTTGCTTCAGAGAAGCCCTGTCATGAAAGGGAGCTGGAGAGATCCTTCCTCTTGAGTAAAGCAAATGACATGAAAAAAGCTGAGAAATGCTGTTCAAAGCCAACATCACATCCTGGGACAAGATCAACACTCTGGAAGGTTTCTATGCCTTGGAAAGCTAGGTTCACAGGAAGGGTGGTAAACTCACTATCTCTTAAAAAAGAAGACTGAATGAGTTTAGATACATTTCTTTTTAGGATCTCTTCAGGAGCTTGGATGGAACCCTCCAGATGCTCCTACCTCCTGCTTGTCACTGGAAGTTTCAGCCCTAAATGATGAACGTGGCAGTGAACATCAGTGAAAGAAACCCAAACAAGCAATTAAGGGCTTGATGGGAACCAGGCAGAAGCTCAAGCAAAGCATCTCCCTGGTCACATCCCACTGCTGCCCAGCCTGAAGGTCCTGTCTGGGGTGAGGTGCAGAGGAGGGGCAGCAGAGAGGAAATCCTCTCTTCCTGCCTCAGCACCATGTTCCACCTGTGCAGACACGGCTGAATGTCCTTGGCAGCAGCTCGAACTGAACTCACCCCAGTTTGTACTGCCCTGCTCTAACACCAGCCCGTGTCCCAGGGCTGGGCAGGAGGGAGTTTTGCTTCACTCTCTTGCTTGTCCCACCAATCCTTCTCTTTACAGATAGCTCCAGGGGCACTTAAATTTATAAACCTATTATGCTTGCACAAAATATTTAGGTATGAATAGAGGGAATTAACCAAAATCCCACAAACAAACAAACCAACCAAGCCCAGGCTATGCAAACTGATCCTGACAGTGTCACCCAGGTGGCACCTGAGCAGGTGCTCTGCTGCCAATCCCAAGTTTCACACAGACAAGAGCAGCTTTGCTTCACCCCCAGGATGGCTGAGTCAGGCTCCTGTTGAGCAGAAAATTACCAAGATTTTGCTTCTTGCAAACAGCTCTTTGCTGTTAGGAAACTGTTTGTGACGTGCCTGGCCCTACAGGAGTGCCAGCCCCGATTAATATTGTTAAACAAAGGGTTTGGCTTTCCTCTGATGAACAGCAGAGGTCAGAGGGCAGGGACCTCTGCTGAAAGCTAATTGCTGAAGTTATTGGTCTGGATTGTGGTAGGTGCTGGGATCCTGCTGCACAAGTCAGAAGTGCAGAGTGCCCCAAGTGCAATATTGTAATTTAAATGCTTTCTAACACAAGAGAGAAACAATTCACTGATCATCTCATTAGAAGCTTAGCTATTTACATCTGGACAGCTTTTCCTCTTTGATGTTGTAAGAAAAATGAATGGAAGTTTAGGACACATTTAACTGCTTTTGTAAAGACTTGGATCCAAGCAAAACACACTTATAATCTGGGAAATAACAACGAGGGGTTGTAAACTTATTCAGTACCATCTGACCAGTTCTAGATACCCATCCAGAGAATTCCAGTGTTAAAGGCTTCAAGAGTGCTGACTCCTGGTTTCCATTTGACTGCCATTACAAACCTCATTCTGAATGCTAGGAAGCAAAACAATATCCTTCTCCCTGTGGACACATGAACGAGCTATATTGTCATTGTTTGGCTTTTTTTTTGTCCCTCTCAGTGTACAAGTAACTGCAAGGGCTGTAGCCTGAGAATTTCCTGAGCAGAGAAACCTCTGCTCCCATCTATCGGTGAGCAAGAGAAGGATGCCCATAAAACCAGTAAATCTGTTTGTTTTACCCAGGTGCTTGGATGCAGATAATCCTGGGGCAGGGGCTCTCTGGTACCATCTGCTTGTTAATAAATGTAGTGGCCATTCTTTTATTTCACTCCTCATCATTCCAGTGGCACTTCTAGGGAGCTGTCATAGTTGCACTTCAATCACCACAAAGTCCTACAGGACTTCTCATTATCCTATACTGGGATGGCTTCTCTGTTGATTCTTGCAAAAGATTTAATGAGTAGATGTGATGGGGAAACAGCTCCACGATGGGGCTGAATAAAGGAAAGGATTTTTAATGCAAACCATGGTAACAGCAGCAGAAATGAGACTAGGAGGTTGGACTAGGTGGTCTTTAGAGATCCCTTCCAGCCCAAACTAATCTGTGATACTCATGGAAAATCAATTACTCAATTTGATTTTAGACAGAGTTGTAGGGAGGAGATTGCAAAAGCAAAAGAATATCCATTTGCAGCTGCCTGGCAATAGGCCTGCTCAGGCAGGAGTCAGACCTCTGGAGCTGGGGTGTCCAAACTGTGCTAAACTACAGGGAAATTTAGCACAAGGGGAAGGAGAAACGAAGGAGAAACAGCATCAGCTGGAAATGAAAGCATTGGACTGTTGCCAAAGGTGCTGAATGAAGTAGATGGTTCTGTTTACTGTGGACTGTTTTCCCAAAGTTAATGGCATCTTTGCCTTGCCACTAGCAAAGGCCTTGTGGTTTCAAAGAGTTTCATACTTGCAAGGGATGAACTACTGCCTCAAGGTGCTTGGAAAACACTCCAGGTGGGAAGGGGCACAGTGCTGTACACACCTTTAAAGAGCTGTCATTTATTGAACACAGCCTTATTCTACCAGGAGCTGAGTTCAGGGTATCCAGTGATCAGGGGTGGTGGCAAGATTCCAACGAGGTGGAAAAGACAGCAGCCAAAAGGAAGTGAACTACTGGATTCATACGGAAGGGCTGAATTCCTGAGCTCAGCAGCTTCTTTGCTGGAATTTGCTCAGCATCTGAATCTCAAGTGAAGCCTCACTATCATTTTAGGAGCAAATTTTCAGAGGAACAAGGCCAGTAAGGAATGACAAAAGGGCTGGAGGGAAAAGATGCTGCAGAATAAATCCCTGCTGGGGTGAACGCCGTGCCGAGACAGAGTATCATTCAGCAGGAAGGTTCATCACTGCAAACTGGCGTGCTGCAGCTGAACTGGGGCTTTCTAAAGAGAGCTGCACCCACAGACAGCTGACTGATGAGTTCACAGGATGAAAGACTGTTCAGGAGTTCATCCACTGAAAGGCTCTTTACAGGCTCCACTTTCTCACGGTCCCCCTCTGGAAGGAGTTACTGTGCCTGTAAGAGTTCCCCAGCCCAGGCCTGTCCTCCCATTGTTTCAAGTCAAGGGAACATCAGCTGGTTTTGCCATTGTGAGCAGGGGCCACGATGGAGGGCTAATTGCTTCTGCTCAGCTAAATGTCTGTTTTATGGGCCAGGCTATTGCAAGCACCCAGCTGGACAATGGGACAGCGGCCTGGGCCTGTGATCTCCCCCAGACACTGGGCATTTAGGCCACTTCTGAGGGAGCTGGCAAGAAAACTCCCTGTTTCTTTTTTCCACACAATAAATAAAACCCCCAAAAGATAATTAGGTAATTCAGAGTGGGTAATGATTATCCATGGTTTGGGAGGAATTTCTTTCTGACAAAGACTCCTCTGCATCTGTAGTACAAACTGATTTTACTGGGAATTTGCTATCGGCCAGAGGAGGAAAGCTTCCCAGAGGAAATCTCTGTAAGGTGGGAAGCATTTGTTAATGTTACATGCACACAAGGATACAGGAAGGTCATTCCCAGCAAGCCACATTGCATCCTTGCTAAAGAAAACGTGGACATTTCTACCCCTTGGTGAGATCAAGGTTCAGAAACAGATATTCCTAAAAGAATGCCTTTCTTTGGGGGTTTGGGATTTTGTTTTGAGGCCAGTGCCAGGTTCTGTAAGAGGCAGGTCTCTGAGCCTGTAAGAATCATGCTTTATTGCCTAGGTAGCAAAAAACTGAATCCTGATAAATTTTAACCAGCCAATTGATTCTGCAGCACCAAGACACAGAGCTTATTCCAGCTGCTCTTCCTTTCTTGGATAGTGGGGTGATGGAACACCATGACTGATCACAGCATTTCAGGGATGCTGAGGGGCAGAGATGTGCAGGGTTGTTTCTTAATGCTGGCCTATTTAAAGGATGAAAATTAAAGTAGGCCTCTGGGTGTTTGTTGGCATCCTGTAATAGGTTCTTCACAGAAAGTCCACCTAAGCTGGCCTGGAAATGGATTTGGAACTCTTCATTCATTACTTACAGGTAAGGGTGTAAAGACTTTTCCAAACAGACATGGTTTGCCCTGTGGATGAGCTCTCCCTAAATTTCAAGGCTTGTAGATTTCTCCAATTCCCAGATCATTTTCCAATTTGAATTTCAAATATTTATGCCTTTCTTTTTCAATCCAAAATACCTGGACTAAGAATGTGCTTTGTCTAACTTGCAGTATAGTATTTTCAAGAAACAACCTGAGTTTTACAGATTAATCTAAAATGGCAAAACCCAAGGACAACTGTTCTTCATGTCTAGTGGGCCCTGTAATAACTACAAGAAAGAAAATTAAAACCATAAAAAACTCCAGATGTGACTTTTGTCCCGTATTATGCCTGTGGCTTAATTACAGAGCTGCATTGTGTGCTTAGCTAAAAAGCAATAAAGGAGCTGCAGGAAGTACCATTCATGAGTCAGCATCACCCCCTGAAGATGCAGCTTCATTTCTGGAATCTTTCTGGTGGAAACCCCTTTCATTCCTTAGGTTCACCTTTCCCTCCAGTGGATCATATCCAAGTACAGAGTACCAAAGGGTGAGGACAGGCAACAAGGAAGATCACAATCAGATCCTACATTCAGAGGTGCATCCAGCAGGCAGAGGGTGAACTGGATGAGGAGGGGGGAGCTCAGAGACCCTTGTCCTCAGGGAGATTTGGAAGCTGAGAATGGTTCCCTATGGGATGAAGGCCCAGGGTGCAAAAAGGAGAAAGCATGTGGTGAAAAAAAATGCAGAGAAGCTGAAAGTTGTATTTAAGAAGTTCATTGTGAACAGAGAGTGCTGCAGGAAACAGCAAGCTTATCAGACATCTTTGCATTGCCTACAGTATCAAATGTTATGTTCACAGGGAGAGCAGACAAACAAATTGGCAGGATATGTCAATAGAGTCTAGACTGGGAAAGGTCTCCTGAGAAATTAATTTCCAGATCTTTAATCTACCACATTTTATATATTTTTATCTGCAATAGTGCTGGTTTTTCACACATCCCTACTTCCAGAAAAATGCAGTTAAATACTGTTGGGAAAATAAAAAGAAAGAAAAGGAATTAATGCATTCTTTTTTTAATATAGATTCACGTTTTCTCAAATGCAACTTGAAGCCTCATCCAGGGAAATATTTACATATGTGCTTGTGTCATTTTGACTGCCCCCACACTTCCTGTACTCACTGGAGCCCATCTGAAGCTCTAAACTAGGTGTTGAAATGCCCTACTGAACCAAAGCCACTAATTCACATTTCTTTTTCTTTAAGGTGGAGAACAAAGAGATATCTCCCTCCTGGAAGCCTCAAGGGCTGGCAAGAAAGGAGATGATGTGGGAAACCTTGTGCCCCTCTTCTCCCAGGTGACATGAAGAGCACTGCCAGATGTACCATGTCAGAAGTACTGCAGAAGTGGTTTTTCCCTTAGATTTCTTTAATCCTTAGGTCTTTTCTGGAAAAAATCCCACTTCATCTCAGTGCAACAGAGAACAGGTATTAGATTGTTTTGAAATGTGTGCACTGTGGAAGCTCATGGACATTCTTCTGATATTTTACTCACAGAGCTGTCACTGTGTGCACATTAAAACAAGAAATGGAAAAAGCACAGCCCCTAAAGAGATCATCAGTATTTCTTTCCTCCTGATCTGGTTCTTTCTTTAATTCCTTTTCCCTCTCCCAGAGAAGTGTATCAGATTGTGCTGTACAGGATGCCTCATCTGTGCCTTCTTCACAGGATGCTCACCAGGGCAGGGTATCTGCTGATCAGGCTAATGCTGGAATCAGTGGGATTTTATCCACAATAAAACACCCCACAGTGGCAGAGCATGCAGGCCCTTATTTCCTGTTGCAGACAAACACCCATTGAGCACTCCCCACCACAGCTGGGGAACCTGTCTTACCCTATTGCTTTTTTTGGTGCTTTTTGGGATATTTCACTGAAGGAATGAGGACAAATCAACTACAAACTGGCAGGGGAAAAGCACACAAATTTTAGATGTTAATCTCCAGTTATCAGTGACTGAAAGGGCAAAGGACCCTGCTCCAGTGCCACACTCAATATTCCTCACAGGCGAGCCCTCCCTTTTCTTTGTCAACACTTTTCTAACAGCAGTTACAAAATTTTAGTTTTATCTCTAAGATTTTTCTGCATTTAGTGCTTTCATATGTCCACCCCCTCTTTGCAAGAGAGAAATGACCCCTCACCTCTGGTGCTAAATTAGACAGTCCTTCCCTGTGATTCTTGGAAAATTACCTTTATGGTTCTTTGAGGGAAGCACATTTTTCTTAGGGAGTCTTTAATGTGACCAGATCGTTCTTTCAGTGCAACACAAAACCCTTACTACAAAGCAGCAGTTTGTTTGGAACATCATGCAAAGGAAAGCACATCAAAATACCTGGAATGATGGTTCATCAGACTTGAAATACCCCCATCCTCTTTTTGGTGATATTTTGGAGTCTTTTCCATAACTGGTGTGTTCCTGAAAGGTAAATGTGAGATAGTAAATGGGATCCTACCAGCACTGAGCACCTCAGAGAGTTTACTACACTTTTGGAATTCACATTTTCAATTTGTCATCCCCCAAATGGTCACAGCCCTTCACCCTCTGTGCTTTAGTTTCCTGATGCATCACTTCCACACCACAGCTCTCTTTCAGCTCTCTTTCTCAGGGTGGTGGAAACCAAGCCAGAACCAACCAGCCTGCCTCAAAGAAGGGGTTTTCTGGTGGTGAAATATTGGTTTAAATATAGCCAAAGCCTGCTTCGTTACTGCATTTCAGGAGAAGAGTTCTTTTAAGAGCTATTTTTGCCATCCCCACGAATCTGAAGCAGTCATGGTGTTTTGCTGGTTTCTACTGTGTAATTTCAATGTGCAACAATCTCTCCAAGCTGAGTAATTTGGAATCCACGCACGCTTTGCAGTTTCAAGATAATTTGATCTGAATAGCAGTTTCATGTAAATGTTTTGGCAGCAGTGAAAATACCCTCAACATTACTACTTGCAGCTTGAAACACCAAGAACGATTTTACATGCTGGCAATGAAAGAGCTTGATAGGCAGGTTAAAATCATTAATTCCTCGCTCTGAAACTGATATTTTCTCACTGAAATGTTTGAAAACAAATCTACTTTCAACAGGTTATTTCTGTATTAATGTGATACCAGCAACATCTGTGCAGCTCCCTCTCTTCTGCTGTGGGCAAGCACTGTTAGGGGAGCTGGAAGGCACACAGCTCTTTCTTGCTTCACCCCACAGCTGTGGGGAAAACATGGGATATGATGTTTGAAGTGCTGGATAATTGGAGGAAGTGGATGCAGAATGATAACAAGAGCAATAGGGAAGTTTCTCAAGCGATTTGAGAAGGTTGTCTGGTGCAGGCTGGATGTTTGATTATCTGTGCACTGGATACCCACTTCTCTCTACTTGAATAATACATGGGAAGCAAGGATTGTTTACTTTAAAATACCAAAATGAGAAATGACCATGTTCTGAAAATAAAACCTGCGAGTTTCAACTCTGCCACCTCTAGGAAAGCCCAGTGGGAGGGATAGGATTGCTAGAGTGAGGGGAGGCCTCCTTTTCCTTATTTGTTATCATTTAACAGAATCTGAAGGCATCTTCCTTTGCAGAGAGCAGGAAATCATTCCTGTGCAGCTCCAGGGCCACACAGAGGTTATGGTGCCCATTTCACTCGTGGTGTTAAACAACAGAGGGTTTCAGAACTGCAGCGGGGCTGTACCGAGTCACCAAACCCTGGCCAAGAGAAAACAGAAGAGCCCATGCACAGAGGAGCATTTCTGGCTTCTCAAATACCACTGCTTGTGTTCCACTATGGGGGAGATGTCTCAGGGTTACATTTGGAAGCACGTGGCCAGCAGAGAAAAAATTCCAGCTAAAACATGCCTGGTAATTGGTGATTGTTTTCTGAAACCTGAACATTATGAATCCATGTTATGCAAGTCTGCTTGGAATTAGGAACCTGAAGTTTCGTGGCAATGAACTGTGGTATCCTATTGAGCAGGACTAGTGAGTGTGTTGTGTACCCTCTAACAAACACAAGCTCACTCCTGCATGTCACTGGGCAATGAAAAGGATTGTGATTGTGCACATTATCTGTCTATAATGCCTGCATCTGGGACACACATTGTAGCTGCCACTTCAGGATGAGGCAGCCCAAGCAGAGTCAAGACCTGTGAGGTGCCTGCCTTATACAGGGTGACATCTGGCGTCACTGACTTCAGCAGTGAAATTCTCAAGGACCTTTGTGTTCTGCCCAAGATTCACTGACATTCCCCATACATGGTAGCATGCGTTTTACCAGAACAAGCATCATTTTTGCTAATCAGAGAATATGTAATCACCTAAGTGACCTGTAATGATATTTATGAAATGTGAATCTTGGATTTCTTTTGCACAGACCATCTTATTTTTCTATCCAAGGCTGCTTGATACACAAACTCTGAGGGCTGTTAAATATCGCATGACATTCAACACCCAGAACTTTCCAAAGCCCCTCTTTATTGGGTTGTTTTTTCTCTCCTTGGCTAAACCTATTCTGGGCTAATATTCTTTTCAAAGTTAACCTTTCTTGATTGGTGCTTTCAATGCAGCTGCTCGAGTCAGCCGAGGAAGATGTTATGAAATCTTCTCTCCCACTGCTGCCTGACCAAGGATATTTCAATGGAAACATGGTCCTTTTGATCTGATTTATTTGGGAGTTCTTCTTGTGCAGCTTGTATCTCAGCAGAAAACCTAACAATCTGTTTGCTCTTACTGGGAAAAAAAAGGAGATTGTCGCCCTGCCAGCATAATTACATTGGTGAGTTAGGGAATAATGAGTGAGAACAGATGAAATATTTAGATATAAATAGTCTGTTTTCATGTGCTGTGATTGCCACTAATAAGGCAGGGATGTGTGGTTTGTGGTTCAGGGACAGGATGAGGAACCAGGACATCTGGATTCCTTTCCCAGCTTTACCACAGTGTATTGAAGAAGCCATCAAACCTCTTTGTGCCCCATCAGTTGGAAGTGGATAATAATGTTCTGGGGACTAATTCTTTAATGCTGTCATCTTCAGATGTTCAGGAGGGAAGAGCAATGTAAGTCTACAGTTTTTGCACATTAGAACTCGGTCCAACTAAAAACTTAAATCCAGATATCTAAAAAGTTTGGCAATTAATTTCTCTTTTCCTTACATGAGTAATTTGACCCACTTGCAATGAGAGAAAACAAGAGGAAGATTAAAACAAGTACAGTGTTTGAATACAATCCTGCAAGTTTGTGATCTTGAGCTTTCCGAGACAAGTTTTTTGGGCTTTACACTCTTTACACTTGCAGTAAGGAGTTGCCAATGATGTTCTTGACTGAAATGTTCTCATTTGTTCAAATCCAAAAATTACTTAGGCCATAACTCACGAGGCTTGGTGCAATTTAAAAAGGGCCACCTACATGAGGGATGTGTTTCCCCCAGCCTATGTCTATTTTACTCGCTGCAGCTGTAAGTAATAGATCACTAAACCACAGATTAAAAGCATGTAATTGCTATAAAAGTAATTAAAGACAAGATTAATTCTACCTAGGAGTAAATAAGCAAATTTGGCATTTAAATCACAGTGAAAAAGATGGTTTTTTAAACATGCATATGGTAGTAGAGAGTCTCAAAAGCAGAGCTGCTTCTTCAGCTGAGGAGGGGAAAAAATAAACTTGAAAGCCTTGAGTATAAACCACTTGGGATGAGCATGATATTATTTTAAGGTTTCTAGTACTTATTTCAATTTCCAATTTACTCAAAATGAGAGTCTGTAATGCCCTCGTGCTGTTTTACCTGGGTGTCAGATGGCTCCATCTACATTGGAAAGCTAAACAGGAGCAGATCCACAGCTGGTAGAGAGGCCCCCGTATCCACACTGTACCTGTGGCTGAATTTTCCAGTCTGGCTTCATGTCTTGACTGGCTGGAGCATAGGTACTGTCCCTCCTGGAGTACCCTTCTGATGTTGGTTTCATCCAAAAGCCCAGTTCCTATGCTCTGAGGTGCAAGGAAAAGCATGGTAAGTGGGAGAAATCAGGAAATTTGTTTCAGAAGTGCCCTTCTGATCTGACCTAAAATGCCAGCCTACCCTCACCCTATTTGCACCATTATCCCTGACTAAGGGCAGCACAAGGGCTTGATTTGCACTTGGAATCCAGCTAGCCAGGCAAGACTGAGCACAAATTTCCCCTTGCTTTCATGGAGGCTTTGCTCTAAATCACTGCAGTTGGACACTGCTGAAGCAGCAGCTGGAATACTTATCACGCAGTATAAATTCAGATTTCTTTGCAAAAAAGGCTTAAGGCTATGTGTAAGAGAAATTGGCTTCAGTTTGTTGATTTATCTCATTTGAGACCGATTTTAGGAACACTGCAATACTGGCACAGGAGGCACAATTACAGGGAGAATTAGTTCTTCACCATCACTCTAAGCTAATTCTGTGTGTTCTGTGATGCTGAGGGAAAAGCCAACCTCCTGAAGCACAAGAAACCCTCCAGGAATCTCTAATGATTCATTTATTTTCCAACTGACTCGTACATTAAAACACAGAGTAAAAGTCTGTGGTCAACCAAGTCCTTCCCCTTTCCTACACCCAATCCTTCCTTTCACCAGGAAAAAAGTGGGCACATGGACATCCTTAGCATGGCCTGCCTGGGTGTGCAATAAGGAGATGGAAGAAGCAGCATCCCAGGCTGACTGCTGAGAACCCTCATCCACCTCCAGAACCTCAGAAAATGAGTGCACTCAGAGACACAGGGAAGAGGTGCCAGGAGGCTCGTATTGTTCCCCATAAAAATTGCACTTACAATGATTCACAGCACACTAATGCTCCTAAAAACACATCCCAAAGCAACACACACACATCAGCTCTAGCTGTGCATCTGTGTATGCAAGGCCATGGAAATAACTGTCTTTATGTGGTGACACAAAGCAGCCTCAACCACCAGAAGATTTAGCAAGGCAGATTCTTTTCCTAGGGCACAAATCCCACCAGTGGTAATTTCATCTCGAAATGGAAAGCACAGCACTGCCTTATTTGAGCACAAAGGCCAAATTTCCCTGCTTGCCAGTTAGACCCCAAGCTCATACAAACACAGCAGGGGAAACCTGAAATGATTTTGTTTCCTAGTGGTGCTAATTCCATTGCTGGAGAAAATGTAATTTTATTTATATTGACATTATAATGATAACTTTGCAGGCCAGACTCCATTCTGTCTGATAGGCCAGACAGAGCTAAGGAATTCCTGTTCCTTGGTAGCAGTGTGCCTGGAGCCCAGCCAGTCATTCTGTGTAAAAGATAGTTATGATTTAATTGTGTCTCAACTACAAAACCTCTCCTTTTCAAGGAGGTGGGAATTGCAGTCACTCATGGGGATATCTTATTAATATGTGGTGGCATTTTCAGGTATCTGTCCTGGTTATTTTAATTTCATACGTTACAGTGGATGTGCCAGCCAATCCTATGGTTCTCTGGAGGCCCTGTGACAGTGAGGTGTCATTAGTCCTGAAGTCTGGATCACATTTTCATTCATCACTTCTCTTGCACAAATGGTACCAGTGCCCACATGAGAAGCAGCACTGAGGGAGGGTGTTTCAGCTCAGGGCTGAAAGATTTCTTTTTCCTTATATAATTCATAAAGAACTCTAGAGCTGCAACTGAACTAAATTAAGCAATTAGAAGATAGAAGGAGCTAAACAACTAAAAATTTCAAAACTTTTGGTTGAGAATAACATTCCAGGACAAGCAGAACACATTGCTTTTTAAACAGGTTAAAAAAAAAAAAACCAACCAAGCACAAAAAACCACCCCCTTATTGTTTGTGTCTTTTGAGCCTAATTTTCTTTGTCTTTTCCTTCCACGGTCCTGCAGCAGGACAAAAGGCATTGTCACAATATCTGTAATTAGGATACCAGCAGATGGAATAGTTAATCATGCCCCAGCTAAGCATTGTGTGTGTTGCTGGGGAAGTCAGCTAAGGTAAATTCTTTTTTCCTAATTTAACCATATAAAAAAGAAGCACCTGGTTTAACCTCCTATCCCACCTCCCTCTGCCTTCAGTGGGAAGGGAGAGGAACCGACAGACAAGGCTGGGCTGTGGGTGGAATCACTCAGGGAGGGAAGTGCTGGTCTCTCTGAAACTCACTTTTCTCTGTTAAACTGGAATTTTATCCTTTCTTACCCCACAGAAGAGTCAGGAAGATGACAGCCACACATGAGCCACTGACAGCCTGTGCACTTCTTGACCTCTCCATCTTCTGCTGCTGGACACAGCTAAGAGAGGTTGTCAGTGTTGACATTCCAAGTCTGGGGCACAAATCTGGCTGAGCTTGGGTTTAATTTCATCAATAATAAAAATATGTCCTGTACATGGTGCTACTTCTGGCATTCATCACACCAAGGCCTGTGCAGGCACCACATTTCCATAAATGCTTCATGGATTCCATAGATTTCACAAGATTACATTGGCTTAAGCAGGAGGAATTGAATGGGCCTTACCAATGTTATCTGAGGAAATACAGCTCCCAAACAGTGATTTAGGGGTTTTTTTCCCCCCCACAAAATGCAGTTATAACAGGGGGGCTGATGTATGTGACCACCAGAACAAAGTTTCTTAAAGGACACTTGAACCATTTTAGATGTGGACTTTTCAACAGCCTGTCAGTTCTTAAGTTTTGCTTTTGCTGAACTTTTTTCAACTTGGTTAGTATTTTGTTCAGTTTTTTTTAAGGAAAATAAAAATTGTCAGAAAACCCTGCTATTGAAATCACCTTTATTTGCTCTTAGTTTGTTTTGGCTGGTTGGTTTTTACCTGGGAAGGTTTAGGAGGTCAGTGTTACTATATAATACTTGAGGTTGATAACAGATGGAAAAGAAATGTTATTTGGATTTATTTTAGTTAAATAACTCTTAAGTTTGAGGGAGTAACTCTTAAGTATGAACATAAAGTCACTGGCACTGTTAAATTCTAAAACTACTACATAAAATCTAACAGTAAATCAGGATATGAAAGCACTCGAGTTGAGTAGAATGGGTCACCTCTGTCTAACTTCATTGGAATTATTTATCTGCTTGCAAATTTAATTAGATCCATATTATGCAAAAATACAACATACAAGTTAGAAATGTATATATTAATTTGAACACAATAGCAGATGATGTAAACTTCTTATTTTAATCCCCAAATCATGCCACTTGGAAAAAAAAAAGTATTTTGCAGGCTACTTTAATATATTTTTTCCCTTTTTTTTGGACTCCTTGCCAGAGCTAATTCTGCAGTGCAAGGAAGAGCATTTTTGCATGGATCCTGCCCTGTCCAGAGTACTGGAAATGTCACAGAGTCCCACTTCCTTTACTGGAGGGGATTGGAACAAACATCTGTGCCTTTGGACGACCATCTAAATTAAAGTGAGAGTGGCAGAGACCTCCTTTAGCAGTCTGCCTGTCACTGAAGGAAATGAGGGTGTAATTTTATACATCTGATTGCAGGAGGGCCCAGCAGCCAAACAGCAGAGCCAATGTGAAAGGCAAATGAGATGTTTCTCACATCTGTGGACTGTTTTTGCTGCACCTCAGCACTTCAGCACTGCATCACATAGGAAGCCTTGTTCCTCCAGCAGAGAATGCTTAATGTGTTTCTATTACATAGGAAAGAAACAGCAGATAGCCTTTTTTAAAAGTCTTACTCAAAATAGTCATCATCTGAAGCAGGAAATGTGCTTTTCTTCTCGTTCGCTTGATTTTTTTTGGTCATATTACCTGGTGTGCCATTTCACTATTTCAAGGACTGCAACATCACCAAGGTATGGAATTTAGGGTTACACAGGAAAAGATGAACTGTTAAACTAATATACAGGTCCTTCAGGCTTTGTCTGAGCTGGGATGGATCACTGCTTCCTTCTTCCTGAGCACTGATTTCTTTAACAAAGGTTTGCTGGGACAAAAATTCACCTTCTGCTAAGTCTGTATCACCTTCACACACTTTGTCACCTGTTTTCCTGCTCTAAGCTGCTACACAGATATTGAATCCTGCACGTGAACTGTTTATTGGGATGCTCCTTGTGTAAATATACAGGAGAGCTGAGTTACGTTGTACCAATAGTGACTTTGCAAATATTTGTGAGTATTTATGAGGTGCTAACTCTTGTCTCTATGTGTTCAGCTTGGCCTGGATTCAGCTGAGATACCCAAAGTCAAGTACTTAATGATTAAGCCTGATTTTGCATACACAGAGTGCACAGAAGTGTCCTGGATTTGCATCCAGAATCCAATTTTGACATCTACCCACCCAACTCACCCCTGCAGGACACTGCTGAGCCATTTCCCACTGGTCAGAGCCATGTAAAAATCTCTGAACATAAAATCTAAGTGCTCAAAGCAGGCAGGAGAGTAACAGTGTGGTCAGTCTGCACGAATGGCCATGGCTACAATAACTACAGGCAAGGGGAATTAGGTCTTATGAGTATAAATGCTGAGCTAAAGAATGAATTTATGTTTCTCTGAAAGAGCTCAATGAGGCATAAAAACATTTGGGAACGTTTAATCCTAAAGGGAATGAAATTTATCAAAGCAATTTGAAAGGATAATATGTTCACCTCTGGTTCTACAGGCAAAGGAAAGCCAAGAAAATCCAAGGCACTAACAACTGAGAAGCTATTTTTCATTCTGCCAAGCTGTTTTTCATGCTGCTCTCATTGCCTCAAGTTTGATGCTCCAGTGCAAGGCAAATCTGGTTCTGGCAAGCAATCACTATCTTGTGATAAGCATTAGGTTTACATTTAAAGATCAAAGCAAACACACATAAACCATTTTGAGTACATACATATCCTCTGCTTTATGTCCTGGCCCTTGGGTTTGTATTCCCTCATCACTGTGTTTCCCTCTGACATTCTAAGTGAGTCCAGGGACAAGTGGAATCTGTGTTGAAAAGAAAATGTAGTTAATTTAATTTATAATAATATGTAGTGGGCTAGAGACTTCAGGCAGAAATTGAATTTATTGGTCAGTAGATGAGGCCAGAGGAACTACAAGATGTTACTGTCACACTCACTGGAGGGGCAATGAAGCACTGAAGTTTTTGAATATTCACTGGGTTGTTTTTTTTCCTCTCTGACAACAGCCAAGTGATCAAACCACACACATGTACTTAAACAAAATTCTCATTTATCTGACATCCCAGTGCTAGTGCTACCCAAATTAAAAGTGATATTCAAAGATCATTGTGCCATGAGAGGGTGGAAGGATGGCAATTTTTCCATTTCAGGGTGGATTCCATCTCCTATTCCCAGAAGTGAGCCTGGTCCATGGCTAAGCAATCCAAGGTCATCCCTATGACCAAATCTTGAAACCCCTGCCCATGACTGAACTCCACCTGGGATCCATTTGTGCAGCCTTTTCACTCCAATAAATCTGGCCCTTTACTTCTGTTCAGTCTAACCTTTTCCACTGGTTAAAAACCAAGGCATCATTTTGAAAACCTGTATTGAAAACTCGATTTTTCCGAGCGTTTTATGAAGAGGTTAAGAGTACAGATTTCAGCTCAGGCTCTAAATAAAACTCTCAAGACTTTGGTTTGAATAAAATTCAGTGTACTGTAAGATGAAGTACTGAAAGCATGTCTAGGAGAGACTGCTAGAGATGATCCCAGTGATTTTCACAGGTTAGGAGCTATTTATATATCACCCCTCACAAGTAACAGGTTCTTCTAAAGTCACAAGTATAAACAAGCAAACTGAAGGCAGATTTACAATCATTTTGCAAATTATTTTATATGTGTGCCTGTAAAAAAAGCCTCTCAGCCTGTTCTATGTGTAGCAAACCACTGGGAAAAAAAAAAAAGAAAAAAGGACACCTGTCAGCTTGAGGAAACCAAGTTTATCTCCCTTAGTTTTTGGGAGCCATCTAATCAATAAATGAAGCAACACCTTTTGAGATGCCCCACCACACACATTTAGGCAGGCTGAAAAAAGTATCTGCCTGGATTTACAGCAGACTTGACAGCAAAATTTGCAGTTAGTTCCAGTCCACTCCCACCAGTTCTCCTGGATGCTCAGTGTGAGCAGAAATCTCATCCTGACCCTCAAATTTCCTTTAAATTGAATTTTGGGGTTTTTTATTGCAAACCATATGATAAAAGTGTGGAGAATTATTTTTCTTTTCCAAGTACCTGATGAGTTTTAGGTTTGGTTTCTAATAATTGTCCTGTATCTAGTCCAGAAGACTCTTTTTTGAAGGTCTGAAGTGAAAAATTGGTTTTACATGCTCTTATACACTGGTCTGACTTTAAACCAGTCTGTTTCATTACAAATGGTTTTAGTTTCCAAGTAAACCAAGTGGCAAAGCAATTCTAAACATACTGAATTCATTTAATATATTAATAACCACAACTGGCTCTAAATCAAAAAGAATTACTCTAGACTTAGAGAGTTTTACTTCTGACAGTTCTTACTTTTAAAATAAAGTGAAACATATTGGATATATTCACTTACTTTAAAATAGCAAATCAGTAACACAGGGATTAACATATTCCTTTTCTTCCTCATGTCCAAGACATTTCTTTATACAGAAGAAAATGCTTGATTTCTCTTCAATGCAAAAAATAATCCTGTAAATGCACTTTTCATGTCCCAATGTGCAGCCACTTTGTTGAACTTTTAGATTCTGCAATTAGATAAATCAGATTTCCTAGTGAAGATCTAAAGCTATGAACACATTTTAACTCACTTCACTGGGGATATGATCAATTCCCTCCTTGGGATGAGATCCTGTGCATGGACAGCTTCACCCAGAGCAGCTGCTCCAGCCATCACCATCACACAGCTCGTGGGAGCATGAGATGCCCTTTTGTCCTGTTACATTGAAGGTGTCTCACAGTGACAAGCACAGCCCTGGAGCTCTGATCTCCCAGCATTAACAGAGGACACCAGCAGGGTGATGCAGAACAGCAGCACAGGGGGCATTTCCTGCAACAGTGGCTCTGCAAACAACATCTGAGCTGGAGGCCAGGGCAGCCCTCCTGCCTGGGTAAAAGCAGCAGTGGAGAACACGGCGAAACAGCCCATCCCTCCTGGCAAACCATGGCAGGAACACACCAACCCTTGCTGGCACTGGGTCACCAAGGTCCCTTTCTGTGACCTTGGCACAGAGGAACAGCGCACCCTTCCCATGTCCCGCTTGCACTGAGATTATTTGGGCTTGGAGAGGCCAGCAAGGAGTCAGGAGGGATCATTTCTGGTTGTAGCTGTGCTGGAGGTTGGCCAGCAGAACTCTGCAGTGGTGTCCTTGTCAGGACTCTGTGTCATCCCAGCCCATCCTGGTTTTGCTGGAGTGCTCTTGCACATCACACCTCCAGGACTTGACCCACAGGGAGGCTGCTCCCACAAATTGTCCCTGTGACTTTCCCAGGAATGGGAATGATTTAATGGTAAGGGCTCTCCTCTTCAGAATGTGTCCTGGAGATTGGGGCTTAAGAGGTCCTTATTGTTTAAACACTTTGGTTTGGCCTTTCTTCTCAGCAACTTTAAATCATGAACTTCTTTGCACAGAATGCCCAAACTGACAGCTTTAGGATGTGTGAGAAAGACACAATTAATTTAGTGCAGAAGATAAGACATTTCCTTGGGGAAGCACTAACACCAGGCCTATTGCCCCTTGGTGTCATTTCAGATTAGTGTTCTACAGAGAATGGGATTCTAAATCTTTTTAATTGAAAAATGTTTGTCTTTTCCTTACTGTTATAAATTTCTGCCCAGAGGTTAAGGAGTTTTAAAATTACTTCTGAATTACATCCAATTTCTGGACAGTTTATATAAAAAAAAAGGAGGATGCAGTTTATCTCTTGCTTTGCTAACTTATGTCAGACCAGAGAAAGGAGAAATATATTCCCTCGGTGACCCAAGTGAAATAGTTACATAAAAAGATGATAGGGAATACAAATCTCAGACATCTCTAACATGTTAGGATTTGCAGCTGTCACCAACAAATCCACATGTAGGAATATGTGCCATAATTATGAAAGTGGAAGGATAATTATCCAAACTTGGTGGTGAAAACAGTCAAGAGAAGGACTTTACTCAGCTTCTCTCTCCCTTTTTTCTGGCTGGAAGTTTGAAAAACATCAAAATCAATGATATTAATCCATGTAGGTTGTTTGCGTCACGAGCTACAAAATTACCTTAAAAAAAGAAGAAAGTGCAAATATCCTTTTATCTTTAGCATGTCCTGAGCAGGAACATTCAAAACTCTGAAGATTTTGCTCATTCCTTGATCCATGGCCTTGGAGCAGCCCCCTTTCTAACCCAAAAGTGAAGGATGAGATTTGAAGCAAATCTGGCTTTGACTGGTGTAGGCACTAACCCAGGAGCCTCCTGGGGAAATCAGCTCCCTTTGGTGTCAAAAACCCGCTGGAAGATAGGAAATGCATCACACAGAGTTAATGAATTATCTGTTTAGATGTTCTTTTAGGTCCAAGGCTGCCTGGCTCTCTGTCCTAGAGCTCTGAACACCAAGGCACTGCAATCTGGGGGCAGCATATTTAAAAAGGCCCTCTGCAGGTGAATGTTTCTGTAGAGATTGGTCTGTCACAGACTTTAGGCAGCTGCACAGCCCACAGAACATTTGTGTTAGGGTGATTTGGGTTTTTTGTCCTTGCAAATCCTTCCAAAGAATTGTATTCTTTCCACTTCTCCTCCTGCTTGTGGTTGTGTTTCCTCTGACCTGGACTGAAGAAAAAATATTTCCTTTTCTAATTCAATCCTCAGCCTTTGTTTTCCCAACCTCTAGTTCTCAAGAAACGTGATTTCTTAAAAAAAGAAAAGAAAAAGAAGTCTAATTAAGCCATTTATCAAACTTTTCCAAGTGGGTAGAGTGACAAATTAGCCCTATCTTCCACCAACAATCTGATGGATGGGAAGATAAAGATGCAGAGGCTGTTATTTTAGCTGCAAGCTCTCCACTATATCAATTGTTTGGCCCCAGGCCAAAAGACCCTAAGAGCTGACAAGGACTAATGATGGGTCCATAAAGTTTATGCAGCGTGAGGCCTGACATCAAAGGAATGCAGCCCTATTAGCAACATTCTCCTTGGAAAAAAATACTAATTTGTTTTTTTAAAAATATTTTACTTCATCATTCTACTCTTACAGCAAATGGAAAGAAAATTCAAACTGTAAATAAACTTGCACAGTAATACATGGCTGATGAGTTCTGTTCTTCTCCACAGATATGATGTGATTGTTATTATTTTAAGTCATGTCCACCAAGAGAGGCTAAGACAGGCAGACTGCAAATAAATTTTCCTGGGAAATTCCTTTTAAACTATTTTCTTCCCAAGTATGAACTGTGGGTGTGTTTAGGATATGGGGTTAGGGTCGAAAGGATATGGGGCCTGACACTGTTTTTATGTGACAGCACCACCTTCAGTGTTTGTAATTTACATATTTCTCCCTTCTCCCAGAGTTTTTATTTTAATATGCATCATTTTTACATGAAATGGAAACCCTGTGGAGAAGGTGGAATGGAATTGCTACCCGAGTGGAAAGCAGGAAGAGAGGATATAACAGCCAGGATGATTTACAAGAAAAATAAAATCAACAACCAAACAACAAAAACCTTTTTTGATAACTTTAACGAAACAGGCCATTTCTACAGATAGTATGTGTTACTCTGGACTAGAAGGAAAGTCCGTACATTTTTTTCTGGAAAACTATTTAAAGACTACTCTTGGCATCCCATTTTTTATAACCTCTCTTTTTTCGTGTGGAAATAGCCCAGTCTTCTACTTGCTGGGACAATGAGAAACTTTGGTATTGCTTTATCTAATCCAACTGCAGTAGTCCTGCACAGATCTATCTATATTCATGTACCTGATGAACCCGATCCATCTTTCCAACACAGTGTTTTTACAGGATGGAATTAAAAGCATGAAATGCTTGACATGAAATGATGACAGCACTGGAAGTCAGTGCAAAGCCCCACTCAGCACATCCTACAGCATTTTACCTTTATTTTCCAGTCTGGATTTAATAGCACTGTGCAAAACTGGGGCTGTCATCCATCTTCAGCCTTCCTGTGTCTCAATGAACTGCCCTGGATTATCCCTCCTCTATTGCTCCCTATCCATCACCAGCTTTGCACTCCTGCAGCTTTTCTTTCTTGCTGCTTTTCCACTGCCTCTGCCACGCTGCTTCTGACCCTGGGACACCAAGGCAATTCACATCCCACTGGGTTATCCACAAGCTCAGATGGTTTCTGGGGAAATACAAAAATGCTTCTGGTGAGGTCCAATATAAACAACCATGGAAAGAACAAAAGAGAACTTTAAAACAATAAAACGTTACCTGGCAATGTGAAAACCAGGAATTAAATTTCTGGTTGGAAAGACCATAGGAATTCAATTTTTTTTTTCTTCTTCCTGGTAAATTTAATATCTCTAAGTTCCTAATGTTCATCCTTAGCTGCTTATTGATAACAGGGCTGCTTAGTAACCATATTCTCTCCATGACATTTTGGATGAAATGCTAAATAAAGAAAATGCAGTGGTTGAATTTTTCTACTTAGAATTGTATTTTTTTTCCAATAAAAACGAAGTGTAAGTATTATGGTACTATGCAATTAAGTGTTCAAATGTCATTGCTTCTAACTTAGGAAGGGGACTCCTTGAACAAAGAAGCTTAAATGCAAATTGGTTGGAAAGGAAATGAAATGGAAAAAAACCAAAAAAGATCAGTGTTAAAGTTACCAATGAACCAAACTGTTTTCTTACTTATAGTCAGCAGCACGGTCATTGCCTGGCTGCCCTGGCACTCTGTAAATAAGCTTGGGTAGACTGTGTTTAAGATTATTTAAAAGATTTATTTATTATCTTTATCAAAGATTTATTCATTGCCTCAAGAGACAGGTAAAACAACAACCCTCAGTCACTCAGCTTGGTTGGGGGGTAGTGGCTAGAACTCAATCCTATTTAGCCTTTCTTCATTAAAATAAAGGCTTTTTCTTTTCTTTAAACATGCTTCAATTACTGAATAGACCAAACTCATTCAGAATTACAAGCTTCAGATTTTTCAAAGGTTCCTGAATTTCTCACACATTGCAGCAAATAAAGTTAAGAAATTTTGTTCTGTAAATTAAAATTCATGACACGACTCAATGAAAGACCTTAAAAATGGATTAGCTACAAAACAATATTATAACAATAATAAACTTACTCCACCCTGTACTTGTCTTTTATTTGCCAGATGACCAGTTTGTTTTACTTCCTTAATCCAACTTTGGAGAAGTCTGTACAAGCACAGTTCCCACCTGGAAGCACAAACTTTAGCAGGCAACCCCAAGTTAAAACATAAACTCACATTTAATTTCTGTTTTAAGGTAATGTATAATTCCTTATGAACTGAGTGATACTCACATAATTTGCCTTTAAACGTTGCCCAGTAGATTCTGGGGTAAGTCTGGTAGAAGGAAAGTGAAAAACAGACCAGCAAACCACCACACTGCTATTCCAGCTACAGGTGGAAGGGCACAGGTTTAGAGGAATTTGTAGGAATTTCTAGAGGAATCAGTAGGAATTTGGGCTTTTCCACCGTGCCCGTGAAACTGAAGGGGAAAGATAAATCAGAGTGCAGAGATACTGCTCAGCTACGGCAATGGAAATGCACATTACAGCCATCAAGGGGATCTGGTTTGCACTGGTCTTGATTTTTTTCTTCTTCTAAATCACATTAATATTATGTAATTTTTTCAACTTTAATTTAGCCTCTTGCATTGGGAACACCTTCTGATTTTAAGATGACTTTCACACGAGCATTGAGATATTTTGCTCGCTAAATGATACATGAAGAGAACAATGATTTCAGATCTGTGTGTCCTATTTTAGCTATCCCCACTATCAGGAAGCCAAGGGCTGACCTACTTGTGTGCTACAAAAATAGCCAAGGATCTTTAAGCAAAATCAATGCCACTGAGCTGAACAGAAATGGAGAGGAGCAACGTGCTCACAGCATGAGCCCTTTGGTGCCCACCCCTACACTGTCCCTGAGTGTGGCCCAACACAACCTGGGCATTGCTGAAAAGCTTAAAACCTTCTTTTTAAAAAGTGTCATTCAAGTTCTAGGCTGAAGAGCTCCACTGAGGATTTTGGTGGGTATCACCCTGCAGGCTTGAAGATACAGAGTGGAGGCAGCAGATCTGGACCCCCAGGGAACCTGTGTGCTTTCTACCAAAAAAAGCCTGATTTTACACCATTCCACCAGCCTGCAGAGGTTTTGGTGCTTGCTTGATTTATGACTTGAATCTAGGTGTTGCCAATCACTTCTGCAATACTGATAACATGCACAAATCCTTTCACTGTCTCTGTCATCATAACCATTGACAGAATTGTAATGATTAAAGTTGTTATACCTCCTTTATTTTGTATCTACTGTTAGCCCAGGGATGAATATCAGACTCTGTGCAGGGAACTGGACTTTCTGCACCACTAAGTTCAGTACCAGAATGCTCAGCTGAGTCCCAAAGCCTTCACAGGGCATAGGAACTTCACTAGATGGCAGTGGAGAGAAATATTACTTTATATCCCTGTATTTTTTAACAGGAGAGGGACACAGCAAGTCCTGCAGTTTGTTAGTGCTGTCTGTGTTAACACTACATCACAAGACAGCAATTCTCTCACCCACACAGAAGTCCAGGGGCTCCTGCCCAGCTAAATCTCCGGGTAAATGTTTGGGAAATCAAGGACACTCTTCCAGCACTAATGCAGAGAAGCAGGGAGCAACACGCACTCCTCTTTGGAGAGATTTTCTCATAAGCTCAATTGTACCACGGCCTGTCCTGAAATCCCAGGAAAAGACAAGTTCCAAGAAGAAAAAGTTTTCAAAAGAAAACTTTCCTGAGAAGTCAAACATACCATCCCCCGAAGAATCTTAACACTGATGCCATAAAAACGATGCAAAATATGAGTGAAGAGTAAAGAATGCAAATCATTCAAAGAGTGAGGACTGCTCTGCATTGAATAAAATCCTTTTCATTCACAAGAACTCCTTAGAAATACATGGGTTTTTTTGGAGAACTTTGTCCCTTACAGATAACTCAAGGAACAAAGCATAACTTTTCAGACTTCTGACAAAACTCCAAGATGAAATACTCGAAGCAGCAAGGTCTGTAATCTCTAAGGTTCAAAACCTTCAAAAATCCAGTCTTTTGAATACAGAGAACTGATGCCTGCCTGTCTTTGGAAATTGATAGACCTGAGCAAAACTAAAGAACTAAAATGGAGTGGAGGATTTCAGCCAAGTGCATTACTTCGATTAAGAGTTTATCAGTTAAGTTCTCTAGAAACACTGGAGTTGTGTGGCTTTATTTAGAATGTTCAGAAAGCACAAACTATCACTTAGTACAATAAGGAGATGAAAAAAGTTTGGTTTCTTCTAGCACCAGATGTAAAAAAAATATTTTCTAAGGTTTGTTTCTTGCTGTGGGAGAATTTTTTTAAAAAAACCCAACCAATTCACTGCCTAAATCACACTTCTCTAAACGATTCTTGCCTTTATCTTAACAATGTCCAAGACTTTCCCCTCAGGGAGCAATACATTGTCCTCTGGCACCTCAGCTGCTCCCTCACCAAACTGTTTGCAATAGCAAGCAGAGATTCAGGATATTGAAAGTGCTGATAAAAAACAAATCCAGTTGTGTTGCAAGTGACTTCTTGACTTATGCCTGCTAAGCACAATTCAAAGGCTTGAACTTTGAAAGGCATAATTCTCTCTATTTATTTTTGTGCAAATATGAGCAGATGAGAAACAATTCCTTACGGCATTTCAATCTGTGAGACTTCTCTTGCTTTTCCTCCTCACTGGCCATTGAGAAACAGAAATACTTGGAGGTGCAAAGCCCCAGGGTTTCATTAGTGACACAGGGAGTTGGATTCTCTGCATCTCACACACAGCTCTGGTCAAACAAACACACACAATGCATGTGGCTGACACTTAAAGAACAACATGTTGCTTAAGCCAGCTTGATTTAAAAAAAAAAATCAAGGGATGGAGGTTTCTAAAAAAAACCCAAAACATATTTCACATTATCTTGATCGATTCCCCCAGTCACAGGGAAGTAATTTGCTTTTATCATTAACATTAGAGAGCTTTATGTTGGATGCCCTGGATGAGACAGTCAGATACCCCGGAAAGAAGCCAGAAGTCCTCTCCAACAGCCTAGATAATGACAAAACAGCCCTTCTGGTTTATTTATTGCAGTCATTCAGTTCCTCTTTTGAAACTCTTTAATTTCACCTTACACAAAAAGATCTCATTTCAGAATGAAGAGAACTGTTACAGCATGTCCTTCCCACTTTCTCCCAAGCACAGCCATAAATCTCAGCACTGTGGGCTTGCCTGGGAGCTGTGCCATCATGTTAGTGTTAATTAAGCAGCCTTAAAGTAAGTGGCCAACCAATATTGATTCATGTGGGTCTCACTGCACTAAGTCATCCCAGTGTCTGAAGGCATGGCTGATGTGAATGTAATAGCCTGGCTCGGCCTGTTCACATTCGTGTCAAATGAAGATAAAGAGTGAAAAGAAAATACTCACTGAGCTATTTTCTCCTTCATAATGCGCACCTGGCTGAATACAGAGCAGAATCCCTTCCTTTTCAAAACTGTACAAATGCTTCCCAGTCGGTTTAGTTTGTGTTTCATTCCTCTGCACAGCACTTGAGTTTTGTACTATCACAAAAAATGCCGTGACCTGCATTTCCTGAAGTTTAGAAGGAGGACTTGGCTGATGGATCCTGGTTAAATCTGACCACCATCTGCACAATGCTGCCTGCAATGAGGACTGGAAATTGCTGGATGCAATGATGAAACACCATTACAATAAGGTCTTTCTTAGCAACTTCAAAATATAACTGTGTACAACCAATTAAATGCATTATTAAGTTGACTTGCATATCAATATCTAAATTAAACTGATCTAACTCTGAGGAACTTGCTCTGATTTGCTAGGACTTCAAACATGTTTCTCTCTTCTCTAAAGGGAAGCAAGGGTTTAAATTGTCCCATGTTCATAGGTGATTTTTCTGCCACAGCCTAATTAGCTGACATAGGCCATGAAGATTATAATCTGTTTTAAAGCCTCCCAGTTATCACCTGATAGGTGCAGAAGCTATTTTTATTCCCCACCAGGCCACCCCAAAGACTGCTGAAGTCTGAAGCTGTAATTTAAAATTACTGCATACTTTTACACCAAATTATACTATGCCTTGACGGGGTCCTGCAGCTTAAATAACAGTGAAACAGAGCTGAAGTCAGAGTGCCAATTTACAAACTAAAGTTTTATGCATCAGTAAATCCATGACCAAAGAGGATTATAACATAAAATCCTGACAAACAAGTAGTTACAACATAAGCAATGAAATAAGGCGGCATTTTTATTATCAATCCCAAATCAGTTTTCTCCTAGAAAACCATTTCATCTCAGCCTCTCACTCCTGCTTAGATTTGTGTTACCTTTTCTAGCTAATGTTTAAAAAGAAATATTTGACTTATACCTAGTGTTTTTGCTACCCCTTTCTTTTACCAGCAATGCAAATCTGCAGTGCTGTGCTGCTTCTACAGGTTGTAGATATGAGTTTTCAGCTTGTACAGTCACATTCATGGTGTTTACTATGCAAAACAGCTGTAACAGTATGTGGGAATGAAAAGCCCTCATTCCCGTGGAATCGAATGAATTGCATAAATTTGACTTCTGAATTGCTCTGGAAACTTGAAAATGTTACATAATTAAGAAAGCCATTCAGATGTCTTTCCAGTCTTTCATTTTCTGGCTTTGATGCATTTGCCACTGGGGTTTTCACAGAATATTCAGCTTTCCATATGGTTTCATTTACATTTCCAACACCAGAGACTCAGTTTGCCATCGTGTGGAGTTTGGGTCTCAATTGCAGGTCACACCTAACGAGGGGACATCTAGAAAATGAAAAATTCCTAGCACCTCTGTGGTTAGCCTGCTGAATAATTGCTGCAGTAGCTGAATTTTGCTGTACAGATGTTGGTAATTTGCTATTGAAAACCACCAGTATCAAACTGTCAGAGTCAAGAAATGGCTTTAATTATTTCCTCCCTGGCGCAGCAATAGCCATTACTTGAGCACTGCCAAAGCTGGAATGTGTTTGTGTGGGTGATTTCTTAGCACAAGGAGTGCAAGCAAGCTTTACCTACACTTGCCAGCCCTTTGCTCCCTCCTTGTGGAAGGAGATTTGCTTCAGTCAGGGCCAGATCATCTGGAGACCACCACGAGCTTTCCTCCTTTTCCCCGGCCACCAAAGACTAACATTGTTTTTCTGCTTCATTGAGTCCTGAAAATAGAAGATAAATCAGACAGAAAGCCCTTGGAACTAAGGATAAGAGCAAAAAAATCTTCTCTGGGAGGGAATAACTAAACAAAAATACGAGAAGCTACAGGAAATTTGATGACAAATTGTACTGACGAAGAAGGTGAGATCAGCAGGGCTACTGCAGGAGTCTCCTCCTCATTTTGCATAAGCACTGCCTGGGCTCTCCCTTCTTGCAGGAATGGGCAAGAGTAAAACCACAGTCAAAACCACACAGCTTAAAAAAATATATATTAAAATTCAGGAGCAGGTCAAAATATTTTTACCATTTTATAGCAATTTCAACATTTTTCTCTCTCCTTCACCAAATAGATCCAACCCCCAGAAAAATTAAAAACTGATGTTAATGTGAACATTTCCACAGGAGCCTGCAAGGGGCTTTGGCTTGTGCTTCAAAAGAACTAAAACCCCTCCAAAATAACTTTTGGGCTAGGACTTCTTATTCCTCATTCCCATGTTGTATCGATTTGGGAAGACAATCTAACCTCTGCACCTCTGAAAGCTGTCTGGTCTCTGAAGCGGGATAAGGTTCTTCTCCCTAAATAATTAGAGGGCTCTTTGTGCCTCTGTCTTCTGGAGAAGCGCTGAAGCAAAGTTTTCCCCAAGTCTGGGGGAGTTTGTCTCCTGGAAGAGCAGGGAACATCGAGGGTGTTCCTGCAATATCCATGTGCTTGGCCAGCAACGAGCTGCTGCTCCTTTGAAGTGCTCACTTTGGATATTTGTGGATATTTGTGCATGTGGAGACGGGGTGTGTTCTCCTTCCCCTTTTCTGCTGACTGCACAGCCCATCCAATGTCACCAGTGTGGCACTGATGCTCTCTGGGCTGCTCCAGAAGGGAGAAGCAAAACATGGCTTACAACAAGAAAGGAACACGATGAGGAAAACCAGTCTAATGAAATATACTGAAAATACTTGCCAGCCTAAAAGCTTTTAAGTCATTAAAAGCTCACCTCCAAGTCGTGCAGCATGTTTGCTATTAATTTATCTAGTTTTTTAAAGGACTAGCAAGGAAGAGGTCAAAGAATGTTTTAACTACACCCAGATTTTCATAGAATTTCCTTTTATTTCCTTCCTTCTTAGGCCAGCAATAAAATTTAAAAATCTTGGGGGATGGGGGGGGTGGGTGGTGTGGAATAGAGAAATGGTCACAACTTTAAAACAAGCAGGTAAGAAGGGAGAAAAAATGGGGTTTCTTCACACCCCAGTGAAGTCCAGACTTCCAGGTTTTGTTCAGTTTGAGAGGCATGAAGATATTTTTTTTAACCAAACTCAAGCAGTGAGTATTTCTGGGAGGTGAGCACTTCTAAATGCTGCTGCTAGTATCACAGCACAGCAGAGATAACCAGCACCACGTGTCAGGAGCAAAGGCTGACTGACCATTAATAAAAGGGATTCTAATAGTGCTCAACAGAGGCTGATGATCAATAGCTATTAAAGTTCTGCTGCTGTCCCTCCGTGCCAGCCACAAGCATAAATAATAATGAGTTCTGAAATGCTCCTTGGTGCCTCTGCACAGGCAGGAACTGCTCTGATTGCAACAGGCACTTCTTGTGTGTGGCACATGTTAACCACGAAATGGACACCTACGGCCAGAGCTTGGTGTCAGCCACATCCAGCTCACAGCTGAAACCATTTTGGAGTTTTGTTAAGATCCACAAGATTTGATGAATGGAGATGAATGATTAAAACACTTCAGCCTCTCTAAGTCCTCACACAATGTGATGGCAAATAAGTCTTCAAAAAGATTTATTTTTGTTCCTAGCAGCTGGATATGTAGAGCCTGCCGTTCCTGAGGGAGTCCCAGAGACCCACTTGATGATGGGAGTGTGTCCCAGCTGGAAGAGACCGGGATTGTTGAACAATGATTCGAGCTGTAACATATTTTAGTGACGAGCCTCTGCAAGCCCTGAGGTCTCTAATTGCCTGCAGGCAGCCTGCTTATCTATTGCTGCAAACCTGCAGCTCCCAGCTCATAATGTGAGGCAGCAAAAGCCTGGCTTCAACGTGGAATTCAATTACAAGGAAATGATTCCAGAAAAAAAAAATCCCCAACAACAACACACATTTATATTCCATTTTTCTGCTGTCAGAGAGGCAGGTGGGCCATGGGCTCACTGACATCAGGAAGATGGATCCTTATTATCACTTACAAAAGAAAGCTGCTGTGAAAATTGTTTTCCTTACCTACAGACAACACTTATTTACAAAGCAATTACTCAATTACAACACTTCCATTTTGAATTTGAATGGGAATTAAACTTGGACAATGCCAGAGGAACATTTGGGAAGTCACAAAGCTTTTGTAAAGTACCTTGTAAGCCACATTTAAAAATCCCTTTGAAACTCTCATCAAAGATTTAATTATGGGCTGTGTAGTGATCTGTATTATCAGGCCTTGACTACTTCTGCAAAATATGCTACATTAACTTATACATGATGGAAATGTACATTTAAATAGCTTTAAAGTATTATATTAAAATTAAATCACCACAAACAAAATTAATGAGTAACATTTCCTGGTTCATAGCCCCAGTTTCTAGGGAATTTGTTCACTAGCTGATTTCAATGCCAGAAGTGGTCATTTTCTATCATATATTCAAAATCTAACTGCACAAAGTTCCAGTACAGCCTTGAAATGAAAAAAATCTTACAAGCCTCTTACTTTGATATATGATAAATACATTAATAACTATTTTCAGGAGGCAAAAAAAATCCTCAGTACATCTGGCATATTTCTAAAATTTCTCCGAAAATTATTTAAGACAGTTTCCTAAATTTCTTGTTTATGTAGCAAGACATACTGGGGGATATTGCCCACATTAAATGCATTTGCCTTAAAAAAACCCCTAGTTTTCTTCCTATTTCAGGCAGTGACAAAAGTAGAATTAATTCCCAAAAGGAACAGCTACAATTCCCCACGAAAATGCAACTTTTTTAGAACATCACATCTAACTGCCATGATAAAACTAACATCTAATCAGTGTGGTGCTTTGGGTCAAGATGAGGCAGCATTTTCTATGACAATAATGAATTACTATTCCCCTGTTTGGACATGTCTTAGTGCTAGGCAAAGTTTTGGTTAGTTTTTTTCAGTGAGCATGGTGCTGCCTTGCCTCAGTCCCATGCCACACTCTGTCCCAAAACAATTCAAGTTCTACTTTGATTTTTTTTCTTCCCCAGAAATACAGATTATTTGGGATGTCTACTGACGGTAGAAAGAATAATTTGCTGGTAAAGTGCCAGCAATTTTCAAACATCCACCACATTTTAAAGGCAGAAATCTTCAATGGTTTTGGATTTTAAAATATGCCAGTAGTGACAATTTTAAAGTCATTAGTTCTGTGTCACTGTGCCAGAAATCAGACTGCTGGCTGTGTGCATGTTCATAGGGGAAAGGTAACTGAGGGAATATGGAGAGATTTCAGCTCTGAAGGCAGGTGAGATCAAAGTGTAAGAATTACCTGAGCAAAATAATGGAGAATTAAAAAGTCATTCCTCTGAAAGAGGAAAGATATTTTAAATGAATCTCACTCATTAAAAGTGCCACTGCTCATCTCCATGGAATAAGTAGAATGCCTCACTCTGTGGACTTTAAACATATTCGCAATAAAGGCATTTGCCAGTAGGGAAAAGGACTGGTCCCATTTCTCCAGGGACAATGCTGAATGAAGTTTTTTTCCTAAATATATCTTCAATTCCTCAGGAAAAAAAAATAAAAATCACACTTACATCTTTTCTGCAGTAATCTGGCACGGTTCTTTCCCGTGTATTTCTTGACAGAACAGGCATGGAACCTTTCTTCCTAGTTGGGAGTGAAGCTGTGACCTTCTCAAGAGACTGACACACAAGGCTACTCAAAATGATCCTCCCTCCTTTGCAAGGGCTTGACTTCCTCAAGAATGAAAACCAAGAAAAATCTCACCCATTTGGGGCTGAAGGAATGGGGGAGGTTTTTTTTTTTTTCCTCTGGGTGACTCATTACTGCAAATTCCAGGGACTGCTGGCCTTCAGGTGACTTTTCCCCTCAAGTGTTTAAGTAGAATTAGGTGCAGATGATGATAAATTTAATTACCACCCGAAGCTCTTACAGGACCAGGTCTGGAGGGAAGTAGATTTTAGTGTGTCCTCAGCTGTGGAACCAGAGACAGGTGCAGGATAAAAAAAAAGAAAAAAAAGGCCTGATCTAATCACTCCTCTTGAATGCAGCTGGTTTAACAAGAGCACGGAGGTTTTTTTTGGACCACGCTTGGAAAATGGGAATTTCCATCTCTTTGTTCTTAAAGTACTGTGCAGGAAGGTCACTTGCTCTGGCAGTGGCTAATGGGTGACATCTGAGCAGCTCCTTAGCAGGGTAAATTGCTGGAGTTCAGAGGTATAAATAGCCCCAGCAGCACTCGCCAGCCGAGGAGCCGCTCAAAATCGCTTCTGATTAATTTCCTGTTAATGGCTTGGTCTTCCAATGCCTCTGGAGAACTTCCTGGCAGCGCAGTGAAACCCCATTAGCAGAGTGGCATTTCCACAGTTCTGCCTTTGATTCCCAAGCCAACACTTGATGCCTCCTATTGATCCCATTCCCCCAACTCCGCCGGCAGCCTCGGCAGGGAGCAGACTCGGGAACCTTCCCAATGCAACCTGGAGCAGCCCCGTGCAGATGAGCTGTGGCTTTAATGCCTCCTGTCCCCCATCTGCTCATTCTCCCCCCCCGTATTTTTCTGACCATGGAGTCCTCTCCATGTGTGGAAGGACTTTTTGCCCTTCTTCCTCTGGCACACAGGGCTGGAGGATATAAATACATTCCTCCTTCACTTCCGAGTGTACACGTGAGGCTCTTAACTCTTAAAGGATCTCTCGTTAAGCAGCTTTTGAATGACCAACAAACACTGATTAAAATCCCCTATTCAAGTGGAGCATTTTTTGGTAATTTGGCTTTAAATACAGTTGGAGTGCACGTGGCATTTTCAGTCACAGGATTCATTCACTAAAAGCAGTTGCAGAAAGATGTATTTAAGCAGCAGAACCCAAATTTCACTCAGCAAAACTTGGAGTGGGGTCTTTTTCTACAAGTTTGTGATATCAAGCTCAATTTTTCTGCCACCCACAAGAGTTCTGATGAAGTCCATTCACTGATGGAGAATTCCTACCGTCCTCAGGGCAGGGCAGTGCCAGCAAGTGATGTAGTTTTTGTATCCACGTGTACAGCTGAGATGTTACTTCAAGCTAGGGAAAATGGAAGCAGCTGAGGGACACAAGATTGTTTTGGGGCTTCTCCTGAGCCCCAGTGACCAGTCCCAGGCTGGTCAATGCAGACGGGCCAGAGGCAGGACCTGGAGTTGGTGGTTTAGGCTCAGTCTTTGCCACCCCTCGGCTTCCTGGCTGTTAGTTCAGCATCAGTGCCCTAGAAAAGCAAGTGGCAGAGACGTGGGTAAGAGAGCAAAAAGGAAAAGACAGCATTTTATGTCATATTTTGGCCACAAAGTGATAGTGTGGAGACAGAAAAGCATTCAGGTCCCAACCTGCCTGTACTCCATCTGTTTGCAACAAGATACTCAGTCCCTGTGTAAAGCAGAGGGAAAAGGGATGGGTCTTTTTTTACATTACACACTCATGTAGATTTTGAAAGGAGGAAACCATGCAAGCCAAAATTAAATATAATTTTCTCTTTTTCCCCATAGATTCAGTCTGGATGGATGCCAAACCACATTTTGGAGGGGCGAGAAAGGCCCAACATCTGCTTCTGGTGTAACTGTTTGTATCTTCACTCTAAGAAAATTAGGTTTGAAATAATCTCAAATTGTCTGACACCTGTATCCTATTAGAAGTGACACATGGAAACACCTTCAGCGTACTGAATTTAGCACCATGTCAACAGTTTAAAGAGAACAGGAAAAAAAAAACTGGTAAAACTCATTGCTTCCCAGTTTCTGCTGCAGCAGATCTTGTGTCCTTGCACGGGATCCTACTGCAACCTGGATCCATAAATGTAATGGGGTTTGAAGCAGCAATCAGAACATGGTTTGTGTCCCTGGCTGGAGCTGGAATTAAATTCAGCAAGGCACCTCAAGGTGACAGGAGGGTTTTGAGCTCAGTGCAGGCACACCTGTGGGCTGGGTGCCCACAGACACAGCAATTTCAGGGACATTTTTTCCTGAAGCTCAGGTCTGGCAGCTGGCAGCTTATGGGACAAGCAAGCAGGGATTGATTTTTAACTCCCTTCCCAAGCCTCTGTAACCTCCCACTTGCAAAGTGCTGGCTTTTAGGAACACATCTGGTGACCTTTTCCCAGATAACACACTGACAGTAAGATCCGAGTTATTCTGAGGAGGACATTTGTTAAAATTCGTAAAACTTTATGACTGCTATAAAATTTATAAGACCTAAAAATACATTATCCATTACAAAGACAAATGTCTTCCCATTCATTTTTAAACATGTTCCTTGGAGAACTTTGAATTGATTTGTTTTGAGAGATTGTTTTTCATGTTAGTCTGGGAGTAAAGGAAACCGTTTCCTTTTTAAATAGAATTGTTTTTCAGCAAATCTGAATCTTCAAGGAGCAATATCTAGAACACAGGACAAACTGGTTTTTAAAATGAATTATGGCATGCTAATAAAATAAAACATGTTAAAAATAGAAAAATGGCAAGAATGGAAAGACTGACCAGTAACACTGAACCATTTTCTATAGCAAAGCATGAATGCAAGATCCTGTACCAAGAAAGAGTGTCAAGTACAATTTAGGGTTTTTCTAGCCCCAAGACAAGCCAAATGCACTTTCTGAATGGTGTGGAACTAGTAACACTAAACAAAGGATAAAATGCAATATTTTACACGTACCCACAGCTGAAAAATACCAGAGAAAACCTGGAGAACAACGAAACCTGTTTGAGGTGAAATTTATTCCAAGAACACTCTACAGAAATTTCAGCCTACTTAGATTTGTTGTTAGTAGGGTTGAGTCACTTCTAATTTATTGGTTTAACATGACATACACTGCTGAGGTCAAAGTATCCTAAAATGCTTTAAGATCTATTATTGACCATTTTCTTACCTCATACATGAAAACTGCCTTATGACTTCCTTCATCGATGGCCCCAGTGCATGGAAGCACAACCATCAACACTTTCTGATTTATGCAAATGTTATTCAGTTTGTCTTCCTAAAAATTCACTGGCCTGGAAAAATAAAAGGGTTTTTCACTTCATGCTCTCAGTAGAAAATGTTTGTGACAGTATGATTATGGAGAAAAATGCAAGCAGACCAAAATATAATAACACATAAATGGACATTTTCAATGTCATAGATCTGGGTTTTTGCTAATTTGCTTTCTGAAAGGCTCAAATAAAAGCAACCAAACCTCTTCAGTAACTCAGTAAACTCATGGTGTTGCTCAGAGCAATGTGAGTTTGAATTCCAACTGAGTTGGAATTTCAAGAGTGGTTCCCAGAGTTCCTTTGGAGAATAAGCATGTCTGAGCAGGGCTGTGCTCTGCCAGCCAAGCTCGTGCTCAGTTTTCACAGAAGAAATTTAGTGTGTATTTATCTGGCACAAGTTACTCAGCCATTTTGAGCAACTTGACCGCAATGTGTTATCACCAGCAGAGATTTTTCTCCACTGAACATGCAAATGCAACTTTTCTCCTGAGAAAATGTGGTTTTGTTGCTTTCAGACACAATTTGAGGGCGGACCACTCATATGCTGACAATATGGCTAAACACTGATGTTGGTGTTATTTGGACAGCAGTCCCATAACATATTGCATCTATCAAACAATTACCTTGTCACTAGCTCTTTAAAGTCCAGAAACATGGAAGTGCACAAGCATTTGTTGATCCATGTCATTCCCCACACCAATAACTTGCAGCTGGAAACCAACAACCTAATTTGTACCTTGTCAGGCCACGAGATGTTCTGAGAATTCACTGTGCACGGGAAATCCAGACTTCTGAAAGTGTTTTTTGGCTGATGCTCTGAGCTTCCGGTTTTTATTGCAGTCTAACCCAGGGATTCTATCTCTTAACCTATAATGCTGAAGTTATTCTGAATTTGGTTATTGGTTCCTGCTGAAAAAGGACTGAACTTTTGCACATATTTTTCCTGACGCAGAATGGCTGGGTTTTTACTATGATTATATACAAAATTTTCATCATTCTCACCACAATAATGTAATTAAAGAGATGAGAAAGAAAATCCATTGATGACTCAAAACTTATTCCTTCACTTCTATTGTTTCCTTTTTTAAATGACAACTGTTTGGAACAAGGACCTTGCTCCTCAGTAACCTAAAAGCAGCCAGAGTTAACTTGTCATTCTAGCAGGAAGATTAACAGCCAAAATATTAGGAAACACATAATGTCATTTGTTCTAGTATGGTGTGTTTGGATAGCAACTGTCAAGTTGCCATTTTTCACAGCTTTTCAGGATTTATGAAGAAAACCCCCACAATTTTACTGTTTTCATTACCACACCAAGATCACCATTTTTCAAGTGACTTGCCCAGATTTTGATAAAGGAAAAAAATAACACCTTGTTAAGCCTGCCATCTTATTTTTCCAAGAGTGCAAAGGAATAAAGACAGAGGGTTTTGTCAGCCTTAAAAACGCCAAGGGTTTCAAACACTGCAGTGGTCTCACTGAATTGAATTTAGACATGGTCTCAAACGCCAGCACTTCCAAACTGCTCCAGAGCCACCCCTGCTTGTTGGATTGTGCCTGGAGATAAGGGATGGACATCACCAGAGACTTGGCCAAGTGCTGCTGGCGCAGTGCTCAAGGTCAGTCCCAAGCCCACCTCTACACGTGCTGGGTGATGAACGGCCGTGCTCGGCCGTGCTGATGGGCCCATCCTTCTCACAGGCAGTGAGCAATGCTGAGCAGCTGCTGCAGGGCTGCTTCACCTTCCCACTGCTCAGGGACAGCAAGAAAAGGAAAAGGAAAAAGCCCACCTTTAGAAAAGATTTATCAGTCAACCTAGCAGAGCCATGCTTGACCTCCATATCTTCTCTTGTTCCCCAAAGGCAGCACATGTAAGATATTTCCTGTCTTTCATGTTCCTGGCTGGAATGCATCATCAAGTCCAAGTTTGCAACCTGCTGTCTGTTTTAGTCATTAGGCATGACTTTCTTTGTCTCTTGATATGAACTGCGGCCAACGGTTCTCTGTTATAATAATGCACAATTTCTTCAGCATTCCCCTTCTCCTGGACAAATAAACAAAAAAAACTCAGCCAGGATTAAAGCTGCAATTCACTGATCAGCCAAGGCTGCTGTGTCTTCCAGAACCTTATTCCCACTCACACTCTGCTCTAGCTCACCAAAACATTAATGACATGTTATTGAGGAGCCAAAACTCAAAGGAGAATGAACAACAATTAAAAGTAGCTACTAGACTTCAAATGAGTTTATCTGACAACATGAAAGATGGACCTCACTGGCTGCAGCTTGGTTCTACATTCACTCATCTGTCAATAACATCCAAGCTTTGGGAACTAGCTATTATTTTTTTACATTATAGCCACCCTGCAAAGCACACCACAGGTTATTAAACTACTGCATGACCTTTGCCAGCTCCTGTATCTTGGAATAACATTCTCAAAACAGTTACTGGGCATTTCATTTTCTGACCATCTCCAAAATCAACTGAAGACAATTTATAAGGACATTAAAATGTACGTAGCCTGTAAAAGGCAGGTCTGGTTACGCTTTGATGGCCACAAGTGGTACACAAGTTCTGGTTATGCCTTTGTTCCACTAATATTATATATATATTTAATAAATGTGTTCACAAAATGAAAGAAACTCCTAGAATCCCTGGAAAGAAGAACTAAAAAAGGTGCACATGACAAACTGATGCCTGATTTGAAAACTGACTGAGAGGGATCTCACCCTGACACAAAGTGACCTGTGGGACTGCTTTGCCACTCCAATAATAAAAGTTCATTCCACGAGGAGCAAAATTAGCAGAACTTAATTTCCTGCTTATTTTTGCCCCCTAAGCCTCCTTCCAGTGCCATCTGCTCTCCACGGGAATGTGTGGATACCTGCAGTGGTCAGTGTGGGGCTGGAGCCATGGGCTGGCCCAGCAGCTGCTGTCAAACCCACGAGGTAACTGATGCCTTCTGCTGCTGAGTCTGTGGGCTCCAACAGGAATCCTTCCTTCCATCCAGCTGCCAGGGCTCTTAGAAATAAAAGTGATTAAATCCCATCTCAGCTTAAATTGCTGAGTCCTTTCCAAGGTTACGAAGGGGAGACTGCCTGGCAGAGTGAGGTCAGACCACGGCAGGCTGCCCTGGTAGGTTATGAGGCAGCCCACTCCTCTCATTCAGCACAGATACCCAACCTCTCACAATGAGAAGTAAACCAGCCTTTGACTATGTTTCACACACAGTTCAGACAATTCGGGGGGTTTTTCTGTGTAATGATTTCATAATCACTGCAAGCAAGTTGAAAAGACCTGAAGGTGGACTCAGCCATTCATTTCCAAATGCAATCATGTTATTTATCCATGTCCCTCCTCTGAGTGAAAACTCAGGAATAGGCTTTGTGGTTTTCAATGGTTTGGAATTTCAAGACAGAAACCTGATAGACTATCTGCCAGTTTTCTCCTTGTTCAGTTAAAAATGTTGGTCTGAAGGGAGAGAAAACACAGAATTCAGTTCTACAACAGCAGCTTCACTCTTTCCCTTTTAGGAAAA
Source organism: Petroica traversi (assembly GCA_025920805.1). Lineage (NCBI taxonomy): Eukaryota > Metazoa > Chordata > Aves > Passeriformes > Petroicidae > Petroica > Petroica traversi. Next base: position 26,858,034 of record JAHLSL010000020.1, read on the forward strand.
GTTGCAGGATCCCAGACATGAGTCACCTCTTTGGAAGAAAAGGACGGAATATTACAAATATTTTTAAGCAGGGGCTTCACCAAGAGGTGGGAGACTCCAGTGGAAAGTGTCTGGCCATGCCATGCATGTCCCAGGCTCACTATTTCCAGCCTTTGCCTGACCATAGCCATTTACTTTGGAAGCTGCGAGCTCTGGTGGAGCAGGGATGCTCAGGCAGTTTGTACCTTCATGTTCCCAGTTGCAGACCACACTGTGCAGTTCAGACCCTCAGCTCCAGAACGTGGGCTGATAGCCTAAGTCATTAAGTTGGGAATTATTTTCCTTATAGCTTGAAGTAATGAATTGACTCCCATTACCTGTTTTACTTCTGGATTTTCTCATTAGTTTCAAACAGATCCTAAAAAGCTCACTTTGGGGAAGCTTTCATAGTGGGAATTACAAACACCTTTCAAGCAAGAAGATCCTTGCTGGGAGGCATTTTCTTTAGTTCAGTCCATTAAATACATCTGAAAGCAGCCAGCAGAAGAATAAGATCTGCCTGACTGACAGACAAGGCAGGCTATCTTCTTAGCAGAAATGATTTACCTACCTAATGGCTCATGGAAACTCGTGTTCCCACCAGACACAGGAGTCAGTTTTACAGCTTTGTGTGTGGTTAATAAAACCCGAAGAACCTCCACCAAAACATTGTCATAGACAGAGAGGCAACTAAAATTTATATATTTCGACAAACTTGGAGCCAAACCCCCATCTTCCATAAATTACATAACTTACGAGAATTACTCAATGCCCATAGACTGTAGACAATTTGATAAAGGAAAAAATCACTTCTTTTTTTCATCTGTGAGAGAAACACAACTGGGCTGAGGGGAAAACCAGACTGGCATGTGAAAATTCACTGATAGGAAAAGCACTACTGGCCTGACTGCAGCTCCCGTGGGATTCAGTCAACTGCCTGTAACCACAAGACTGGCACTGCTTAAATTCACAGCTTTCCAGAAGGATGCAGCTCGCTCCCTATTCATCTTTGCCACCATCTGAAGAATTAAGAGAGTGGCTGGTGATGAAGAGCACATCAATCATGTTTATTGTGACAACCATGACTGTTATAAAACAGACACTCTTGCAGCACATGCTAACCTCCCCCGTGCTTTTTCTTCCTTTATTAAAAACTTGTTGAACATTCAGTTCAGGTCCCCTGGGACACATGCCTAGAAAAGTGTTGATTGCAGGAATAATCCATTTCAGGTACATGCACATAACACATTTTTTGCAGGTATGGGTCTAGGTGTAATGCTGTTCTCACAGCTGCATTCATGCAGTTATTTCTTACAGAATGGCTTTGAACAGTCTTCAGGAACAACCAGCTGTGCAAAAAAGCAGCTAACAGAGAGATCTATCTTTGATTTAGCTCAGTATTTGGTTCGTCTGTATCTTTATCCTTTATGGAGGAATGGCTGAGCACAGGGAGCAATTAGGAAATTTCTGAACCAAGGTCAGCTCAAGCACAGTCAATATGAAATGACTGCCAAAGCTAATATTCAAAGTTTTCAAATGGGCTAAGGAAAGAACACAGAAGAAATGCCTGTGGGCTGAAAAACATGGGAAAGCTTCAAACTAGGTAGTTTGAACTGACACACAAACTCTTGTCCTGAAAACAACTTCTTCCTGGACACTATGAGGTGTTAACAGCCATTCTTCAAGCAGACAGCAGTGGAAAAATGGCTGCAGTTTCCCCTTACCTTCCCTAACTAAAAATTTATCCTGGCTTGATTTGTTTCCTATGCTCAAAAGTTGCACTGGGAAAGAACTGGACAATCTTGCTAAAAGACGCAAGTGAAAATAGGGTTTTCAGATGAATTTCTTACAAAATAAAAAAAGGTTTCATGGAGCAAGGACTCCCCAGTAAATGTTTTAGATGTACCTTTCCACTGAGGAACTGGAGAGAACTCAGTTTGACAGACGATGAAGTTTCTGGCCAAGACAACCCAAGAAAAACGAGTCTCTAGACATTAAACCCAAGTTATTTTCCCTTGTTTAGACACAGAGAATCAGAGGCCTAAAGAAAATATTTGAGTCATCTGATCCACATGTTATAGACACAACTCATTAGATATCTGCCAATTACAGCTTTGAAAGATGCCATGGAGTGACACAAGGCAGCCCTAGATGTATTTAGTTAGTTTTACAACAGAAGAGCCTAAGAAACCCTTGGGTTTTTTCCTCAGTCAACAGCTTCAACAAAGAGCTCTCCATTAATTGCAACCACATCTTGTCTATTTTTATGTATGAGAAACACTACAGTCCTTATAAAAACCATAAAACAGCCATTGTCATTTAGGGATGCTATTAATCAGGGCCTTCTCGAGTGCTTCCCCTTCTCAGTTCCCTTGCCTTGCTCTCAGCCCGCTGGTTTTTAACTAAAAGCAGTGTGGCCATGTGCAGCCCTTGTAGAAAGTCAGGATTTTGATTTCAGTGCAAGAAACACTCAGCTGGGATCCCTCCTGCAAAGGGGACACCCTGAAGTGTTTGCAGGCATTCCCAGCAACGTTAAGGACAAAAAAGAATCAATCTGACAAAAAGGATTGAGAATACCCACTTTGTTCTGAAATTACCTTTCATTTTGTTGCTTCCCTCCTCCACTCCTGGAAAATCAGTGCAGCAAGCAGAAGAGAAGCTGAATCCTTTTGGCACTACCCCCAACAGGTTATTTCTGGGATCCTGGAATACTTAGACTCAAGATTAAGAAAAGCTTTCCAAGGGTTAAGAGTAAGTGGCTGCTTAACGAAGCTGAAGGGCTGTCATTAGGTAAAGACAACTCAGACTAGCTCCTGTTAGTGATGTTAGTGTAAAGATTCTTCTTTGGGGCAGAAGCATGGATTAAATTGTATCCTAAAATACTCTGGGTATTTCTGGATGCTCTACAACTCAGCAGCCTCCCCTCCCAAGCTACCACCCTGTATTTTAACAGCCTTTTGTATAATTTTTAAACTCCTTTACAATTCTCCCAGGAGTTCTGCACAGATGTACTTGCAACCTCTGAAGAAGACTGAAAACTCAGTTACTTAGTAATAACAAAAGTGAAAAGAAAAAAACCAAGCCCAAAATGGGATTGTTATCTCATCGAGAAGTAAAAAATGAGGCAGAAGACACACAGGATAAAAGAAGATACCAGAGTCACAGCAGTAAAAAATACGAGTTACAAGAGCAATATAAATCCTGTTAGCAGGTTGGCAGAAACCTGACATTTCCAATTCTCCATAAAGCTATTACACACATCTACTGAACTACAAAATTAAGACTAGTTCTGCCAGTTTGAGTCATGGCCAAGTCAGGCAAGTTGCAAAGCTGACCTCTTTTTGAGTCCATGCTAGACACCTTCACTCTGCAGCAGCTAATTTAGTGCTGCAATAGATAAGCTTTGAAGCATTACTCGGACACATTTTTCAAGGTGTCCAGAAAACAGTTAAGTGTTGGAGGATAACTTTGGACTGCCTTAATTTCTTTTTTTCCTCCCTCCTGATAAATAAAATAGCAACTTCTTAGCTCAGATTCACGGCCTCCTAGTTTGAGATGTGCTACTGAGTCTTGGCATCAGCAGCCCGTAGCCAGGTCACCAGTTATCAGGAATAAAGAGAAGAGATCCAGAAGGGACCCTGGGTAGTCCTTTCCCCTGGCCAAAAGATCCAGCACACAGGAAGAGGATGGCTGAGCAGGGCAAGCCAGCAATAGCATGGTTCATCCATGTGGTTTTATGGGGCAGTTAACTTTTATTACCTGGTAATTACTAAGGAAGGCTTCAGACAAGCTGACTCTACAGCCCACATGGCAGCAGATTTGTGTGGGCAGTCAGCTCAGAAAAAGTCATGCTGCAAGACTAATGTTTCAGAGGGGAAAGTCCATTAGGAAAGCCAAGTTCAAGAAAATAGTTTAGCCATATTTCAGTAGTACCAGTAAAGAATAATAAATACCAACTATTAAGTTAAAAGAAAGAAAAGAAAAAAAATTCAAAAAAGCAGCCAAAGAATAGGAGGAAGTTACAAGGTACAACAACAAAACTATTAAATATCTTAAAAATAAAAAAGGCTGGAGGGCAGGGATCAGATGACAAAAAAGTGTCTGTGATCAGAAAGGCAAAGAGTTTTAAAGCTGAAGTGGGCAGGCTAAGCTCTGTGCCACACTCATTTATGGCATCACCTCTGAAATGGTTACGACAAGGAGGAGTGAAGAAGAGGGAAGATGAAGCCATGGGAGAGGTAAAAAGAGTAAATACTGAACATACTCATTTTTGAAAGGAGAAGCACCACAATCCAGGGGTATCAGGGTAAAGTCACCTGATATTTCTTCCTCCTTTACTGTTCCTTACTGAGGTATTATTTCTTCACACAGTCAGATTGTGTGAGCAGAACTTTTTAGTACTTGTAAAATCAGGGCATTCTTCTCTGTAGGGGCACTGAATGTTTGTGAAATGAGCACTCTGGTGAACCTCAGGCTGCTTTCTCTGAGCTAATACCAGTTAACAGGTTTTGATCCTCTCTACCTGTTTTAAACTCTATTTACATCTTAAACCCAAAAAGATATCAAACAATCTGGAACCATGTGATAAACATATGCCAAAGTCATATAATTTCCAATCTCTTCTGTTCATTCTTTGCAATAAAAAGCAAAAATTACAGTTGATTTACTGTGCACTCAAACATTGGGAGAATATAGGAACATGTGGGATCAGTTTAGGTCAGGATCTAAACCCCATAATTTAGCTGAGAGCAGCTTCCAAACTAAGCTCATATTTTTTCAGACTATATTTATAGTGCAGTTACTATGTGCCAGTACATCATTAAATGTCCTAAGAACTAAACCCACCCTATTCTTTATGGGGAGGGTTTTTTCCCCTTAAGTCAGAAATACCCATTCCAGTGGAATTCTGCAGGAACCAGCAGCACTCACAGTGCTCTGTCCCCATCCATCTCCAGTCCTGGTGGCTCTAAGCTGTCTGCAGCCTTTTCTTGTTGCTGGTAAGAGCTCAAAGTCTCTTGTTCTCACTTCCTAACACGCACCTTGGACTGGTTAGAACCACTGCTCCCCTGACCAGTTTGAATTGGGAAGCAGAGCTGCCAAGAAAAGCAGAAGAGATTTGAGATGAATGTGTCTGGTTCCACCAGCAGCACATCAGCTTCCAGGATGCAGTAGAGAAGAGGGAGAGATAAGCTACTAAAGCACAAAACAAAACAAAACGGAAAAAAAAAGCAAATAAAAAGGAAGACCAAAAAAAGAAAACCAAAAAAACCCCAGAAGCTGAACAATGCAGCCCTGAACATTCATGCTGTTGTCCAGAATTCTGGATGGGGAGAGAGAGCACTGACTCCCATTTCCACCACTGCATGTTTGATACAGAGCTCTCTCGCCTGGGCTACTCTGTCTGCATGACACAGATAATGATGCAAACCTGGTTCCTGCTCTGTGTGCTCAGCCACAGGGTCCTGGTTCAAAGCCTGATTATTTGCATTAAAGCTGCAAGCTGAGAGGAGCACTGAGCAGAAGACAAACTGGCCATGCATCAGAGATCTCAGCTTAATGTTCTTACTAGAGGAGTGGTGTGTTCTGATCAATGTTCAGAGCTGAAAACTTAGCCTTATCACACAGAGGTTGCTGTCTGCAGGGAGAGGCATGGGGAGACTAATGCTGCCTGGAACAGCAGCCAGCTGACTCCCTATCTCTCCCAAACAACACTGGGACATGCTGAGCTCAGGAAGCAGTGGGAGAATCAGCAAAATCATGTCACAGACTAAATCAAGCGTCACTCCACTTTGCAGAATCTACAGCTGCTGCAACATCCACCAACACAAAACACAAGCTGAAAATGAACTGTTGCAAGACTTCTTCTGTGTTGTCCTTTTTTTTCTTTCTTTTCTTCTACCACTTGAATGTGTGCAGAAGATAGAGTCTGAGTATTACATGTTTTTCTAAGAAGAAAACGACAGACCAAGAAAATACTCTGGGATTTATGGAGCCAGTGCACATCAGTGGCAGGAAACTTTGCCAGGCGGCTGAAGGCATTCATGAAATGGTCTCTAATGTCTGACTGGAAAGAACTGCAATATTCAGTGGCATGGACTGAAAGACAGCCAACATGGCAAACATCTTGGGTGTTTCTAGGCCAATAATTACCTTTATCAAACTTTAACAAGTGATGTCAACATATTTTTAGCTTGTAGTCACGAAATGGGGCAACAAACACACAAGTTTGCTACTTCACACTAACATATATTTGGTCTCAAGAGGTTAAGCATTCATCTGTTTCCAAACTGTGTTTAAAATTAAAAGAAAAAAGAACAACAAAAAACAACTCCAAAACAAAACAACAAAATCCCCCAAAAAACCCTCCACAACCTTTTTATCCCTGTTCATGCTGTTGAAACATGTCAGCTTACACAAAATTATGGTTTTTCAGGACTTCTTATCTCCGATATCTTTCACAACATAATGGCTCCAGTGTAGACCTGCAGGGTAAAACACAGTTTTAAGCATGAATAACAAAACTGAGCCTTCAGTCAACATGGATTTCTTGACAGGAGGAAAAAGACTTGGACACAGAGATAATATTTTGGCTGAAAGCAAGTTCAGTTTGCTGCAACAGACAGCAAGGGAACAGCAATCTTTTGGCTTTGCAGAAACAAAAGAGAAATAAGGACTGGATTCTTAGCTTCTCTTTCAAACTCTGACTTCAGATCCAATTAAAAAAAAAAAAAAGATTAAAATTATTTTGTGAAGACAAACAAACCTGAAGTCAAGCACAACCCTTTCAGCTGACACTGATTAAAAAGGGCTCTACATCTTATCTGATAGTCCAGTGTCAGTGATTTCATGATGTCAGCAGGTACTTTTGTGAATGTGAATGTGGCTCTTCAACCTCAGCACTGAAAAAACCCATACATTAAATATACTAAATCTGCCAGTTATCCTACAAGCACCTTCTTTTTCTCTTTATTAAAGCAGTCAGAAAGGCAAAAAAACCTCCAAACCCACAAATCCTCTACCATTTCACTACTAAGCTACAGTCTACTAAATCACAGATACGAGTCAACAACATCATGCTGCTGGGAAAAAATGGGAAACCACTGTGGGAAGAACAAACAAGTGGCATCTGTAGAGCACATGGTGCAGCACTCGTGTTCAGCTCGGCTGCGGGCACCACCATCCCTGGAGGATGTGGCCAGAACACAAAAACCAGGAGAACATGGACAAGGACAATGAGGGGCCCGTTGGAGAAGGCTTGTTCAGAAGAGCAGAACCCTAACCCAAATCCCCTCTGCGGCAGTGCTGGGACACGTGAGGAGCAGCTGGGAGGAAGGAAGGGTTTCCCCTGGACATCATTAAACCCTCTGAGGAGCAGGAGTGTCAGAGACAAGACCGAGACAAGCACCCCGCTGTGACTTTCATTGTAGCAGGGATTTTAAATTTGTGCAGTACAGTTTGGTTAATTTCTGACAAGTTCAGCACATCTTGCTGTGTATATTTGCTTCAAGTTTTCTTACTCCACAGCCAGAGTGAGACTGCTCAGCATTTCCTCCTGGTGCCCACTGGGCCTTCCTCTCAAGCTGCTCCACTTCACCCTGCCCCCTTTCTGTTTGCTGCTGCTGGCTCAGCAGTGTCTCAGCCTGTCTTTCTCCTGAGCCTTCCCTCCTGGATGCTGGAAATTGTGCTGGGTTCCCTTGGCTGACTCTGAAACACTTCCCTAGGAGCAGATAAAGGAACAGGAGTAATCCAGCAGTTTCCACAGACTGACCAGGTCACACAGAAGATGTGTTGCAAATTAAACAAACAATCCAGTTGAAACGAGTCATTGTCACTGAAAGTGCTTGAAAGCACGGCAGTGCTATTTTAAATGATTATTTCTTTAATATTTTTAATAACAACTTTGCATTTCAATGTTACTGTACAAAGTTAAAATACTTCCAAGCACCACTATTCATTTGAGGCAGCAGCATTCCCGTTTGAACTTAAAGGCAAACAGAGGGAGTGGGTATGGAGGGAAAGAGAAAAGTCTTTTGCAGAATTATGCGTTGAGAAATACAAAAATAGAAACATTTTCCAAACAGATTTTCTACGTGCAAGTATCCCAGTTTCCCAGCAACTCTGTCAGTGACATAATGTTAACTTTGTGGGAAAGCAGCTCTGGACAAGAAGCTAAGAGCTTTTTGGAGACTATTCATAACCCTGTATTTGCATTTGATAAATTGCTTCATTGTTATAACAATTCCCCTTTAAAGTGATGATTGATTCTTCTTGTTTTACACAAAAAACATTTGGTTTAAAATGCTCATCTTTCAGCATTTTCTCTATCATTACATCAGAAATTCTGTCAAAAGGTTCCAAAACTTCCAGAAAGTTGTTTAGGTGTTTTCATCAACTAAAAACCACTCTACATGGGCTAAGTTTCTCTACATTTTATATAAAACCGGCACTAATTTTTATAGCATGATTTTAATAGGTTTAAAACAAAATGCTTAATTATCTAGACAATTATTTAAAGGAAAAAGAAAGTGAGCTGTAACACCCTTGTAGCCATAACAAGAAATACAAAATTTTGTCTGGTGTTTTCAATTAATAGTCCAGATATTTGTCAATTCCCCAACTGCATTCACAATTTCTTCAAAGAATGGCACAGGATCCAAGTTTCTTCCAATTTATGCAGTCATAATTTTTTTACATAATGGAGTTATTCATACCATCATGAGCAGGACCACACTCTGAGCAAGCTGGAGCTTAAAAGTCAGTATTCCAACCCAGCTAATGCCAAGGTGAGGGTTTCTTCAGAACTTTTGAACAGAAATTCATCCAGGCAATTCCTCTGCCACAGTTTCAGCAGCAGCAAAAGGCTCCCCCAGCACACTCTGAGCTACCCAGGCAAGCAAGGTGAGCAATCAAGTGCAGATCTGGTTTCTGCCAGCATCCAATAAGATTTTTTTTGTCATGGAACTTCTCATGAGGGACACAACTTACCCCAGCTCCAGGGTATTTTACAAAGAGTGGCCTCTTGTCCCCTCCTGTGCAGACCCATCCAAGCAGCACCTTGAGAACTGGGTACACAGCAAGGACCCTCCACCTGCAGCTCGAGAAACACCCAGCCCACATGTGCTTCAGCTCCTCTGCAGCCATTTCTACTTAAAATTCAGCTTTTCCCTAAGTAGTCTGTAAAGTTTTACTCCACTTAACCTCAAATTGCCTTTCTCCCCTGCTCATAACTTGAGCTGAAATGAAAACAAAATAAGTTTGGCTTGTCTTGGAGCGTCGAGAAATAAAAGCAGCTTCGAAACAACTGCAAAACGGCAGAAGGAGGTTTCAGTGGGACTTATAATGTGCTGTGAATTACACTGGTGCTTAATTAAATTACCTTGCTGAGTCTGGGCCTAAATTAACGTTACATACACTCCTCAGTGGTTATTTGGCTTAGGTAATTAAAGTGAGTAAACAAAGCGAGGGTTTAGAGCTAATGTAAATGAAAGTTTCAGTAATTAAGTATTTCTTCATTCAAGCACCTGGTTTAGGAATAGGTGAACAAAATTCTTCCACTGCAATCCTCTGCTACAGAAACTAAATGGGGCAGTCCTTAAGAACCAATCCTACCTCATCTTCACCCATTTGTAAACAATTTCCTTTCAAGCCATTAAATGACTTTTGGTCTCTCTTTTGTACCCCCTGGTTCTAGGTTCCACTGGAAGCCAACAAGAGGGAGCGTGAGCTACTTACTTACATACTTTAAGCCTGGAAAAATGAGGGAGACTTTGAAAAGGCTGGTGTCTTCTTGTCAAGGGGATGAAATTTTACACTGCTTCTTACTGAAACCAGTTCACATATCCCAGGCCTTTCCTCTCCCTACCCCATCTCTCCCCACCCACATAATTTGCTCATTTCTGCTTTAAATCTGGTATAATAACTCCAGCTCCCTAAAGACTCTGAACCCATTTCCACTCCATCACATGAGGGCAACTCCACCCGGGGCTGTGAAATGGCATTAGGGTAGTGCAGAATATGCTTTGCAGTATTAACATGAATTAAACTGGAATTGAAAATAAAGACCCCTGAACAGAGCTTCTTTTTGCAGCACTAATAAAATCTGCGTTCTTGGCAGCAGCACCCAAAATGTGGCTGGTGCACTGAAAACAGAAACCCTTCTTCTGGCTGGTGTTGCCCTTTTCCTTCCCAGGGCTGCCAAGAACCACAGGTTGCTGCTGGAGGGGAACACCCATCAAGACCTCTCATAGTTTGGGGTCCCACCAGAATGAATATTAGCTCAGGGATATCAATTCCAATGTCCTCAGCTGATGGAAAAAATGGGCTTGAACAGAAACGAGTGAATGGTGGGGAGGGAAAATGCTGGTAAAGTTTTGAAGTTTTCAAAGGTTCTGTTTTGATGTAGAGTTCAAGGCTCCACCAAACCTTTCTGCAAGTTTAGATGAAACTGAAAATGTGCTAAGCTAAATTCTGCTTTGCTGGAATAACCAAAATCTATGGGCCACACTAATTCTTACTGAAGGAGACTGAGTCAGTGCAGTAGCTTTCCTGCACCAAGATCTCACTGATGTTTCTTTCTTGTCACCTGAATTTATCATCCACTGTATACATGTAATTCTACAATCCATCTTTTTGCCATGGCATCTTGTCCATAATTTCTAGTGAGACACCCCTGAGAATTCCCATAATGACCAGCTCTGTACAGCAGCTCTTTGTCTCCCACAGGACACAAAGAGGAATGATACACTATTCAAAGGGAATCTTGAAACTCTGCAGCAGCAAGCCGTGAGAGGGAGAATGTACCTGATGATTGGAAGGGTTTCTCTGAAGTTTCCTGCAACATGGCATCAGCCTTCAGATGATCTGCTGGGAGCTCATCAGGTCCCCATGTGCATCATTGCTTACAGTACTACACAGTTATGGTCTTCCTGCAGCCACAGCACAAGCAATGCCACTAAATAAACTCTGGAAGCCAAATCAGTCTTCCTACAAGATCTAAGAAGAGAAATATTGCCACAGGGGATCGTTGTCTACTGTACCTCACTGCTACAAAGGTTTCATTGGAAAAACCACACATGTTGAAGAGAAAGTAAGAAACAAAAAAAAGGGAACTCCAGGGCTGTTTAATCTGGAGTGCTGTTTCTGATATTGTGCTGTGCAATCTCCTGTCACTATGTGGAAACTTTTTGGAATCATTAGAGTGATCTAAGACCTTCTTCTAAACTTGAATTCTCTTCAGTCTGCAAACAACTCTGAAGGGCCAGACTTGCTTTGTTTCTTCCTGTCCCAAGGAAAACTTACTGAATACCTGGCCTTTCAATCTCAAGGATATCCCAAGCGCCCAAAGTCCTATCCAGTCTTAGCCCTTAGTCTCCCAAACTCACAAGTGGATCCACTCAGGAATAAATCCACTCAGCCGAGCAGTCCATTTTCAACTCCTTTGTTCAGCCAACATAACCAGGCTGGCAATCAAACACTGTTCTAAATGGCAAATGTTTTGTGTTACACACAGTAGAAGTGCATGATCTCTCACATGAGTGGATTTCAACCCCAGCCCTCTCAATCTCCCTCTTTAGGACATCAGCCTATTAACTGACACAGAACACTTCAGAAAAACCAGAATAGCCTCCTGTGAGAAGAAGGCTTTTGTTGCAAATAATGTCAGAGATTTCTGTAAACAAAACATTGCCAACGACCACCCATGGGTGTGATCAGCTACTTCTTTTTTACCAAGTACTTTATCAGTGTCTGTCCACATCCCTCCCAAGTGCTCCAGCTACTGCCATTCTCAACTGCACGCTGAGAAATGAGTGCAGGAAATGGACTTAGCTGAGGCCACAAAACATTTATCTTAATACTAGTCTGGTAGATTACCGTGTTTATTTAAAGTGGCATAATAGTCTGCAGTTGGAAAAAAAATAAAACCAACTGTAGGGATTTTCCCTGTGCTTTTGACTTCTCAGTGCTTTTCCCCAGTGCTTTTGATTTCTCATCAGCAAATAAAAAGGTGAAGCATTGCTCCATGTGGTACTTGCTTCAGTGCCAAAATGTGTGCAGTGTATTGGAGGGTTAATTCTCATCATCTGTTTCCTCTGGAGAATTAGAATGTTGACTAATCAGCCTTACTTTTAGGAAGCTTTAGGAACTTATAAATGACATTATTTTAAAATATGCAGCTGTTGTGATACTTTCATATTTGCTACCCACTTCAGACATGAATTATACCTTCAGTCAGACTGAAGTAGCTGGACTGATCAATATACAAGCTTTTGTCCCACACCTACTGGAGAAAATATGTTCTTGTCCAAGAAAATACGATGCCTGAGGTCAGGATCAGAGAATTGCATCCGGGAATCATTACCTGAATCCAAGAACACCAAACTTGACTGTTTGCTATGAGACGCTGAGTTTTACAAATTAATGTGGGTCACAATCTGCCAAAGCCTTAATAAACTCCATTTATATGCATTATAAATTCCTTTCAGAGTCTTGTGGAAAAAATTACTTTTCCTAAAAAAAAATAAAAAATCTCTAAAATACAAACTTTTAGTGAATCATACTCACCAGCTGCATGAAAGCCCACCAAGGATATTACTCCAACCACAGAAATCATGCTTTTGAAGATCAATATCCTAACAAAACTCACACCAGAAAAATAAATCACTCCTCCTAAAACTTGTGGATTTTGCTTTGAAACCCATTCCCCTGCTCTGCCACGTTCATTTCTCTGAATGAGCTCCAGTGTGAAGGCAGCTTTTTTGCAAGTCAGAGAATCATGGCCTAGTCATACAGAAAAATGTTCCCCAAGGCTCCCTTGTTGTGTGCAGGAGTATTAATAATGAGTTATCTCTGCTGGAGCCATTTCAACATGACACAGCCCAGTGTCACTCTTTGGTTTGCTCAGGATTTTTGCTTTGTTTATATAGTCACATAACCTCTCTGGATCACCACTGTCTTAGTCCATCCCAGGCAGAAAAAAAAAAGAAAAATCATCTTTTTCTCCAGTGTTACAGCACATGCAGCATAGTGGAGGGATAATTAACTCACAACTCCCTCTATTTCCCTTGGAAAATTATTATGCTGGCTAATAAACCTTACAGTTATGAGGCTTTTATGAACTTACAAACCCAGCAGTAATTTCAAGTGCGTGTGTGGTTTGTTCAGCTGTTTGAACACTTCTCACCTCAGTCACCCTTTCTCCCTGTGAACTCACACCCCAGAAACGCTTTGCATCAATGAAAAAGAACTGTGAGATTGAAAGTGTATGAGAATCCTGCACATTCACTCCTTCCATGACTAATCAGAGGCTTTGGGGATTTTTTTTCCTTTTCTATTAAGTGGAGCTATGCTGCCAGGGGCTGAGAACTGGGGAGGTTTGGTGCTTAATACACTCTGGATTTATTATCTGATCTTCAGGTGAACCACTTAAACGTCTAGTGGTTTAATTTTACCAACTGTAAAACACAAGTAACCATCATCACCTACCTTTAGGTGCCTTCGGACATTCCAGGGAAAAAAACATTTTGTGGGCACAGCGATTTGCCAAACCTGTTGTACTTTGGGATCAACTTCTTCCTCCAACTTTCCACAGAGGTTCTTGCCACTAGGAAAGCAGAGAATGCAGGACATGCTGACAACCCTACCTTATTTCTTCCCATTAAAAAGGCTTAAAAGATAAATAAACTACATACAGTATTTTCCAAAATACTGCAAATAAACACTGCAGCAATTTCAGTAAAGACCATGTAGAACCGTAAAAATGCGTAAGTTTGAATAAATATTTCCTAAAGAAAGAAAGAACTGTTCCATACAACAGCTTGTGTCAATCTATCCTTCTCCATCTGAAAACACCTGAGAAAACTGCTGGAGAACATTGGTTTCCTGGGAACAAGTGAGAGGTGCAAGGCAACATCCTGTGATTTTTCCAAGAGACATTTCCCTCTTGGGCTGCTGATGGTATCCCCTTGGACACACAGTCAATAAATGTCCTGGAAAATATGTTTTCATTTCATGAATTATTTCCTTAACCAGAGTGATTGTGATACTTTCAGTACTGTGAATAACTGAGAAAATAGCATCTACAACAAAGCAGGAATGACACAAAATTCATTCTCACCAACACATGGGTATTCCTGAATGTCGGAAAACACACCAACGACCAACACATCTGGGGACTTGAAAACATTTGTAATGCCAACTTAACAAGCCCAGCTGCATCATTTACCTGATATTTAATGCAAACAAACACACTGTGCTATGTCTTTTCCTCGGCATTTGCTCCAGGCAAGAGATTTTTTGTTCTTTATTTTTCAAATCAGAATTAAAAAAAAACCAAAACAAACAAAGAAAAAAATAAACAAAAAGAACCCCAAACATAACGCTACCTCTCCAGTAGATACTCACCAATATTATCCCTTTTTGAATTGAGAGATGTGCTTTCATGGAGGCTCATGATGTCAAAAAAGGGGAGAACTGCATTTCTACCAATAAAATGTTTTTTCTTCACTATCCCACACTTTGGCAAAACATTTTAAGAGATTCTAAATCATTGCAATAACACCAATCATAGGAAGGAAATGAAGCTCTGAACAGCTTTGCACATCTATATTCTAATGCATACAAAAATCACACAGCACTCCCCAATATATTTTCAGAATTCTTGGCAACAATGCATTAAATATAATCACGGCTTCATGTTGGCTCTTTGTTCTTACACTCAGAGGTGGAAGACTTATGAAGTGGGGTCTTTCATCTTCTGAAGTTTGCAGGAGACTTTTTTCCCTTGAAGTGTACACATTACAAGGCTTGCAGAGGGTAAAGTCAACAAATTGTGCCCAGCAGCTGGAACCCAGAGCAGAGAAACCAGTTCCTGTTGGGGCTGAGTCTCCCGCTCCAGCTTAGTCACCAAGAACGCTGAGCCCTCAGACAGAGGCACTTTGTTCTCACCCCAGAAAATCCCAGCTCGCCCTGGGAAGCTCAGGCTCACAGAGGCCTCATCACAGAGTTTTTGCATTCACGTTCAGGGCTTGTTTAAAGCTGGGAAATTCACAATGACCTGAAGTGCTCAGCTGGGCTTTCTCTCAATGCTCAGCACAGTTCAGGCTGCTGAGATTCACAGAGGCTTGGGACACAACTTTATTTACAGTGCACATCAGACAAGAGCTTGTGTTGATGATCATCCCTGTAAAAGCTTTTCATACCCATATAAAATAGATTAACTCCCCACACCACGGGTTGCCTTGAACATTTCCTGATCTATATTTACATTTCTTTGGCCTGGCAAAGAGAAAGTCAGCACAACATAGAAAGGTCCTTATTTATTCCCCACACAACCTGTACCTTTGGGAGAAGGAATGCTAAAGTTCACACACCTACTCAAGGAGAGCAGTGTTGGGTGACAAGCTGGTATTGCTGCTCCAGGTCTGCTTTTTAACTGGTTTTCCATTAGAGCAAGAGTTTATCACATCAGTTTAGAACACTACAGTGGGTAAAAATCATTCCCTTCACTAGAAGAAAAAAAAACCATCTAAATTAATTAAGGAGAGAGAAGAAAAATTTTGTATCGGACTATTTAGAGACTGACACAGTTTAATTTACTGCTTTCAAATGTGAGCAAACATGAAGCATCTGACTTCATGTTTTCTTCATGCTGCACCAGCAGGGCTGAATTGTTTTATCTGACACTTAGAGAAAGGATGATAACATTCTCTTATCCACACAGAAAGGTGCCACATTCATACCAAACTAACTCTGTCCTCATAGCTGAAGATCTCTAGGACTGGGACTCAGTTGTGATCAAGCAGTTAACTTAAGCAAACTTAAATTGTCACCACGGAAGGAAAGGCCACAGCACAGTCCAGTCCCTTACACACAAAATGTCACTGATCCAGCTCCTTGCCTCATTTGAAGTCCAACCTGACCACCAGATGAAGGCTGAACTTTCAGAGCCAGGAGGAAGCAATTAAAAGACATATCCAGCACATGAAGACTTCCAGGGAAAGAAATGAAGGCTATGTAGCAATCCCTCACCTCTTTAAGAAGGAGAATGTAGATTTTTCCCAACAGTAAAAGTTTAATGGCAGTTTTTTATGTGCTGTCAGAGTGAGCCCCACACTGATCATCTGCGGGAGTGAAATTCAAGACATTTCGATGTTTGCCACTGACCTGCAAGGCACAGGCCAAAGCCATACCTGAAACATCTTGCTATTAGGTTTTTATAGGGGTTATGCAGCAGAGCAATGTACAGCATGCACGCTTTTCAGGGAGGCAGGGAACTTTTGGAAACCAAAAGCTCCTTATGACATTAAATGGGATCAGCTTCCAACATCACAGACCTCACAGTCAGCAGGAGCTGTGTGCGCCTTACAAGAGACCTCAGGCAGATTTCAGTGCTTGCTACAGACCATCCTCTCTGCACCAGCACAACACAAACACATCAAAGCAGAGTTGGGGTGCCCAGAACAGCACTGTGGCCAGATCAGAGGATGCCAGTGGATGTGCTGCTCCTGCAGTCCCAGCAGAAGGGTTTGCCAGGGGCAGACAGCGTGGGGGGACACAATGCCAGAAGCAAAGGGGCTTCAAACCAGAGCACCTTGGCTGTGGGGCAACAGAGTACTTTGGTACTTTCCCACAAGGTCAGCCAGCTCTCCTGGCCAGCAGGACAGAGATGCAGCAGAAACATCTTCCTTTGAAAGGATTATTCCTGGCTCTGGAGAGGTTTGTAATTTTTGGCAGTCTCCGGATGGGCTGTGCAAAGGGAAAAGGAACCTCTCTGCTCCCTCTCCCACACTGCAGCCACGCAAGGCCCAGCCATACGTAGCTCTTAATAAAAAAGCACAGATGTGCCCTGTAGGCACTTAAAAGACTAAAAGGAAAAAAAAAAAAGAAACAAAATGTTCCTTTGTGTTTCATAAATTGGTATATAATCATAATGCAACCTACTATCCTAGATAGAAAATGAAATATCTTAAAAAGTATTGAATCCTTGGTGAATTTTCTCAGTGGATCGGCATGAAGCTATTTAGCCCAGATGTTTCCATAATTCTGATGCATTAGGAGCTGCACAGCACTGTGGCCAAGTGTTAACACAGTGAACTGTAATGTAAAACATGTAAAGATCCTGGCTTCCAGAGTTATTGGAAGTTTTCACTCTAACCACTCTGCTTCCTTAAGCAGTTATATTTTCTTTACAATATGCACTTATATTTTAATGTACATGGAAGAAGAACTAAAGCATTCCCCTCTCCCCTATCAAAACCTAATTCTGTATGTTCTCTGGAAGAACACAGAGAGGCCAATGAGCGATTGACACGGAGTCTTTCAGAAATGGGAATTTTGCCTCTGAACAGCAAATCTCACACTCCAGACAAAGGCAGGGCCAGCAATGCACAGCTGGGTACCACATGAGCAGGTGAAGAAGTGATGGTGAGATTTTTGATGACAACCTGGTGTCCAAATGACAGACTGCCTCACTGAGAGGCTCTCGTTTGCATCTGCAATGGATTTAGGGATTTGTAGAGGTAGTTTTAAAGATATCCAAGCAGGTGCAATGTGTATGATGGAATGGCCTGACTGAGTGAAGAAGCAATAATGGGAATATGAAGCAGCACAAAGAAAGGTAATAGCATGTGCTTAGAAGAATGTGAGATAAAGAGTGCAAAGAAATAAATTGGCAGTCTCTACAGAAGAACAATGCAATGGAATACTTTGCATTGAGAGTTCCTTTGGAAAAATCTTTGTCACTATACTGAATTATTCAGAAGACTTCAAAATATTTCAGAGATTATTTCTTCATGATCTACCTGCCCAGATGGGAGATGAGAGCTTTACAATTCTTCAAGACCTCATTAACTTAAAAGCAAAAAACACAATCCTAAATTAATGCACATGAACTCCTGCTACAGCCCTGAATCTCCAGTCACAATGTTCTTTTTATGTGAGTACTTGCTGGAGTAGACCTCACACTCAGACCTCACTCTCACACTCAGGTGTGAGAGGTGGAGTAACTTATATTTCTTGGAAGAAAAAGTGCCGAAACTCACTTAGGCCTGGAGTTTCTCATGCCTCTTTAAGGCAAACAAATGTCACTTGGGTTTAGGCCATGTAGAGCAAACTGGTGCAATCCAGCATGGAGTATCACCCTGACCACTGATATCCTCCAGAGCAAAGTAGGCCATGGAGGCCTTGTTTCACTTCTGCAGGAAAAATAGTAACCAAATTTTCTGGTTCCCACTTTTCAACTGTTCTGCCTTTTCCCACCGCCAATGGCTATACAGCAACTTGTCCTTCAACCATATTTCCCAGCATAACCCCTTCAATTCACATTACTGGCTGCTATTTTTATTTAAAAATATTACAGGACTTCCAATCAGTGAGAAGAGAAACCTGTTTTTTAAAAACTGAGTTTTGCAAAGCCATAGCAGGTGGCAGAATTTTGTCCTCCTACGTAACAGAGCTTAATTCCAAACCCTCTATTACTCCTGGCTGATTTAAAGCTTTCTGTTCCTTTGCAGTTGGATACAGTCCTTGAGAGCTGCTGGACAAAAGCTGATGACATCCATAACCGCTAGATAGCTCTCCTGTCTTTAACAACCACAGAATTATCATCTAGGCATGGAAAAAGGCGAACATCAGCTTGCAGGACATGGTTCTGCATTGTTGCTAAATTAGTGCTCTACAATTTAAAAGCTACTTCTCCTATCACCCGTTTCATCCTTATCTGTTTGCCAGCTCAGAGGTTAAATGAAGCAAATATCACGTTACATTCTTTTAAACTTAGAAAAGGAAAACATATGAGGTAGTGAAAAAGAGGTGTAGTCTTGAGATAACTTAAACATGAAAATATTGTCAAATAACCATTATTGTCATGTTAAAATAAACATCTGAACATATGACTAATGATCAGAATACTGTAACGATTACTTCTTTTCTAAAAGGTTTTTTTGAAAACTGGGATAAAAATCCAGAATAAAAGAAGTACTAATAATCAAAATGCACATTTGCCTTGCATTTAACTCACTTCCTTCTCTATCACTTTTCCTGTACAAGCTTTTGTGCAGGAAATACAAGCCTTTTTTCTCCATTTAAAATACAACACCGAAGAGTGAAGTAACAGCCTAAAAATTGCAATTATTACTCACTGAGATTCTGCAAATGCTGGTGTCCCAATTCTCTTTTTCCATGGGACTACTAACAAGACCATTGCCTGTCTCTCTCCAAATAATAAACAGTAAGGACCCCATCAGAAATCATCACTTGGATTATCCAGTTTTTACACTTCATTTTGTAGAATTATTCCCTTCCTGTATAATTTTCAGTAATGTTTAACAAGCTCCCAAATGGCTCACAGTGCCACTTTGCTTACCTAGCTTCGTTTTTTTCCCCCTGAAATCTAATTTTTCCAGGAAAATTTTCCTGACATATAACCCAAACTTCTCTTTTTCTGAGTGTCTCTATGTGAAATGAAAGATCAGCAGAAATACTGCATTTCTGAGTAAATACAGTGAAAAAAACACAGCAAAATGCCTGCAGAGGAGAAACAACAGCCGAGCTGAGAGAAGCTAATTCACAAATATTTAATAGAATGTGTCACCCAAAAGCATTGGGAAAGAAATAATCAATCACAACTGATATACTCTGCTATTGCTCTGTCCATAATCAGGACCAAAACCTTCAATATTCTCTTATAAGAAATGAACCAAAACTTCGTGTGACTCAAACATAGTTATCTGTAGGCTTGAAAGCTCTTGATCAGCAAGCCTGTAGGTTAGCTAGTCCATAAATTCTCATATTTATTTTCACTTTTAAACACAGCATATCCCTGGGTTTGATGCTTTCTAAAAGAAATTTTATCTTTACTTGGTTGCAACAGCAGAAATGTTCTGCTGAGCTGTTGACAATTTTTCCTATGGTATTTCTTGCTTTGCTCACGAAAAAGAAAGAAACAAAGGACAGCAGTGATTTTGTAACAAAAGAAAAGACTCACGAGAGCACAGGCATGGGAATGCCATTTATAACTGTGAAAACACAGGGAACAAGAACAATTGCAGGCCCCCAGTTTCATTGCCTGTGCAGATGTTTAGGTACAGTTGATCCTGTTTCAAGTGGGATCAGCTCTGGCTCTATTTTAATGATTCCATAGTACTTCTTTAACAATACCTACCTTTTTTTGACACGAGGAACTGCAGCACTGATATCCAGAGATGAAGATTGGTGCCCATCAGATGTTGCTGGGGATCTCTTCCCACAAACTATCGATCTGGTTTTGCCACTCCGAGGGCTCACAGAATCACTTCCTATTTGGCAAGGCAACACCAGCATTCATTATATCCATTTACACCAGAAAGAGCCATTTTTAAGAGACTTCAGGATCAATTTTTGATGGATTAGCTGCAATATTAAATCAGATGCAGAATGCTTAAAGTTTAAATACATTATTCCAGTGTGGTCTTGCAATACACTGTTAGGAATACATTGTTGTAATAATTCCTCCCAGGTTCTATTAGGGATGTGGGTTATAAAATACTTGTGATTAGAAGTGGGGCTGTGTGTCAGAGGTGCTCTCTTTGTCTCAGAGAAGGTTGATTTCATACACCAGGCTCTACTCATGACAAATCTGTGCCTGTCACAGAGGGTTCATACAGTGATGGACTGGCTCAAACAACAATGCAGCCAAACACCAAGTTATGATTCTTCATATTTGACATGTCTTCATTTCCTCCTCCTTAGCCCTGCACCCTCAGGGATTCTGCAGATCCACTAGCAGATTGCTCACCTGGGGTTCAAAGCCCAGGGCCTCCACCTACAAACTCATTACTGAGTGTACTCTGTAATAGTTCTGGGAGCGGTTGCTCACATTCCAGCCCCACCCCTAATCTCTTCTTCACACCCTTACCCTGTCCTAGCTACTGTGTCACTCCTTTTCCTGGCTTTCCAAGCTGCCCTTCTTGCAGCCCCCAAAAACATGCGAGATGGAACAAGAACAAGCTGCTCTCCTTGCTCAGCATTTGATTGTGTCCCTTCCCCATTCAAATCCAACTGCCAGAAGCTCATCTGCTACCACATAAAATTTGTTGTGTGCCACAACTTCTTTCTCCTCCCATTTATCCCAACTGCCAAGCTTTGCAGTGGCCTATCCCTCCCAATCCATCAGCCCGTCCACCTGTTTGTCACACTGCTCTACAACCTCTCCTTGTGGCTTTCCCCACAGAGCTCATGCCAGACACACACATGTACTTCAAGGATACTTCCAAAGCCCTGAGACAAGCAATGACTAAAACGGGCTCCTACCCATCCTAGAAGGCTCTTCTTATTAATTAAGGGACAGGATACATTTCAAGACGTGCAACTGCTCTCCATGTGGAAGCCGTTCCTTTAGATACCACTCTCCTGGCAGG
The DNA here is from genome assembly GCA_025920805.1 of Petroica traversi. Lineage (NCBI taxonomy): Eukaryota > Metazoa > Chordata > Aves > Passeriformes > Petroicidae > Petroica > Petroica traversi. The sequence continues at coordinate 26,879,444 of JAHLSL010000020.1, forward strand.
AAAGCACTGAAGCCCAGTGCATTGAGGCTTTTTCATGCAGCAAACAGGCACCTAAGTCACCAAAAGGATGCACAAGGCAGGGGGAAAGCTCCAAAAGAGACACAAACCAGCTTAACTGCCATTCAAGAAACGTCAGCGTTGTACTTCTTAGATAGGAGCAGCCTCTCATACCTTCTGAATAAAAAACTAAACCAAACAAGCACCTAACACAGCATTTAATGAAATGGAAATACCTGTTATAATACACTCCTTTATTCTTGAACATGGTTTCCTGAGCTACAAACTGTGCTGCTCCTCCAAAGTCCATCCTCCTGCTGATCATGGTGGTGCCCACTGTCATTCCAGCAGAAGGAAATTCATCCATACTGGCCCATGCACACAATCACCATTCTGAAAGATGACCACAGTTAGTTACTCATGAAACACAAAGCAACAAGACAATTATGTCCTCACTTACTCCAGGATATAAAATGTAAAGACTGGGGAATGGGCTTTCTAACTCTCTGGCCTCCAAGACTAAAAATTTTGCTCCAGGTTTTCACCCTTTCAAAGCACATGCATGAATTTCCTAAACACAGCAGGTCTGAAACAACAATAAAACCCTTTTTCTCCTTGTTGCAAACATGCCTGAAATAACCACTGGGAGCAAACTATCCCTACTGAACCATTTCTGAATGCTCATACCTCGAATGTAGTCTTTAGCACACTGAGAATTACACAACTGAAAACTCTTAAGTCAGCTTTTAAAGGAATAAATGACCTGGAGTTAATAATAGTCAGCAAACAAAACAGAAAATGCAGAACAAGCTACTCTACTGAATGTGTTGCTTTCATAGTACATAAAGGAACTCTTTTTTTCTAATGTAAACACCACTGGCACAAAACATCTATGTTGTAGTGCCAGAGGAATACAAAATTCAGTGACCTGTCTGTGAAACCAACCTTGTCATTAAAACTGTCCTTAACTGTGGGGTCAAATAAAAATGTAGTTCTTCAGTTCATTGTGAGGATTGAGGCAGCAAAGGTGGAAAAAAGAGACCAAGTTCCTTTGTATCGTGCAACAAGCGCTGCCTGTGGTTAAGGAGGTGACACTGAGCCAGTGAATAACTGGTACAGGATGAGACCGGGATTGCAAATCCCCAAAATCAGTGGAGGTTACAGATGTGCAGCATCTTGACAAAAATAGTCAAGCCATCAAGCATAAGGAAGCTTCAAAAGCATCCCAGCAGTTCCAAGCACATGAAAGCAAACCATGTCATATATATTTTACTCTTCAGGAAAACTTGTGTTGGAAGCAATGGACTCCTGGGGAATCCCTTGCAAGAGCTTCCTAAGGGGAGATCCAAAGTTTGCCACATGATTAGAACTATCACAATCAACTATTCCCAAGGCTGATATAACGCTGGTCATCTTTTGACTCAAGCGCTCATATCTTTCAAATATATTCAGATTATACTCATATACAATTCCTTAGGAAGTAGTTGCTAGAAACAAATAGTTTTCAAAAATCAGTTTGTTCAGTCGCTACGTAAGTTTTGGTTTTGTCCTCAAAATTGCAGAACTGCAGAGAATTTCAAAGCAATTCTGAAAACTGTAAAAATTTTAAGAATCAGACATGACCTTCCATCTAGAGGAAGCCCAAATGCACAGTGTAGCTATTCTTTCGTGACACAAAACATCACTTGGAGTTCTCTACAGCAATTGCACCTGAAAAGCACAACACAGGATGAGGCACAGCTATAATCATAAGGGTTGATTCCATCTGCAAGAATTAACTACTTTGGTTTTCAAACAAAATGAACTTTATAATGAAACCAGCCATTCCATTGCAAGAGCCACCAAACACCCATTATGAATTGGACAGAATTATGTCATCAAGGCCTTGTTTAAAGCTGATGCCAGTCCAGCCAGTGCAATGTTCTGCTTTGCTTGCCCACACCATGTCTGCAAATCTGCTCTCTGAGTCTGTGCCCAAAGCAAACAATAAATTTTGTATCTGTTTATAAAGCATAAAGAGAACCCAGAGAACAAAAAAACTACTCACTCCTTAACAAACAATAATCCTTTCTGTCCTTGGTATGCTGACAGAACTTTTATAAAACACCCCCTTCTTTTTCAGGGAGACCAAAACCAATGGCTTCAGGGCCCAGAGATAATGCCAGAGAAAAGAGGTGGATAATGGGAAGACATGCTTCTGGCACCATTTCTACCACATCATTTAGGAGGTTTTTCTGCATGAATCAGGTATGTTTGACTAGAGAAACAAGATATTAACTAAACTAATGGTAAGTCCCTGATTCAACTCCCTTGATGTATTTCCCTTTGGCCATAAGAGGATTTTAATGCAACACCACTCAGGTTTGTTTCTAAGATGTTTCTCTTCTTTCTTCATTATCTTTGGGAAATCAAGCCCTAGTGCCTCACACCACTAAAAGTTTTACAACATTTCAGGACAGCTGTGGTTGTAAAAACAGAAATTTCTTATTGTATCATATTAGGTGTAAGAAAGCTCATTTGCCAGAATTTCCCACCTGCAAACATGAAAATAGGTCACGTCAATAAAAAGGTGTGAGATCCTCACCACGTGTTCTGCAAAGCCCTATAAATACAACACGAGCACATCCAGCCAGAGAACCATGGGCAGTGTGAGTGCAGCCACAAATTATTCAAGGAAAATTCACCTGAAGACAGTTATGCCAAGCACCTGAATCCATTTTAAAGGTGGAAGTGGACACAGTGCTTGGTGACTTCAACATGTCCTTTCTGAGTAACTCCCATTTATGACAAGAACAGAGAACAAACTCTGAGCAAGCCTCCAGCAAGTGCTGGGATTTGAGCTCAGCTTGTTGTGGGTTAGTAATGCACAAGCTCTACATTCACTTTGTTGAGGACAGATGAAAAGCCAGGACTTTCAAGTGATCTGGCATAAATGAAGGTTTCTGTATCACAGCTGCTTGCTTTGGTAATACTTACATTAAAAGGCCTAATGAGAAGTTAAGTGAATAATGTGCCACACTGGAAAAAGTACTCCTTTTGACAAAGTGATTAACTAGAGAGCCTCCACCAGGGCTCTTTGGATGCATTCCCAGGAAAGCCTCTCGTGTTCCTGCTATTCCTCATCCTAGATAAATAAATGAATACAAAACATTACTCAAACATGGAAAAAGTTGTTTTCAGCAATTGATAGGAAGTGTTTTGATAACAGTGTACTTGGTATTAAAAATTCACATATCTCAGCATTTACAGAGAGAGCACTATTTCTCATGCTGTATTTGCTCTCAGCTTAAAAGAGCATTTGAAAGTCATTCAGTTGTGAAAAGCAGATGAATATACAATACTGCAGAAAACCTTACTTTCAAAATACTTTTTTTCCCTCTATCAATATTCCTTCATATTCACTTGTAAAGTTTATGAAAAATAATTTAATTTTAAGCAACTACACTTTGAAAATATTCAAATCCATTCACACTTCAGTGCTTTTATAGGATATAAACCCTTCCTTTCCATGAGGTATTTTACATGTTACCTGGAAGCACAAGCTGTGTCAACATTTGATCCAAAAGGCCATCGACACCAGTCAGAAGAAAAGGAAACCACACAGCCCCCAAGAAATTGCAATTACAAAAACTTGTAGGCTTGCAGGCTGTAAAAGCTGCACAAGGTGAAAATGGGGAAGGGAGTGAGACACAGCAAAAAGGGATTTCTTGGGAAACAAAAAGAGGGAAGACTAGAGAAAAGGAGAAGAAAGAAGTGAATGCTTAGAAGAAAAGAGAGCTCTGGCAATTTACAAGCAGAATGCCTTTTGGGAGAGAAGTAGAAAATTTGGAATCAGAACTTGAAAGCAAAGTCCCGGTGGGACCGAAACTGGGAGGAAAGGCAAAGAGAGGGAGAGATGAGCTGTAGTGCTGGCTGGCCACAACACAAAATCCTTCCCAGCCACATGTGTTGCCATGGCTAGCAGGCAATGCAGATAAATACAGCTCCCAGTTTGCTGGGTGAAAGCATCTGCAGCTCTTACACAAGAATCTCAGTTAAGTTAGGAGGTTTTAATTCTGATCATACCCCGAATTTTAGAGCCGGAACAATGGTCTAAGTCTTTTTGATGGTCCTGCTCTTATTCTGGTGCAATTGTTGTTGTGCTGTCTCACCACTCCTTGCTCTTCTGTGCATCACTGGCACAGTTAGGCAGATGCAGTCTGTCCCATTAACCCATCTGGCATGCTGGAACTGAAGATTCCTTCCTACACTGAGTGAACTAGTGGGTACTTCTGCATGCCAAAATGCTCAACAAATTAGTATTCAATGGGTTCTTAGAAGTGGCAAGTGAAAAAGTGGACAGAGCTGGGATTTGGGTTCCTTTACCAGAAAATTAAACATTCAGACCCCCATGAGCCCATAAAGTACCTAAGAGAGAGATGAAGCTGAATGGCCAGGGATAAGTCTGTGGGATTGTGGTACTAGCTGGCTTCATATGGTCCTGCACAGCTATGCTGAGCTATCTAAGGTGTGCAGAGCTGCAGGCAGGCAGTCTTCCCCTAAACAGAGATGCCTCTGTTTCTGTCACCCCTCCCTCCTCTCGCTGGTGTTTCTGTTCTGTTGCTGGCAGAGTGCTCAAAGCAACCTCACATAAAATGTGTTTTTCCTGCACTGTTCTTCGGGCTGTCCTGAGGGTGTTTCTGATGAGCATTTTGCTCTGAGCCTTGGACAATGATGCCATGTGTTGCATGGATGCCCTGGGAGGATTTTATTCCCGTGTAGCTCAGTAGCCCTTCATTCCATGATCTCACAACACACTGAGATTTCTCTCTGCCACAGCAAAATGGTGGAAATTGCAGCTCCCTCTGTGTTTAGGTTGCTGAAGCTCATAAAAACATGGCTGCATTATGAACAGAACATTCCTGTAACTCCACGAGAAAGAATTGTTTTCTTCCTGGCTCCTCTTCAGAGCTCAGTGGTTAACAGGGCCAGGCTGCCTCTTCTGAACGCAGGAGATATTACGAGGGCTCTTGGCCATGCAGCACAAGAACTTCTGCCCAATCTGAATCAAGAAACATACTGTCTTTTGCAAGGGAGAGGGAAAGAAACATAATGGTAAAGTCTTACTTGGCTCTTTTCAGTAGAGCTGACAAGCTGTTGTAGGCTGAGTGACTGTAGGCTGAACAAGTTGGCAGGAAAAGAACAGTGTTTTCCAGGCTGGACTCTGTAGCCAAGTCTGCTGGGTAGCACAACAGACTGTATCGCCTCCAGTCAGAATAAAATCCATAAAATGAAAAAAACCACAACAAACCACAGCATGCAGTCATCAAATCTATTCATATGTTCAGGACTGGCTGCATAATCAAAGGAAAATTACTTCATTGGGCTCACAGCCCAATAACAAGCTGGAAAGGGTGAGACTTTATTTCTTGGATTTAATTGAAGGCAATGGGGATGACATCTCTAACCCCATAAAGCTGATATTCCTTGAACAGTTCATGATGACTTCTCTGTTTACCATAAGCCTGAAAATGTCACAGCACAAAGGAAGTCCAGAAAACAAATGATGCTGCCATCATACAGAACCTACACATTTAAAAAAGAATAATTTCCCTGACTTTAAACAGAGCTAACACTTTTTATTGGCAAAATTATTTTCCAGTCCACAATGTTTGTACTGGTTCAACAGGCATCTGTGTTTTAAGCTACGTATCCTTTCATCTCATGGCTATTCTTGAAGTTTTCATGAATCAGGGTGTTCAGACCACACTTTGACTCCTTGGCTGAGACAATACCATTGAACAAGTGTGCCCTTTTGGAATGCCTACTGCCTTTCCCCATTCTCGGCTCAGCCTTGGAAGAAAAAAGGCACAAAGACAGAGAGAAGGTGCCAAGCTGTTGCTCCAGTCAGGGGAAGCATATCCCAGCATTCCTGGGAGATACCTGTCTGCCCTGTTCTTGAGAATCTCCAAAGGAAGACACACCACCACTCTGAAGAGCTGTCTGTTTTGGGAGATCTGCTCTTTGTGACATCAAAATGTCTTTTTCTTGCAAACTAAATCTTGCCGTGTCCCTAGGGGACATGGAGAACCAATCTGCAGCATCCCTCTTACATCCAGCTTTATCAAAAGGGACAAGTTGGACTACCCCTTACAAAACAAATCAAAATCCTCCAGCTTTACTAAACCCCTTATTGTCCTGCCACACTTCTCTGAACTTTAACTTCTCTATCTGTTTGCCTCAAATCTTCCAAAATTGTATCCGGCCTGGCTCAGTTGTTGGATACAATCATTAGCTGACTGTTTCAGCTCCTCTTTCAAGTGTTACACATTTCATCAAACTCTGATGTATGCCTAAATTAGCTCCCTATTCTTAAAGCTCTTTTTCAGTATTTAGCTAGAAGTCTAAATTATTGGTTGTCAAACGAAGTTTAAGGATTTAATTATTTGCATGGTGCCAGATCAAATGTATTAAAATTAATGTTCACAACATGTAATAGTTCTTAAAATTTGATGCTGGGACCAAAACCAAACTGCTAAACAACAACAAAAAAATCTTGTTATTATCTCTTAATGAGAACCACTGATTATTTTTTACATTTCATTTGACAGTCTTCATCCTAATTAATTCTACATGGCAAAGTGAAATTACTCTGGTTGATGAGGATCATTTTGACTACGAAATGCACTTATTAAATGAAATTAAAACATGGTTGCTAATCAGGCGAATGAGCATGTGTTGCCAACCAAACACACAAACCCCAACAATGAGATAATGACAGGTATCCTGACAGACACAAAGCACTGCTATTTAAAGAGAGTAAAAGGCTTTGAGCTTCCCTGAGAGAAGGAGCAACCTAGATGTAAATCTCTGCAAGATCCAGGAAGAACATCTTCTGCTTTTTAAATTGTCTTTGGTTTCTATCCCAAAAATAAAGCCAGACCTGCATTGCAAGGGGACTAAAGGTTGATAAAGTAGTGGACTGCCAAGCTGTACCAGAGCACAGGCCTCTGTTAAGACACAGTGAGAGCAGTTTTCCAGTAATGCTCACTAATGTTTCCCAAGTTTTGGCACATTCATCCAGCAGGTTATTTCAAAACAAATTTTCAATGTCTGGATTCAACAGCTCCTTCCAAGGGGCTTTCACTAAAGCAGGATCTATTTGTTAGATCTCGAGTCAAGGCTGTCCTGTGTATGTGTATAATGGGAATAACCTGGCACAGGTAAGCAGAACCAGCAAAGCTTGCATGTTGATAATTTCTGAATTAGCTTCAAAAGCTTTGTTTTGCTCAATGACAAGTGAGATGATTAACACCAGAACTACTCGCTTTCATTTGCATGGAACACATGGTTTCCTGGCTGGAACCCTAATTTTTCCTGGCAAACATCTGACACAAGAAAGGGCTGAAGACAAGACCTGGCAGTCCAAATGTGTATCAGGATGCAGGCTGACAGAGGAACTTTGCTCTTGCTGAGACAGAGAAATTCCTGGCCATGGCAGAGAGCTCTTCTGAGGGCCTGAAGAGAGGGGAAGATTTCTGTGCTTGCCTGTCCTGGGTGTCTCGGAGCTGAGCCATTGCTGGGGTGATTATGCAGCCTGTCTGTATCACTGTCCTTTGTCATTCTGGAAAACACATTTTTAGAGGGATACGGGGATGTTCAAGAACTCTGATGGCTTCAATTAGTGTCTCACATAGCTTTTCATAGATCAGACATGAGCACAAGCAAAGGTGCCATGAAATACTGTGGATCAAACTCCTGAATATATTATTTACCACCTCTGCATAGCAATTACTCATGGGTTTTCCAGGGAAAAAAGTCTGCTTATGTTTCAGAGAAATCAAGTCCTATGCTTTTCCAAATATACAAAAGCAAGTTCACCCAAATGTTCTTCTCCCTGGAATATCCTCCTTCCTGGCATTTCTTTTTTTGCTGGGCCGTCCCAGGGCATAAGATCTCATCTTCCAGGGACAAACGTTAGAAAATAAAATAGCTGGGGATCTAGAACAGTTGTTTGCACCTTATTATTGTCTAGATCCTCAAAGCTTTATTACTGGTCTTTTCAGGAATGCACTGAAGCACAGAATAATAAAGTGTATCAACCGGTATTAATCTCTTCCTACTCTGAAAAGAGCAAAGTCTAAAACAAGCCACATACAAGAAGAGAGAAGATGGAGGCAGACTCTTCAATTATTTCAACTGGCATTCAGCTCAGCAGTCTCTTTTGCAGAATAATTTGCACCTGTATTTTGCACCAGAGCCAACCAGCACTCCTGGGTCTGCAGCTGAAATTCAGGGAGGAGGTGTAAATAGAGACACATTAACTACTTGTTTAGGTAGTTCAGACACTTGGCTAATTGTGCTGATATCTGCACTAGCAGTTCTGCAAAGGAACAAATCATGTCTTGTCATTCTGTGCGTGCATTTTTATCTGTAGGAGCCAGTACAAATGTAATTACCTTTTTTTTTTTCCTTTTTGTAACATGGCACATAACATTAAAAGGATATATTTCAACACAGGTATAACTTTCAATTCGTTGTTCCAGCTTCCCTTGTCTGCTAACAATTAACACTGAATTGCATTTGCCATTTTTCAGAATGGAATCACTTTGTACAGAAAAGCACGGAAAAACTTGGTATTTTTAATAGATCACTTTTGGTGTAGAGCTGACTTGACTCTAATGATAATAGCATTTTTATTATTATTGCCTCATTTACTTTCAAATCTGAAATGTTAGCATCCAGCTTTTAGAAAGCCTCTTTGTTTTCATCTACCAGTGGTGCAGGGGCATTTTGTCACACCATGGTGTACATTTCAGGAGCTCACACCCATCCCACTGCCATTCAATGATGAGCATGGCTCACCCTGCCATTTCTGCATACAATTAAATGCATTTTGAACCCAGGGAGTGGAAATTATTGTTGCCAACATATCTTAAGAGTAGTTTTCTCTGTCTTCTAAATCTGTACGTACACTGATTTTTGTGGCTGTCTTTACTGTCCCCTCCCCCCAGTTTCTAAATGCAACAACTGAGAGATATGATTGTAACATTCAAGATAAAAAGAGGGTGTAGAGATGCAACATATCATCTTGGTGTTTAGTGTAACATGTACTTTACAAGAACTGCATTTAAACCCACACTGATTTACTTTGCCACTCTACTAAGTTGTTGGATAAATACAGTGTTCCACACAACCAGCACTCCATGGAGATGTATTATTGGGGCAGATTCTTTTCCCTCAGCAGTGCCTTAGAAAACTAAATATAGATGCCTAAAATGAAATCTAGTCATGAATTGCAAGTGTAACACAAACCAGCATTAAAATCAGTGAGAGTTCTGGGCACTGAAGAATTCAGGATACTTTATATAAACCATCACAGACAAGAATCACATTACTAATTAGCAACTGGCCAAAATAAACAGGGATCAAGGATACTGTGGAGCTAAAATAGGAAATCTTACTCCAAATGCATGCCAGACTTTTTCCTGAGTTTTTGAAGTCCAGTTGACCAGTGATTTCTGTGCTCATTCTGACCTCCTGTTTCTTACAGGACGAGTAAACTTGAGGTACTTTTCAAGCTTCCAGGTAAATGAGTCTTCTTTCCCTTTTCAGAGAAAGAGAGAGAACAGCTGTAAATCAGCTGGATGAAGCTCTGCAGTGTCTTTGCATGGTGGCCTATCCCAAAACTCCCCTAAACTGTCCTCCTCTGCCAGTTCTACTGTCAGATAAGAGGCAATTAGACAACATGCCAGAAGGACTTCTGTTCAACAGTAGGACTACCTTTCATTACACAAGGTCCCCAACAGTAATTTTGATTGCTTTTTTATTGCAGTGCCACCTCTTCTATATTCACCTCTGCTTTGTATTCTTAAGAACAGGCAATAAAGGGATTTGCTCCTGCATCCTCCCACACCTTTGTGGGCACAGCAGGCTCTTCCTGGCCTGAAAGGCTGAGAATCCTGCTCTTCAACCAAGGCCTGCTCTAATGCAAAGTTAAACCTCTCCTTTTAAATCATTCATTCTGGGCAATAAAGGGAGGTTGAAATTGCAAATTCTTAACTCACTGCCATGTTAAATCTAAGCCCTCTCCAACAGTTTACTTCCATCTTTTCACACCATTCCTCTCCACACAAGCCCACACTTCTCTGGACTTCATTTACCCCTGGGAACCTTTCAGGAGCTGCAATCAGTGCCAAAACATTGTAACCCATATGCCTTTGTCTCAGGAGCAGAGAAACAATGATGCTCTGTGGTTAGGGCTAAACATGCAAAGACACCAAGACCTCCTGCGCTGCTGTCACTGGTGGGGCAGCTCTGGCAGCACACTTTGGATGAGCTGTTATGCCAAGAAGCCTCTTTTAAACCTTTTAAAGGCCATTGTGAAACTGCCTAAGGTGCAGGATACCAGCAAAAGGCCCAGGGTACCTTTCACATGCAAATGGAAGAATAGGGAAAGCTACAACTGGAGGCAAAGAGTCAGACAAATATAAGTGCCAAATCCTGGTAAACACAGCCAAAAGCAGTGTGTGCCTGGCTCCATGCACCCAAACTGAAGCTTTCTTGGCCCAGGAGATAATCAGTCCTGGGGAGACAATATGGAACTGTTTTAATGTCAGGAAAGAAAAATCCTTTTTGCAACACTGCTATCTTGTCAAGGAAATTGCTGTGATACAGAAGATGGAGCATAAGAAAGATGGGCAACAGCCCACAGTCAGCCTATGGACTTCCAAGATTTTACCATAACACTCTGGTCTTTGCCAAGTGGAGGAGGAAACATGCCAGCAAAAATAGTTCTTCCTCCCAAGATGAGACCAATTACACTCACTTTGTTCCATGCCAAGAGCTTCTGGTTTCCCCCAAGCTCTGACTCAGAGCAGAGGGGGTCACTGCCTCTTACAGATGCTTTTCCTCCCAGTCTGTCCTCCAAGTTTCTGGCCAGAAGTGTACTGAGGCAGCTAATTCCAAGTCTGACACTGAGAGGCTTTTGGCGTGCAATCCATCAATCAATCCATCCATCCAGTGTGAAGCATCCAGTGTAAGGCTGTGAGCCTCACTTCTAGCAGTGTGCATCTCCTTTTGGCACCAGTGCCACAGTCAGATTCGGTGGCACAGCCTCGCTTTAAACACCACTTGTATATGCACACCCTGCGGTTTCTCCAGGCACGATTAGGCACATCTAATCCTTCCTCAACACAGGAACTGCACTAAATATTATAGTATTTAGGACATAAATATGAAGGAAGCATGCCTGAGGATTACTGTGGTACAGCTTATAGCTCAGTTAGAGACACATGGAGTATTATATTCTTTTAAATTCCTAAGATTTTTTTTTAAATGGACTCTTCCGGATATTTCAGTCACCCAAACAAACTAGCTAAAGAACTGACTTCAAAACGTTTGGATCTGGACATCTACAACCCACATTACATTACACTCTTTTCTAGTTAAGAATATGCAACAGCTGATATAAATCATCAAAGCTTCCTTGATTTCAGTGCAGCGATGCCAATTCATAATATACAAGGACTTAGCTCTACTGTTCCAGCTAAAAAACAAAATTTTATTCAAGCTGTCCAAATACACTTTTGACTCATATTAAAGAAAGAATAAAAGAGTCAGACATGTTCTGATGAGACTTATCAACAAGAGGTGCCTCCTCCTTTCCCTCAAATGCACATTTGTACAGCACTGACAGCCCTCCAAGTCCCACCTTTCTCTCAAAGGAGTAACATGAAACAACCTCATTCTACTTGCTCAGCATTCCTCTCTCTCTTCAGATCACTCCCTCACCTCAAATATTTCTTTTTGATGTCTCAGGACATATAAGAAGACAAGCTTAGTAAAGAGGTCTGTCACCTGTGACCTTTAGAAGGAACAAACTTACTCACAAAGATGGAAAAAAATATCAGCAGGCAACGAAAACCTTGAAGGGAATTTGGTGCAAGCAGCAAAACAGGCACTTACCAGTCCTTGGTGTCCTTGTTTTACACCCAGAGCTGAGTGCAGGTGTGTACAAATCCTGCTTCCAAGTTGTATGGGACGTCTCATTCTTCCCTGCCTGCTTGGATCCTGTAACAAAAACTTCTTACTGTTACCCTGCAGAACATTTCTGACTGCTGATTTCTCTTATTCACAAGGCTGTGAGAAGAGCTGGACTGCTGAGGATGGAGAAGAAAAGCTCCTTCTCTGCCATGCCCAAAACCCAGTCTTCATGCATTTGCCACAGTTAGATACAAACTTCCCTTCAGAATAAGGCGCTACCACTGCCATTTTGTTAACACAGAAAACAAAAGATGATCAAGTCTGTCTTCAGTTGTAATCTCAACACAGGAGTCCTAGCTCTGAGTTGAGCACCTGGTAATGGTGTCTCTGTGCTACCAGGCAGAGAAATCACAGATCCCATACCCAGGAGAAATTTACTGATTTCTTTCTTTAAAGACAGAAGCACGTAAAAAAATGAACTTGCAAAGCAACACTTATTTTCTCTTGCTTCACTTTAATCAGATTACCCTACTTGGGTTTAAAAGACTTAGCTAAACTATAATAATCTGTATCCACCAGCTACAGAATTTTGCTATAGAATATAAATGGCACATTTAAATGTTATTAGCATAAAAACCAAATTACTTTTAGAAAGAACTGACTCTACAGATGCTGTGTTTTCATCTTTGTATATAGATACCCATACACACAGTTTTAATTCCTCTGCTGTCTTGCAGCTAGTAAACAAACAAAAATTTTCTGATGTTTTTCTTCCTTCATCTTGTTGGGGATAAAACAAGAAAGCACAACAACAAAAACCATCAAACACTCCACACTTCAAGCCCAGGCTATTGAATTAACAATATTATTATCTGACTACCACTGCCATTAATGGGAATCCTACCAGTGATATCAATGAACTGTGAATCAGGTAATGAAGCCAGTTTTCCCATTTGTTACAAAGTCTGAATTAATAAAGAGTTCATTAATGCTGCATAGAAAGATGCCCAAACTAAACCCTGATATTTACACAAACAATGGGAAATATGAGACACACAGGATTTCCACTTCTAATTTTCCAAATGAATCCTGTATTAAGACAAAATATTATTATTCAACATCTAAAACAACAGGAAGATAGACCAGAGTCAAATCCAGAATTTGCTGGAAAAACGGAGAAGACTTGAGGGAAAATCCCAGAGTCTTTACACTGGTTTTTCCCTTGAAAACACTGCCAGATGAGACAGTCTCATCAATCCTGAAACACAGTCTGACATGTTAATTAACAGTTATGAGGAATAGAAGTATTAATTTACTGTTCCTGCACTTTCAGTGGCAAACAGACAGATTTTATCTGTAATTTCCCCTAGAAACTGAGAGCTTGTTCTCCCTATGTGCTCTTGGAATAAGTGCAAAGTAAATTATATAAAGAAGCAACTCACCAAATACAAAAAATACACTCCATTCAAGTTACTTGAACAATTTCACTGACTACAATCATTTGAAGACCGAATCCTGAGCTGCACTTGAAGGGAGGAAAAAGAATAATCTGGAAAAATAACTTGGCCTTATCAAACTCTACCTCAAGATCTGCAAACACACAGCTGTCCCTGACCTCAAGTCAACAGTGTGCATAAACCTGCCACTGTTCTCTGCTCCTGAGTCATCAACATAGGAATTCCTTCAAAAACAAAGATGACTTATTTCTCAACAAAGTTATTTCAACAGCAAGCATACACTTAACTTACCTGCTGAATCATGCCAATCCTTAGTCTGAAGTAAAGAAACACGACCTGATTTCTGTTCTCATTCAAAGGCAAGATTTACAAAGTATCGTGTTGATGGCTTATCAGGGTGCATTTCACTGAATACCCTTCTTTTAGCTAACTTCAAAACACTGTGAGCAAAAGAGAAAAGAATGGCTGACAACCAAAGTACAGAAAGACATTTTTCAATTCTAAGAATAAACTTATCTCCTGACTAGTGTATTGTATGTAGTGTAGTTGGAGTTCTGGGCAGATCATTTTTACACAGAGATTCTGTTTTCCATGACATTTTCAGTCAATTTCTCCAGCTTCCCACCACATATACATAAATCAGACGCACACTTTCTTAATTATTGCAGGGAGTGGCATTATAAATCTCTGCTTTTCCCAAGATCTACAACCTCATAAAATTAGAATAATGTGCATCATCTCTCTTGCATAGCTTCTGGCATATCATTTTTGCCCTCCTTCCAGCATAATTGAATACTCCGTGGGATATTTGTAGTAATAGTCATCAGTCTCTCTAATGAAAGAAGTCTGGAAAATATATGGCAGTTTAACTATCAGATGCTATTTCATAAAAATAAATGTTAATGTTTTCCAAGTACATGCGATGTTCTTAATGTCATTAAACTTGGGATATGTTGGTTGAAGCATTTGTATATGGGGCCATCAGGACTGGAGCTAAAACTATTTGGAGAAAACACTGTAATTTACAGTGAATTTAGTGACATTTCCTTCTCACCAACATACCCACGTAAGGGACAGCATGGACAAGGGCTGCTCTCAGGTGAGTTGCCTGTGCCCCTTTTTACTGCCTAATAAACCTACAGTGTAACTCAATAGGCACACAACCTCTAAATACCCAGTGGTATTTAATTACACAAGCAACCCCACTGATTTAAGGCATATTTAACAGGGGTAAGATTCTATTCCTCATGGACAAAATTTAGAAATCTGGAAGTTTACTTGCTTTCCTATTTTAGTTCCAAACATTTTATTCATTTGCTTATTGCTTTTCCATAACAAATGCAGATGCATTCTGTTTAAATTTCTACCTCAGAGCTGCTATCAGCTCAGTTTAAGTTCCTATTTAGGTACAAGCCACTAATTTTATAGAGTTGCTCCTATTACAGAAACCATAGAAAAAAAGCTGCTTACCAAATGTGGTAATAAGCACTAAAGATAAATCTTGGGTGTTAAGAGAAACACAGTGTAATATAAGTTTGATTGCAATTGACTGGAGATGCTACCACTCAGAATTACTCTAAATTCTGCAGAGTAATTCAATCTTGAACAAAAAATTAAGATACAAAAGCCCCATCTTTGCATGGTCACTGATTTCTGAGAGGCCAATTCTAATGAACGTTCTCTCTGGGAGAGTAAAGAACCACAACATAAACAGCTCTGATATTTCCAAACTCCAGATCCAAGCCATGCTTCATTTAATACCTTGCCAGAAAAACTGTACCTTTGAAGAATCCAGCTTTGATTGTCACCAAAATTCTTATTATTCCAGAAGCCTTTCTTATTCCTACTTTTAGTGTATCTAAACCATCATGTTCATTTCCCAGTACATTTGATCAGCAAATCATCATGCTCAGTAGAGAGGCTGAAATTAAGGTAACAGAACCCTCATTTTTCAAAGAATTTCTCCTTGACAAATATGGTATTTAATAAAATGATTCCATTGCCCGACCTGGGATTTTATGCTCCCTCTGAGCATGACATATCTTGCACCTATGAAGTCAATCAAATGCCAATGTTATTTTTGCTTTTATTACCCAGGGCCAGTAGAGCAGTTTCAGTAAAAATAATTTATACCAACTGTTTCCAGTTAATGGAAATTCAAAGTCTTCAGACAGTGTTTTTTATTTCTGGTGCTTGAATTCTCAAAGAAATAGTGAAGTATAATTGATGCCATATGCTTTTTATTGTTTTCCACATGAAAGAATCACGATTTCCACTGGATCATCGAATTCTGCCGGGGCACTGTGCCAAATCATCAAACACCAAGGTCACATGTGATGAAGGTACAGTCTTCAAAGCAGGAATAACATGTATCATATCTTGGAATTGAAGGTTTATTTCAGTTTCTCTGAGTATACCCAGACAAGAAATTTTCTGAGGTTTTCCACAGCCTACACAGCATCCCCTTGTAAATTATGGGCACGAGCCCAAGAAAATGTGCAAATATTCATCACCAAACAACAGGATTACAAAACACTATCAGTTCAAAAAGTACATTACAGTGGAGCCAAGCCAGTGTTTCAGACACTTCAGAAATGTTAATAACCATCAAATCTGAAATTAACTGCACCTACCACATTTCAGCAATATCACTGACACAGAAAAATAGTCTCTTTGTCCCACAGTTGTGCCTGCATAAGCATCATGTTTGCTGATTGTTTTGAGTATTAATTTAATCTCCTTTACTCGTCTGCTTCAAAAAATCACAGCTAAATAGATATTTTTAGAAAATCCTGCAAATCTTTCTGCTTTGGGAAAAAAAAAAAAAACAAACACTTTTCACTTTGCATCAGGTCTACAGCAACGGGAGTAACTGGATCTTTTTATCATTTCAACTGATTTTGTGGCACTACTTCCCACCTTTTCTTCTACTGCGTCATTTCAAGCTGAGAACTTCTGGAAGGAGAACATCACCTTGATGACACATCTTACACAACAGAGAAATCAGACACACATCCAAGAACTACAATTCCAGCAGCAAGGGACAATCAAGTGAGACTACTTACAAAGTCATAGCAGTGGCTTCTAGCTAGGACAAAGCTTCAAAAAACAAGAGACACCTTCCTTTCCCTCAAAATTTGTTCTTCACATCATAAAAGGAACAACAGAATACAGGGAATGGCCAGAATACAGGAATAAATCTGGAGTTATAAAGTCAGAACTGCTTAGAGGGGTACTGCACAAGCATTCGTCACCAGCACAGCAACTTTTCTTTTTCATCTCATATACAAAAACATTGCTAAAATCATGTACATATCACCAAAGGAGCTCACCAGAGGCTGAGCAATTAGAAGTTCCATGTAACAATTCATGATGCCAATATTACCAAAAGAAGTTCAGCTGGCATATTTTATTCAGTGGTAGGACTTTTGCAGAGAAACAGGAACCCAGGCAGATTTTATCTCCCTGCTTCTCAGGCAGAAAATTTACTTTTTTACCTTCTGGAAGAGTTTCAGTTGCAAAGACTTTTGAAGGACTATAATGACAGTACAATCCAAACTGATAGTTTTCAAGAGAGGAAATACTAAATTTATGGCAGGGACTATGCTATAATCCAGTATCTTGGCCTTGGTTAGAGACAGAACAAACATCACTCCGGGGCTTGAATGACTCTGGGGACAATCTGAAAATCTGCCACCATGGCTCCTCCAGGTCACAGATGAATTGACGGAAAAAGCAACCCTCCCTAAAAACACGGGCAGGCAAAGAACTCAGAGTCTCCTTGGTTCTTTCTGCACAAAACAGACAAAAGGGCAATCTTGCTGTTTTAAAGTTCTTCTGACTTTTTGCCTTTCTTGTTCATATCAAAATTAGCCATAACATAAATTTCTGGAAACATTTCAGGAAGTTTCTGGAATCTGCTGGCAAAATAGAAGCAGCTCAGGATAGAACAAGGCCTCCAACATTTCCCACAATAAAATGCAAACGTACATACCTTAGAAACATTACTTTTTCCTTTCACACCATGGTCAAGGCAGGAATCAGAATGCTTCATTTTTTCCTTGAGGGAACAGAAAAATTTCCAAAAATTCTCTTTCTGATGAAAGAATCAGATATTTATCCATTAACCATCTCTACAGAACAGTATCTTTTGTAAGATGAAATGCAAAAACAGCAGTAGTAAGCATACGAGATGCAAATCAAATGTTTACCTATCAAATGTGTACAAATATAAATCGAGTGCTAATACCTACCTACTAAGGTTTTACACTCAAGGTTTTACACACAAAATTTTATATTTGTCTATTTTTTAAACTGGTTATGAATGCAGTATTACCCTTGCAGCTATCATGGGGTTTTTTCTCCTCATCTATTTACTTTTTTGTTGTTTTTAAATTGCACATTCCTGTGTATCTGCCTAAGGGAATTTGGATGTTGTCAAAGAAAGGGGATGCTTAGGTCTGTCTCAGCAAGGGGAAATAAGATGTGGTTTTGCTGGAAATTGCTTTAGAGAAAATAAAAGGATTTGGGAGGAATCTGAAGTATTAAAACCCATGTAAGTCCAGCTCCCTGTTGTGAATTCAGCAGCAGTTTATAGACAGTTTTGATCAGTGTCTTGCTCTCATTTTCTGAAATAATTTGTATTTATGTTAAACACACACCAACTTCACCCTGTAAAAATGTTTAAACCTCTCAAAAACGAGCTAAAATGAGTGTAAATACTGTTGGATTAACAATACTCAAAGAAGTCAAGATACTATAACAAATAATTGGAGCTGATGACTACAGCCATTAAATGCTTTTGCCAGGGGCGAATAAATTAATAACCTCGCTGTTGTACTGTAGCATCTCTTATGCAAAATGCCTGTCTTTACTATTTATTTAGACATGTGCAATGAAATATGAAGCCATGGTTTCTGTAAAATCCCCTGGAGGAAGCTTATAGAGCCAATACATCAGGGTCTGGGGCTCGGTTCTGATGTTGTGTTCTGTAATAATACCTTTTATATGCATTTTCCAGCTCTACATGTATAAGATAAGAAGCAAAACTGCTCAATTCTCCAGTAGACATTTTGCCACTTGGCTTGAGAGATGGCAAGGCATTTGTTAGTTTACTGTCCCTCCTATATCCTGCCTCCATGAAAATTTTATTTGAGGGAGACACTAGCAGCAATATGTGCTGCTGATGAGAGCCTCTCACTCCCTCAGGTGTACTCTGAGAATTTACTAAGCTAAAGTAAGTTTTCAAGCCCTGGGTGCATACCCTTTGTTTCTATACATTGCTATATATGTCCCACAGATTGTGTTCCCTCTTGTAGCACAAAACCCATCTAGAAATGCTTCCAGCTGCACACAGTTTCTATTTCTTTGCTGAATATATTTGACAAAATGGTCAAGACAAATGAGAGGAAGCACAAACTTTTAAAAATAAACAAGTAAAGTGCCAGACAGTTCTCAGCCTCTTGTTCAACCCCAGCTACACAACTGAATTAACAACATTTTTGCCAGACATTTGAGGAACCTCTGCCTGCTCATTTACTCCTGTTTACAGTGGCATATTTAACAGGCTATCAGTTCTGTGGAAAAAGCAGTGCAACTTCACCTTGTTCTTGCTGCACATCCGTTGTGGTCAAGTCTTTTCTTTTTCTGTAACAGCTCTGGACTTCCGGGCAAACAGCACAAATGCAATTATCCAATCTCTCCAGTTACTTCCCACTCTCCTGGGAGAATATCCTGAGCCATCTGCTGTCAGCACCAGTAGGCCTGCAGTCCCTGGAAGCATGGAAATTAGCTCAGGGTCAAACAACACAAACACCTCTTTTCCCAAATGTTGGCCACTACGTGGCCCTGCAAGTCACAGCTCTCACAATCCCATCCCAAACACAATCCATGCCCACATCTCATCATGAGCCAGGAGTTGCAAGGCTCTAAGATATCAGGCCTTTAACTTCTTTTCAGAGTTCTCACCACAGATCAGTGCAGATAATGAGTGAATGTACTGTCCATTTTTTAAAAGTTTCCCTGCTGAACTCTGCTTTAGTACTTAATTCACTTGAACACAATTAAGCCTAGGGAAGGGAGAGCCTGTGTGAGCATGAAGGAATGATTCCCTGAGACTGTCACCACTGCTAACAGATGGAGCAGAGCTGTCACCAAAGAAAGTGAGACTTAAACCTCAGCTGGGAGCCCAGGAATTCCCCAAACTCTCTCATCCAGGAGTCAGATGATGAATTAGTTCCCCATTTGCCAGCTTAACCACACTATGGGGAAAATAATCCTGACAGCTTTTGCATTAAACAGCTCCAAGCTTCAGACAGATACAACTGCCTTAGAAAGTCTCATCAAGGACCTATAGCTGGGACTAGAGGTGGTCAGAAGTGGATTTTGAATTTATTTCATTTTTTTTAATGAAAAGGTAGTATTTCACTGCCATAGAGGCTAATGAAAAAATACCTTGGTGCCAGAGCATGCCTTGTACACTGCAGTAAGTAGAGCACCAGTTTGGGACCTTGGAACACTGCCCTGTGACAAGGGTCTTGCATCCTTCTCCAGAAACTCTCTGCTTACCTCAGGGCAATGTAGATTGTAGAGGAAAAATAAATCAAAAAACCAAAGTTCTCTCTGCAATGGGACAGGGTTAGAATATTACACTAGAATACCAACAGAGAAGATCAAATTCAACTTTGGCATCTAGAGCCAAACTCTGCAACACCAGTAGAGCTTTTGGCTCCCTTCCAGCTTATTTAGACAGTAGCACTGACTCCGCATTTACATTTTTCAGAATGGCAAAGTAGTTATTATCTGTCCCTCTTTTATTCACATTTGTCGCAGCAACTTCCAGTCAAGCACAGAAATGTTATACAAGATAAATGTGACTGAGCAAATCTGAAACTCAGCATCACCTATTCTTCCCTTTCAAGACAGCAGATAAAGACAAACAAGTTCCTGGAAGATTAACTTGATTAATAAAAACATCTGCAGGCTCAATGCTGAAAAAAAGCAAAACTCCTCCTTTGATCTTTTTACTAGGAACTATATCAATATAGACTGATAAATGTCCCATTTTTCTAACAAAGTAACATGAAGGAAACAGCTGAGATACACACTGCAGAGAACCTAGAAAAAAAATTCAGATAATCTAGAAATGCAATATTGTGTTAATGAGGAACTATGACTGATAAATACTGAAGATACTGAAAAGCTGTAGGAGAACTATTTCATCACTGGCCCTGTCCAATCCAATTAGAAAACTCATCTGATTACACTAATCCCCAAAACAGGAAACCATATCAGGGATTTCCAGCTAATAGCTCTCCTAACTAAAACTGAAAAGGTAGCAAGAGCTGAAGGCTGCCAGACTGCACTGCAGATTTCCGGCAATAGAATATACAAAGTCAAATGGGTTCTGTAAGCTGGGTGCTAGAAGCAGTGTCCAAGGAATAATGTGGCAATGCCTGAGCTCTGATCATCTGAATACGCCTCAGAATCCTCTCACAGGATTGCAGAAAACACTGGAGAGTCCTCACAACATCTTGTAGCAGTTCTCCAACAAATGCTGCTTGGGACTGACAGCATCCATAAGGCTTGAAATACAGTGCCCTGCTAGAAGAGGTGGACATAAATCCTGTCCCTTTCAGTAAAAACCATGAGTGCCTTGAGGATGTCTGCTTCCTCTCCTTTTAACTTCTCCATGGAGACAGGCACTACTTATGCATATTATGTCCATATTCTGTTTTATGCTATAGATAAAATATTGCTAGTGTGATCTTCAGCTACAACCAATGTCATAGCTAACATGACACGACTGAGAGGAAACAGAAATATAGTTTCAGGGCTTTTTTGTACTTTACCTGTTCTAGTGAACTTCCCCCACCAATATTCTTCATTCATATGCAGTATAAGTTATACCAATATTTTTCAATCATGCACAATGCTGATTAAGCCTACTGTGGAATGAATCATAGCCAAAGATGTGCGGCTGTAATAGGATAATGACAAGAGAATACAGAAATCAAGAATACCCGTAGATAGGTAACAAAACAGAATAATTTTCATCTGTTTTTTGGAGATCAGCATCAATGTTCTCACCAAATATTTTTTATTTCACCCTTGATTTCCCTTTTCCCTCCATTCTGTCAAGTAATATTTTTGGTTAGCTTGCACCAATAACTACATTTCTGCATGTGGAATTCCTGCATACACGTTTCCTTAGCAGTTGGTGACAGGTTGCCTGTGCACCATCATTTCAACTGTTCCTCCTGCTGCCTACAAAATCACCAATCACAACGTTTTTAAAAAGACCAATTATTTTTGTCCAACTTCAACCTCCATTACACCCAGGACAGTCCCCCTGATGTCTTTAATAGGAACAGGCTCTGGCCACCAGAGCCTTTTTGAAAACCCCCTCCCCAGCAACAGGAGGGAAGCACAAACCACCATAATCACATTAAGAAAGATCAGAGACATATAAGCAGTCTGTTAGCCAGGTCTTTTCCAAATTAAGACCCACCCAGCAAAAACGATAGAGAGACCAACCTCTGCCCCATGTGGAGATGATCACAGGAGTGAGGGCAACATCTCTAAATAAATCCTTATGCACCCTCCACAAAGACTGCACAAGGCAGTGCAGAGAACAAAAAGGAGCCACGACAGCACTTTGTTCCATATTATTTCAGGAATACATTCTCTTCTGTTTGAAAACACTCAGGTCTTCTTTACCTTCTCGCTACTTGCTCTCAGATCACCAAGCAAGACACAATTAGTAAATCTGCAGTTGAACTAATTTTATAAGAATATAGGTTTAGGACAGAAAGACAAACATTCCTGCTACTGCCTGTTTTTCTGCTAATTGTTACTATTTTGGGGGTTTTTTCCTGGCAAAAAAAGTAGGATTCACACAAACAGTGAAATGATCCTCCAAACAGCGCAACATTCCATTAGAAATGCAAGGCTTCCTAAGTGGTGATAATGTACAACAGAGCACGGGAGTCACTGTTTTAAGCTGCTGCTGCTGCTATGGAATTGCTTGGAAAATGTTTCTTTCCCCTCTGGCAGGCTGCATTCGTGCTGTGAGCTGAACAACCAAGTTTGAATTGGGAATTCTGCCTGCAGGAAAGGAACGTATCACATAAAAGAATAAATAAAACCTTAATTTTCTGTCCAAAACCAAATCTCATCAGGAAACTTTCTCTCAATCTTTGTACAGAGTGCAAGGGCTCGCTGTGGGTGAGAGTCACTTGTGTAAACAGGGCTGTGCAGTGGCATTCTGGCTGCCCCGGGCCATGTCTCCTTGTCTCCATGAGGCTGACAAATGAGCCAGGACCTTGTGCCCTTCTGGGCAAATGCAGGCCTAAGTGAGCTGTCCTGGGGCATCTTCCAGAGCACAGCAGGGATAAATGCACAGGAAACCAAATCCCACCCACGGCGCCCGACTCGCCAGGAGCAGAGTCTGCAGCGTTGTGTCTCTTAGAAGCAATTCATCTTCTTTGCTGGCTGGTTTCTCTTATGGAAACAATCTCACCAGAGCAGGTACAAAAAGATGAAGGAGGAAACCCACAGAGAACATGGACTGAAGTGCAGTCCTGAAATATCCAGAAAGGGATCCTGAGGCAAGAAATCCTGCCTGCAAGGCTCTCTTTCCCAGGCATCTGCTGCTGCAATTGTCATTCACATTTGCCTTTACTTTCTGTCTCACCTTGCAGCGTGGAGCAGCGTCTGAATGCTGCACAGTGCTAGCAGGTGGTGATAATCCCACAGATTTCCTTCAAGATATTATGGGAAATGAAGTTTTCACTGCCTGGCCCACACTACTCACAGAAGAATGTGCAAGAGTAAGGAGGACAGCTGGGTGGGGAGGATCTGCTTCTGATTAGAGGGGAGGAATACTGTGCACTTTGCATGACCAGAAACCATCCTATGCCAATGCTGGCATCTGCCTCTGAATTTTAATTTTACTGACTCCACAGCCACCTAATTCCAGCTGATGTATTCAGGGGCAGCTGATGCTCTGCTCTCCAAACACATGTTCTGTATACAGTAATGCCCAGCCATTTTGGAGGCACTGTGCTCTTCCTGCACTTGGAAAAAAGTGATTCCAGTGAACACAGAGAATTTATCTCTTTGTTCTTTCTGAGCACAGAGAATAACACTAACGTCTTGAAGATATTAAAAGACTTATTTCCTGAGTTAGTTCAGAATGACTTTCTAAGAGCTCACCATGGCTGATAGTCAAAATAAATCAAGTTGCAAACAACACTGTACAAAGGTCCTCAGTTAAACTGCCAGTTGCATCTGAGAAAACAGGCATTACACGTCTATATGCCATAAATTCCCAAAAGTTTTCCACTGCTGCTTTGCAGCAGAAGCTCCGCTAAATTTGGGAACTTAGAGCCATAAATACAGCAGTGAGGTGCAATTAAACACCTCCCAGTGTAAGCCATGGGTTTTACACTCATTTTGCAGCAGTATAAACAGTTCCATCCAGCACAGGCGAGCAATGAATCAGTCATTCCATGCTGCACTGGCACTCAGACAACAGGACCTATCCGACAGTCAATGGAATCTCATTTCATTTTGACAAGAGGATAATGTTTTGTCCCCCCTCCAAGGAAATCCCAGAGGGATTTATGTTCCAGAATGGATTCCAAAGCAAACACCCAAAGTGATGATGCACTGAACTACCTTCAAACCTGGAAACCACAGCAGCTGAGACTGCAGTTTAAGGTCTGAGCAGTGGGATTGCTAACTCAGGCCAAGAGCTGGGCTCTGCTGCTCCAAGGATCAGTGCTAGTTTATCTACACAGTTGCACATTATGGCTGTTCCAAGTCAGAGCAAACTTAAAGAGTCTTTGCACTCCTTTTCCAGTTCCTTTTGCCCTAACTTTGAGTGCAGGCCTCTAAAGGAACCCAAGCAGCAAATGTAGAGGGGTGAACATCTTCAAGCAGGAGGCCCAATAGGTAGGCATTCTGCATTCTTCAAGAGAAGAGATGACACACTCAGAGCATGCTGATTTCTAATAGTGTTAACTAATGTAGAAGGACTTTGGGCATTTTAATGTAACTGCAAACGGCATCAGAATTCTTGCATGCAACCTCTGATACCATTCAGGAGAAAAAAAACCAGAAAAATTCTGAATGGTATTCCAAACCAGATTTCATTAAGTGCCTATCACCACATGCACAAAAGTAATAAATCTGATAATGGAAGTAAACAAGAAAGGAAAATACGCCCAGTTATTTGCAATGGTGCCATTAATGCTAAATCCTCTCAAGTCTGGTCCCACTTTCAGAGGCTCAAGAGGAGGATGTTGTATTCCAAGAGCCTGATGTTTGAGGCTCCAGCCAGAAAAGGAGAGACATTACCAGCTCTGAGTCCTTGTCTGGGCGGAAGGCATGTGAGAGCTTTGATGTGGATGCAGAGTACACGCTGCTCAATCTCATGTCAGGGTTCCAGTTCACTTTGCTTCTGGCTTTCCATGCAACACATGTTCAGTTGTTAGAGGTTTTCTGCATATTACCTCACTCTAACAAGTGACCCCATGAACTTGCACCGCTAATTCAAAAGGATTAGCGACATTTGCTCGACATTTCTTTGAACTTACTTCTACTAAAGGATGGGCTGTTGAACAGAAGTACATCCTCCCACAAAAATAATAGAAAATAGGCTTTGGTATCTGTTAAAAACATGTGTATCAGCAGGCAGCCTCCTGTTACAAGAGGGAATTACTTTTGATAACGCACAGAACTTTGATCAAACCCTTATTCTCTGTTGAAATACATTGACCCCTATTGTCTTATACAGTTCCAGTGGCTGAGCAGCTTCAGCTTCAATTACTGCAGCGTGGCTTTGACAGATCACAGAATCAAGTAGCCACAGTAAATTATTCAGAATTCTAGATCATAGCTGTTTCCAAAGTATTCCCACTGAAGTTCAGGATTTAGGGTATTTAGCCGTTTACAAACAAGATCTTTTTGTATTTAAAAAAAAATCTAATTAGAGGATAAACGAACCATGCGGCCTTTTTTTTTTGTTTAGATTTCTAATGTGTAACTTCCCACTGTAGCAATCATTTAGTATTTTGTTTTCTTGCTCAGACTTGGAAACAGAAAACTATGAGGAGAATAAACTGAGGAGCAGACAAAAAACAAATAAAACAGAAAGTGCAGCACAAAACCAATGTCTCATCTTAACCTGCAAATTGTCCCATCTGATTGCTAAGACAAAGCCTTCGCTGTGATGTCAGAAGCAGAGGTTCATAAAGCAACTCAGAGGTCCTTCCTTTGCCACTCTGGGATTCAGAGCCTTGGGTTATAAAACCAGTTTTCCAGAGATAGATAACAACAAAACACACTTTTAAAAAAAGCGATGCACCTGCCTCCCTTCCTCTCCCTTCAGAGTGGCACATCCTGAACTGTAACCAACTTTTTTATTCCAGGCCATTGCTCTGCAAAATAGGACAACCAGAGGGCAAAGCTCAGTCCATAAAACGTGTATGTTATAAGGCTAAAATACCCACCAGAAAATGTACCTACACCAAGCACATGCTCTGCTCTGTACAATTGTTCTTGGCTTCCAGCTCTTGTTTCTCTCTTCTGGAACTGCAGAGAAGTCCACTTGTATTATTATGTGTGCACAGCCCTTAGCTGAACTGCCAAGGACCTCCAGGCTTTACTGAAATGGAGAAGACAAATAAGATGTTGGAACACACAAACACACAGGGTCAGTCCCAGCAAATCCCTCGATCAAATATCTTCCCTGAAACAATCAATCCTTTAAAAGAAGCACGCAGCTTTCACCTATTTGCTGAGTTTTGCAACATTTGTTTTATATATAGAAAGATGGGTGCTGGTGGTGGTGTGAAAATTAACTAAGTGTCACGTCACTCCAAGAATCTGACACAAAACAATGCAACATACTGTTATCCTATAAATCTAACCCAGGCTGGAAATTGGCCAGTGCTGCACCATTTGTAATACAGTTTGCATATTGTCACATATTTTAAATCTAAGGGTAACAATATATATCAAAAGCAGACTATCCTCATATGGGGAAAACAAAATTAAAGAAAAAATAATTACAAAACCATAGCCAAATCTTAAGTTAAACCAAATCCAAATAATGATCTCCAGGCATCCATTAATTATGTGGTGTCCTCAGTCAATTGAAAAGCCACTGCTGCATCTGTGGCTTGGGGGACAGGGATGGGAGAGCTCTGTTGATCAAATAATCTGCAATACATAATGAAAATTTAATCCTACATAGTTTATTTGAGCAGGTATCTCAGGCTGAGAGTGTTGCTTTAGCAAGTCTTGTGCTCTCTCACCATCTATCTTAGTCCTGCTGGCAAAAAATACCCAAGGCCAAGCCATGTCTGAAAGGATTCAGATCCACTGCACCTCTCACTTACCCACTGAAGGGTCACCAAACTAAAGAAGATCATCTCCACTGAAGATAATATGGCCATTAATTTTAATGACAACACAAGAAATTGTAATGAGTGTGTGCCCTGCAGTTCTTTTCAGTTCATGAGAAATGTAAAGTTTCCATCTCACACCATTTACTGAAACAAGCCAGCACTGCACCCCCTCTTCCTCTTCTGCTAATAACATCAAGTACAATTCAGAGCGTGGCTGTTCCATCCATCAATTATTCACATGTAGGGCAACATCAATCTGCTGGGTGATGCTGAGCAATCTTTTTTGGGTCAGCAAAGTCTGTGTCCCTTGTGCTGGGTCACAGAAACGGACCTCCTGCTAATAAAAAGTCAACATAAGTCTCCTGAACTCCATGCATATGTTAGTTTGCACATCATCCAGAGCAAGAGCTGTGAGTATCATTTTGCAGTTCAATTTTCTAAATTCAATTTTTCCCTGGATGCAATTTCCTTCAAAAACTTTCTGACAAGATAAGCTTCCTCAAGAAATCTCAGTTTAAAAAGAGCAGAGGAGGACTTCTAAAACTATTAACAAACATTTCAGGCTTGAATCAGATCATTCACAATCCTCAGGGGAATTTAACCCTTGAAAATGGCAGAACTTATAAGAAATAGCTGTAGAGTTTCCTGACTGGCTGTGTCCTCCTAAAATCTTGCTGAATTTTGCAACTTCTGCAACTTTTTCTACAGTGAGATAAAACTGAAGAACACCATTGAAGGGAAAGGAGTTTGTCTTGAATGTACTTGTAGTTTTATAAAAAATATCGAGCAAGTTCTGTAAATGGTTATATTCCCATGAGTTTACTGGAATATGAGTTTGCCTACCACAAGATGTGACTTACTGCTTTTATCTTTCCAGATACCAACTGGTAAGCAAATTTCCAAGTTAAATGCCTGACTGCACAAGGAAGATGGATTTTGAATCATCCACGAGTCCCAGAGCAGAGCACTCATCCCTTTCTCCACTCAGAAACACAAATGGTGCCACATGACTTATCTGGAACTCAAGTGTTGTTTCGATTTCCAACATCAGATTAACACACTCAGAAAGGCAACCACAAATACCAGCCCTGAACAGGCAAGAAAGAATATATTCGGCCTCTCAGATATTCCTTCAGATGATACAGAAGTTAAATTACTCAAAAAGTTACTCACTGTAGACTTTTCACTGGGATTCAGTCAAAATGTAAACAACCATTGGGAATTTAGTTTGTTTTTCCACTTCCTGTGTTATGTAACATACTCAAGTTACACAAGGCTGTTTTTTCAGCTGGATCACAACATGGTAGCACATTTGCAGACCAGTGCTGATGTTTCATTAATGATCTCCATAACAAGAAGATCATTGTTGTCTTTTATGTAAATGCTGGCTAAGTTACAATCACATTAAAACTTACCACATTCTTTTGGATGGCCCAGTATCAGAGAGCAGGTCGTGCTTCCTACCAGTAAGGACACTCCAACAATGTGTAGGCTACTTTGGGTGAGTGCCTGGTCATTAAAAAAGCCACACAGTTCATGAAGACTGCCAGCAAAAGAGGAAATCTCAGTTATTCATGTCAAAACAAGAAGAGAACTTGGTTTGTTAGGTGACATTCAAACTATTCCTCATAAAAAACCCCATTTTGTGCAGCTGAAACTCTTCCCAGTTAAAGAGTCTGATCTAACAGCTGACTCAGAAGGGTTTCAAATTCTAACTTTGCCACAGACTTCAGAGCATGGCCAGGCCAATTCATGATTTCATTCATCATTTATCAACCACAAACTAGAAATAGTATTTGCCTTCATTTTTCTTAACCATTTATCTAAACTGTAAGCTCACTGGTTAGGAATAACTAACTATTTACACGAGAAAGTGAAAGAGCATCCCAGGCTGTGAGAGAGAATGAGCAGAAGACCACAGTGCACATATCAAAGCTGTAATTCTTAGAGTAACATTTTCAGTTAGACAGGCTTCATTTCACAAATCTCCCAGCAAATACATTTTCCCAAATGAAAATCTTTTAGCATAGTAATGAACTTACCATATTAAGAAAAAAAATCACATTTTATGTGGAGTCACAGTTTCATGTTGAAATTATCAAGAGAATGCTCACAATATAACACCCAAACACTATTCCAAGCTGAAAACAAGGTTTTCAGAAGAATTTTTTATTACACTTCTAGTACTAACTTTACCAAACAGAAAAACATGTGCAAAAATCCACTCAATGCCCTCCTCACATGCAAACTCTGACACTCAGAAAAGCACCATTTAAGCAAACTGGAGATTCTTTAGGGAAAATCCACCACAAAACAGAATTGATATAGTATCAGGAATAAGCAATTAAGATTTTTTTTTCTGAAGAAAACAACTTAAAAGAAACCCCAGCCTTACTAACCTTCAATAATTTTTCCACAGAGTTTGCGTGTCAGTGGGCTCCTCTTGGCTGGGTAAAGCAGACAGCAGGGAAGCAATTCCATAGGGATATGACACCTTCTCAACCAACACAACAACACCTTCTCTCACCAACACTTGTGGGTCTCACCTGGCTCCTTCTTTTGGAAATACTGAAATATTGGATAACTACAAATGCAGTAAGGACCCAAGTCTCCTGGTATTTATCTGCCCAATTTCTGCTTGGACACATAATCACAAGCAGCCAGTCTCAAGTGCTCTTCTGAATGAACCTAACAGTGATGGCTGCCTCTATTCATGCAGCTCTGAAAATGTTAGAAAAATTTTAAATTTTTGGATTTTAAAAACCCAGTAATTGAACAGTTCAGCAAAACAGGTATATTTTACTGCAGGTAATAGTAACAGGTACATTGCATCAATGTTAAAAATATATTACTGGTTGTGTCAAACATACCAGAACATAGCTTTTCTAGGCACCTTGAACTCTGCATAATTACTTATGTTAGAACAAAAATACCATTCCTGCTTCTACCATTTGCAGACACATTTTACTAGGTCACATTTTATCCTAGAAATCCACAGCAGCGCACAGCCACTGCAGTGAGAGTTTGAGCAGGGATCAAGATCTGGCAGGTGCCTCTGGAGGGAGAAAGGCTGCAAAAACACTGGGAAAAATATTGGTTCAAGTTGTGAAATCAGCAGGGAATACACCACTCATTTTGCACTTCTGTTCTTCTGCAAGCAGATGAATGCATCTTTCCAGATTTCTTGGAGAAAGATCTAAACACAGAGAAAAATGGCCAGGAAAGGAAGGGTTGAGAAGGTGACATGGAACAGCAACAATAACCTGAAGGGAAATGGCAAAGAGGGAAAAAATCTAAGAGGGAAAACAGATTTTGTATGATCCAATCTACTCCAAGAATTCTACTAAAATAAGAGAAAAGGTTCAGTGGAATTGAGAACACAATGGTAAAATCTTCCAAGGAAACACTCCTGACATTTGCAGGACTTTTGCAATGGCTAAAATTCCATCTTCCTCTATTTCACATGAAAAAAACTCGCAACTTAGACAAAAGTATGAGTTCATTCTTCATCTCATTTGCCATACCCCTCACCTCTGAGATATCCTCTCCTACGTTTACATACCCTACCCTGCCAAGCTCCACCTTTGAACTATTTCTGCTAGAGAAGGATATAATTCTTCCAGTCTGCTGCTAGCACACTCTCACCAGTTATTACACCAACACCACTGTAACAAGAATGCTGTGAGGAAACAACTCAGGCTCTAAAGAGGCAAATTCATGTTTAGAAAGCAAATATGGCCCAAGGAAAGAAAGGAAAAAACTGTCATTTGTGGCCACAGAGGGAATGCAGCACTTGGCTAGGAAGATCTAAATTGCCAGAGCCACTGCAATGGATTCTAGGGAAAGGAAACACATGATCCAATTGCACTTTTGTTCTTTTCCCCTCCTCACTGCTACACTTAGACATCCATTCTGTTCTGCCACTGAATCACTACAGAGGTTTGGGCAAATCAGATGTAACCAGCTTGGTTCACAGAGGCCCTAAGTGTCTGCAGCTCTTTTTCCACTCAATGAAAGATGCAAATGTTTGGATTACTGGCAAATAGGGCAATTTACTGCCTTGTGCTCCAGCTCCCAGGTCCAGAAAGTGGGAGCAATTTAGCTCCTCCTTTTCTTAGATGGGGACACCTGTTCTTGTGCAGCAGCAGAGAGGTGAGAAAGCAAGACAAGAAAACAGTCAGAGGATTTCCTCAGGAGTAACATGGATGTGAACACTACCTTAGGCAGCAGATCTAAATCAGAACAGGACAGGACAAACAAACAGGACAGTCCTAGCAGGTTCTGCTCAGCAGCTCTTTTTGCTGTAGCAATATTATTGCACCAAAATGAAGTATTTTGGCCTCACTCCAGTAATAACTGAGGCAGGCAATTGTTGTTCTGGAAGAAAAGTTTGCTCAATATGATGGAAGCAGCCACTGCCTACTGGAGAGAAAATTCAGCAGAGATCTCTCTTTGTCCTGGTATTCTGGACTGAGCCTGGACTTCCTGCCTGGCTGTCAAGAACAGGAATTCTCTGCAAGCAGGACCTTAGCAGCAGACAGTGGTTTGAATGTATCTTGCCTTGGTCTGGCACGCTGCCTCTTAAAACAGTTACGCATTTTCTTACAGCCATAAGACCTTCTGGCTTTACTCTGAGTCAGATAAATTCACCTTAAACAAAGCTCAGAGTACAAATCAGACCTAGTCAGAGTGCACAGATTTTATTGCTGGAATCTACTGAGCATCTTAGAAAACCCTGACACTCCAGCCTAGGAGTGTAACGTAAATAATGAAAACATTTTGATAATTAGACTGTCAAGCAGAAAACCTAAGAGAACACCTTTAAGTGCTGAAATGCACTTTAGGTGTACGTGCATAAGCCCTCTGGCAGCCAATACACTGAAAAGAAAACATCAATAGTTGCAGAAGCAAAGGCAGACAAGACTTAGCCAGATAATGCTCCAAGGAGACTCCGACTTCCTGGCTTGTCACTGACACTGTCACCCTTTATATAAAGCAAGGCTGGGCAGCAATTAAGGAAGGGCAGTTATTCAGCACCAACTCGGGAAAGGAAAAGAAACGAATGAGCTTTCCCAGGCTGCAGCAGTTCCAGATTGTCTCTCAAAGGGCTGCATCAATTACTGTCACTTGTTTGTCAGCACAGTGCAGTGATTAATTGGCGAGATGCACATTTTTGCGGGCCTTACGTCAGGCACGGCTCTGCTCCCCCATCTGTTCTTGCTGGTGTTAGAGACCAGAATGTTCCACACCACGGACCTTGTCAAGGCTGTATTAATGTCTCACAATGGACCCAAGCTAAAACAACTTAAAACCCTACAGAGATTACCCAAATGTGCTGAAAATAGAGATGTAAGGAGAAGTGACTGAAAGATTTAGTGGAAGTGAAAGCTGAGATGCAGAAAAGAGCAACAGGCTACGTTTTCCTCAGCAAAATGAGAATGTCATGTTGGCAGAATAAGGGAATTTGTTGTCATTATTAAAATATGTGGAAAAATTTTTATCACTCATTCAGAATAAGTAGCACTTTACGAAAACCCCCAAGATATTTACAAAGTAAATTGTTACTTAGCAAGGACATCAAAAACAGCCTTAAATTTCCCACATCCCCTTACTTTCCTATTTACCAAGGCATTTGAATGTCTCTGCCTTATTTTCTAAAAAACATGTGCATTTTATGGACTTTCACAGAAGTCCAATACACATTTAAATGTTTCCCTGGAGTCTTAGCAAATGCATACACACCTATGCGCTAAGTAGGGAATAAACAATTCCACACACATACTAGAGCACTGGACAGCAGGACAGTATTAGGTAACACACAAACTTATAGTTATAACTATAATAAAGGATTAATTATCAAAATACTATTTAACATTTATGTGATCGTTGTCATATGTGGAGATGAATGTGCTTTAAAAAAGCTGCAATTAAATAAATGCTATTTCCACTCTGTCCTTGACAGCCGCCAGCATTCTTTTTGTCTACATCTTGTGCTGTCACCTTTCTCAAGAGTTCAGCCTCCAGAATGTGCCTGTTCTTAGAATCAGAGCCACAAGATCCATTTCAGAAGATTCTGTGATGAATACCATGATACTAATAAAGGAATTACACTTGCCCTTCCATATTACCTGCCTTTCATCCAGAGAAGTAAATGGTCAGTAATGTCAAGTAATAATGATATCAAACACAAGTATTGAAATTTTATTTCAATACATGTCACAGCATGATAACAACAACTTCCCAGGTTCAGTTGCGGTCTTTGTGATCTCTGCCAAAGAAATTGCATACATTTATTTCAATGCCTTTATCTCTCAGTTTCTATCTGGTGTTTCACTACTCCTCCACCTCCACCAAAGCCTCTGCTGCAATACTGCAATATCAAAATGAACACAGAAAAAAACCAAAAAAATCACAGAGATTAGGAACCAGAGTTACATGAGGTAGAAACATCACACATTAAAGCTCAGAAGCCATCTGGAAATGAATTTTCATACACTTAGAATATTTTTACTTCTTTCTCAAAATTAAATGGGAAAAAAAAATCTGGACGGTTATGCAAAGTATTCAAATGTAAGCACAAAGGAATACTATTAATATAGGGGAACATTCATGCCATGCTTCTGGGATGGTTCTGAACATGACTCCATGGTGGTTATCATGGAATCAGCACTGTTGGCAGGACAAGCTCTGACAGCTCTATGCCCGTGCTCTTGTGCAGAACTGAACAAAACCTGCCTGTGAGATCTGTCCTTGATCTAGGATTTAGTGGCCCCAGAAAACTGGTCCCACTTTTTTCTCTGTCTCCCAGGTACCATCAGCACCTTGGACAGTGAGAGGAAACCAGCAACTACTTCCAATTTCTGCTCAAGAATTCACTTTTCACACTTATTTTTCAATTTCTGACTTTGGCCCCATAGTGTACATTTCTCCTTTCTTGTCCTTTGACTGTTATCTTTTATAAGATAAGATATAACCTAAGAGGCTCTCTGAAATATTTGTGTTGACACAATGATACTGCCTGAGAGGTCACTTTACATTAGCTGAGTTTCTCTGTTGCACACCATGAACATCAAACACATCTTCCTCCTATTTCTGTACCAAAATTCAAAGCTGCATTGGCTTAAAAACATGAACGACATTATGCATTATTTATATATTCTACCTTGCAGGCTCACCTACACTAATCCTTCTGGATGCATTCAGCACAGGAGTGATCCCTGGCCTCTGGCTTTAAAGCAATTTACTACTACTGCACACACAGCAGTATTTTGGATAGAGATTATAGGTGGGATTGGCAAAGTGCTATGTTGTAGAAGGCTCTAATCTGTCCTCTTTATGACATTAGAAAAAGTTCCCAAAGCTTTGAATACATCAGTGGTATTTGAAATGCCCTGTCATTATCTTTCAATCCATGGTTCCCTGAGACAGATTTGAAGAGCAATTATGTAACAATAGGGGGTGAGAAATGACAACAAATGCATTACAAATATGGCTTAAAAACAGAATAAAACTTCCCAGAAAGTAAGCAGAACAATTCCTTCAGTCAAATAATGTGTTCAGAAGAAATGCAGAAGAATGCTAGAACACTTATGCCCCTTTCTGTTCTAGTTAATGCAAATTAGTCCCCAGATCATTACGAAAACCTGTAATCTTAAAACCTGGATAATTGAAATCTACAGCATTTAATGCATTTAAAATCCACAAGAGGGCAGACACAGAGGTAAACTGAAGACACACAAAGACAGCAGATCAAAAGAAGCCTCAAAACCTTGCCTGGTACTCAGAAATATGCATGGTTGGGGTTGTCTGAGGTTTAAGAAGAATTTGACCCTTTTATAGGGGAAATTTGATTAATAATATATTTAGACCCCTGATTTCCCTTAGTTAAAAACATAACCTTGGCACACGGTGAAAATATGAATCCTATTAGCCAGGTTCAGGCAACTCTTCATTTGTTCTGACACTGGCTTTGGTTCCACTGATAATCATAATGACCAAATGATTTGCATTGTTCAGTCATTACTGAAAACTAAATTCACATTCACAGTCATTCTTCTTTACAGTGCACATGTTTTGATCTGTGTGTGTGCATGCATGCTGCATATGTAAACTTTTTAACTTAAATATACTGCTTGTGCCTCCTGTAAAGAGTGAACTCCATAACCACATTCTGGCACATGTATTTACTGTAATAACTTCTTCTTCCTACAGGAGTATAAATCAACTTCCCAAAGCAATGTTAAGCAAGAACAAGATGAGAACAAGAAAACATTTTTCATTTTCTCAGAGGATGCACTGCCAAAATCTACAGCAGCTGTGGATTCACCTAAGGTAAGTCTGAAGTGAAACACAGACCCAAGGATTCATCTGTGATCTGTTTAGCTTGGTTTCCAGAAAATATTGTTCTTTATGTCTGGAGCTTCTCAAAACATGGCATGAAGAACACCAAGCAGAAAAAGAGATGGTGAAAGCAGTTTATCCAGCCAGGATCTGCTTTCAGAAAAAGCAAAGGCAAATGCCACAGCCACTTTGAGTGCACAGCAAATACGCAGCTCCAGATTCTTTCTGAGTAAGCACATTGAGAAGCTGTTTTTATATTTCTGAAAATACCTTTTGAAGCAAAACCTTTATATGTTTATCCTCTACAGAGAGAGAGGTGAACTGTGGCTAACATGGACACCATGACAGTAGCCCATATCCTGAGCAGACCTTGTTAGACTCTAATTTAGGAAAAAGCACAGTTAATCACAGGAAATTTGTAATTACAGGATTGGCTACTGACTGGGCTTTTATATCCACAAGGGAAGTTACCAGTAATTATGAAATAAGTCTGCTAGGGAACACACACATTAGACTTTCTTAGGTTTAATGAAGTTATTTACCTGACTAATAACTTGACACACAATCAGTAATACACTCAAGAGTAACAATTCACAATCACGACTAAGAGCTCAAAAACTGATTATTTCTTTTCTGTTTCTGGAAAAATCTTGTCTTGTAACACTTAATACACCTCAGAAAATATAACTTTGTTCACCATCCACACTGAGCAATCACATATTAACCTGAAATCTAAGAAGGATGATAACCTGAAATCTAAGAAGGATGATTCTTCATAAGACTTGTCCATTTTTTGAAAAATGAATTAGGAAATTGCAGTTGAAAGGGGAAATAATTCCTAGTGGCCACTGAAATATACAGCAGGAAGGTACCACTTTGGTTCAAAGCAAATGCACTAATTTATACTAAGGAAAACCATCTTTTTTAAATTTCTGATGGGTTATTAATTGATTAAGTTAAAAAATAAATCACTAAACTTGCATACCAATGAGCAGTTTATCCCTCTGACTGAGAACAGCTAATTTCTAACCCCTTTGCCACTCCTCCAGTGAGTGGCTGAGTGATGTCCAGTTTTGTGGTGGCTTTTTACAGAATGATGTTTAGAACAGAGAAAACAAACAACCCAAGCCTAAATCATCGACTTCACAGTTTTTTTCTACTCCAATTCTCCTTTGAATTTGAAGGCCACAAGGTTAAACTCTGCACTTAATACCAGAAGGAAAGGCAGCAACCTGCCCTGGTTAGAAACAGAAAACTCCCATAAACACAGAAAAAGTGTGTATCTTGACAAGACTAGTGTCCTCTTAAATTTAATAATTCATCCTCCTCTTGCATTTTCTACACTGATCAAACAGCTATTTTCAACAAATTTTAAGTTATTATTAATATTTATTTATTTTTTAAATAATTTTCTTCTAAGTGATAAAGGAAGAAAACAAAGTGAGATCTGTAATTACAAATTTTTTCTTCCATGCCCAAAGGGTTTGTATCACTTAATCTCAGCAGATCGAATCCCCACTTTACCAACTATGAAACTGAAAAAAATGCCCACAGATGCAGAAGGTAATGTAGTGACCAAACACTCTAAGTTTTATCACAGTATTGACCCATTTTAAAAAATCAGAACATGACAGACGAAAGGACTCGAATGCTTTAAAACATTTAGAACACGAAATCATTTTGAGAAATTACTTTGGTGCTTCTTGTTTTGCAAAGTGGATTATGATCTGCCTTGAATTTGGCAGGTCAAGTGTGTTAAAGAGTATTTTAAATTCTGAGGCGTGACACAACAGAGAATGATCACATCAGTACTAAAGGGTTAACCTGGCCAATGCTGCAGTGGAGGTCTCTTCTCCAGCAATGTTACCTGTCCTAGCACTTCCTTCCAGTTTTGTTTGAACAGCTGGTAAACTGGAAATGAACTTGTGGATTTAAGGGCTTATAGTCTTTTCCCTGTAGAAGGATAACTAAAAAAACCCCTGAAACCACAAACCCAAAACAACTTTTCTTATTGGTTCCTTTTTGCTGAATGCCCTTCTCAGAGAAAAACAGAAATGAAAACAAGCTCTCTTTGATTACTGTTCAGCCAAGAACTTGCTGCTTCACCGTGCAACAAATGGAATTAGAAAAGTGACAACCAGTTACTCCCAGTTCACTGTGCTACATCTGCCTGATGCTGCTGCTGTACAAACACACTGAGACACTTCCATTACTTCAGGGATTTTACACCTAAAGGGTATGAACACATGATCAATGATATTTGAAGTACAGCTGATCATATCGGTTTGTGATGCAAGATGTCTTACAGGAAATTTATAAACAACCAACAAAACTTATTAATAAAAGGTTACACTTTTGTCTGGTTGCTATAATTTTTTTTAAACAAAAAACCCGTCAGATTTAAACTGGGACATTTTCTGGTTGTATTGTATAGAACCAAATCCTGCTTATCAGGACATTCTGCTAGCAAAAACCTAGACAACAGAATCAAATTCCAAAATTTAGCTGGACTCTGATTTCCAGGAGCACACACAACATCAGCTTCCAGAGCCCAATGACACTGTGATCTCACCTTTCCATTCTAAGCTTTTATACACATCTGACTTATGTAACACTTCATACATATGCATGATACCTTTTTTGTGAAAGCCTTGCAGGATCACACCACTTCAAAAACCTAGGAGGCAACTCTTACCCTTTTTGTCTTTCTTAAATTGAATAATAATGCCCAAATCCAAGTTTCCTTGGGTTAGCTGTTGGAGAGACCTCATGGTCTTATGCAGTAACGCCAGGAATCAAACACTAAGTGGCTTTGTTTTTTGTTTCTCCATCTTACTACTTAGATTTTTCTGAGGTGGCCAGGCCCAGGAAAAGTGATGGAAATTCAGGAATATTTTCCTGCCTACCTCAACTGGAGTCCGTGGAGACAAATGGGCCATCAAGTCTCTCCTGCACTTGTGACACAGGCGGGTGCTTCCCCCTGGTTTCCCTCCTCACTGGAGGGTGATGACAGCTGGGATACCATGGGCAGCTCTGATCCCAGTGCTGCTGTAACGTGAGAGGCAGCTGATGTTAGCAAACTCCAGGACATTGCCACTTGAGTGTAACAAAGAGGGCTCAGGGAAAGGGAGCAGTGAACACTTTGCAAACACTGAGCTCTGCCAGTTCACTCCCTGCCCCTGTTCACAGCATAGCATGGAGTCAGGAGCAGCTTACAATGAGACAGGGACAGAAGATAAAAGAGACTAAATAGGCAATAAATAATAAATAAGAGACTGGCTGTCCCAGGTTGAAATGTTCAGTGAATAATTTTCCAGGTCAAGAAAATTTCATCGGTGACAACTTTTTAGCTGTGACTTCTATTACTTAAAATCACTCCCATCTTCTTGATGTGCCACAGAATGTTCAGGAGACAAAAATCAGCTGTCAGAATTCATGCTGAAAAATGCAACTTCACAGCAGTAACTGCTAGTGGATTCTGAGCTCACACTTGCCTAAAAAACCCCAATAAGCAGATTTCAAATCTCGCTGTGAAAAGAACTCCAGTACTTCCCAATGAGCATGTAACTGAACTGAAAACATTTCACTGTACCCTGATCACACCATGACAGCAGCACTGAGCTCCTCCACTCAAAGTGATGCTTCAGAGGGAATGTGATACTACCTTTGAAACCGAAAATTAAAATAAATACATAGTCAGATGTCTTGGAAGAATAACAGCATTGGTACTTACTGACACAAATGCAGAGCATTAAAGGCTGCCATCTAAAATGCACAGCAGAGGTTAACTTACAGTATTCCCTCCTTTATCTGATTTCTACTTAGGACTTGATAGTTTAAATTAAAGAATGCATGAAATCCTTCATGGTCATACAGACAAACCAGAATTCTAACATTAGAATCTAAAAGGATATTTTATTGTCTTAATGATTTGTAGAACCTTTAGGCCACACAGCTGATCAGAACGAAAAGCAAAAGGAACAGTAGTGAGACTGCTACTGTTCCCAATATCACAGATGGAGCTCTCTCCAAGAGGGACCAACGGCAATGGAAAGATTGGGAGAACTAAATCACAACATTCTAAAATTGCAGTGACTACACATACTTTCAGGAATAGCTCTAGATTTTCATAATATTCTGCAAAGCACAACGTACTATGGAAAAGCCAGTATATTTTAATAAATGATGATTAATGAACAAACATACAAACACAACACCAAAAAAATTTAAAATTACCTTTAGAGCAACAGGTTTCAGTTTATGACTTCTCAATATCAGGTGAAGGAAACATTCTCTATTTTTTTCCAGAGGTACACTGTCAATGGAAAATTTTACTCTAAGAAGAGGCTTTGCAGGTTTGCTCTGTTTTGTTTCTGTTTGTTTTGGATTGTGCCTTTTTTAAGAAAAGTTCTGACCAAATAAAAATACGTAGCATTCTGCTAAGTCTGCCTTGCATATAAAATCAATTACACAGCTCATGAATCCAGTAATGTGAAACATATTACCTCTGACTGGGAGAAACTCATAGAAGGAACAGGGCAGCTCTTGCTGTGGGAACACCTGGAGCTGCTGAGCCAGGTGCTGGCTCTGCAAGGGCTCAGCTCTGCAGCCACTTTAGCCCAAAGGGAAAGTTCCTGGATGACAAGATGGAAGAGATGCTCACCTGGAGCTGGCCTTCAGCCTCCTGCTCCTGCTTCTTGTGTTTCTCAGCAAGGTGTGAATTCCCACACTGATCCTGTCAATCCCTGGTTCTGTTGACACCATTAACAAGATCAAAGCTTCAGCTGCTTAACTGCTGCTGCTGATTAAATACAGCAAGATAAGACTGAAGCTTACCTGGAAATATTTTTTTTAAATGGACATTCTCCTCTCTACTTACTGACTTTTACAACCAGGTATTCTTCTCAAAAGTAGATATTAACCTTAAACATGTAGCAACTTTGCAGTACAGATTTCTGGCAAAAATCCTATGCAAAACGTGTAAATATGTTACATTATCATCTTTTTTCCCCCAAAAGGATTTTCTTCTTTGTATTTTAAGATGTTTTTCCCTCAAAAACTCCTTAGAAAACCTTCACTTTTGATTTTTTTAACTGTTTTATTTTCCTTCTGCTCTTCTTTGGCCTGAGTCTGTACTGACCAAATGGAAGAAGGAAAAATATAAAAGGCTGAAAAACAAAAAATTGGAATATTGGTTTTCCTATTATTACATTCTTCATTTCACTGATGTCAAAAAGGCAAAGAATAATAACAAAAAAGTAACCCACCCCTGACATGTAAAAAAATTCACCAATAATTCTCTTTGGAGATAATTAAAAACATACAGCTAAAAAACCATCACACAACTCAGTATATGCTTTAGCTATCTAACACTTAAAATTATATTAAGTTTTGTAATAACTATTTGTAAATTAATGTTCTCTGGACCTAGAAATAAACTGTTCTGATAAATTTTTTAAAAATCTCTACAAACAAGGAGAGGAGCATTCTCTACTCAACTTTATAATGCTTTTTTATACTGTATTTTCTTACACACATAGAACATACTCGATTTATATGAATAAATTATTTGTGGAATGGAACTGGCAAAGCCTCCAAGCCTCACCTACCTCTCAGGAAGCAAACAGGGCATGAAGGCTTAGGATGCTTTTACGCATAGGTGGTTATCAGACACAAGAGAATTATTCATAATTGCAGCTCTCCAAAATCTGCAGAAACCCTATACAGATGCCCCAGTTCACTTTGCAGAACACTGACAGGTCCAGAATGAATATGAACAGTTTGCTAATGCCAGAGCCTCAATTTTAACAACTGCTGATAACTCAGGAATTCCACAGGCATTCACCCTGTGAAGTTACAGTTTTACTGTCCTTGTAGATAAGAATTTCCTGCTTATCTAGCTGTACAAGAGGGCCTGTGGGAACTCTTTTGAAGAGACTTCTGCAGCAAACAACTCACTCCGATAACATGAAGAATTTAATTGTTACTTGGTTTTAAAGCAATGTTTTTCTCGGTGCTCATGAACAGAATTAAGAAAAAAAAAAATGGAAAAGGTATTTAAGTGGGATGAAGAAATCTAGGGCTTTTGATCCAGCAGGAAGAAACACTGTGGGAACCAGTTGTGCACCAGGAAATCAAATACATGGAAACTTAACAACTCTAGCTGCTCAAGCCACTCTGTTCAGATGTCTTTCCACTTGCCTTGCCAGCCACAGTGATGAGTATGAATACAGCACTTAAAACTAAATTGCTCAAAATTCTCTCTTCAGTCTTGTTTCGTGTAACCAGAAGAAATAAATCCTCCTCAATCTCATACAGGAATACTGAACGTTGACAGATTTCCACAGCTCTCTACCCACACATTTTGGCATCTCAAGAACCAATTCAAGTTAATGAGTTTCATACAGTAATGAGAAAGCTGCAAATAAAATAAGACAAAATTGTGTTACAACAAAATGTGGAACTACGATATGAATAAAACAAGCCTGGATACAATCAGCAGTCAATTAGAATGACAAATTCTGTGTGGTTTCAAATTAAATAATTTTAATGGAGCCTTGTAGGTTAGATACAGAAATACAGTTGCAGACAGCCAAGAGTTCAGTTGCAAATGTCCAGGATTTCCAAGCACTTCTACTAATACCTAAGTTTCTAAGGATGTAATTAACAAAGAGAAGTTTGCTTAAAGCTTCTTTTTTTAAAATGAGGATAAAATTTTTCCGAAGTTCCTGTGTCTTCAATTTTTTTTTTTCAATTTTCAAGCTGTTTTACATCAGAATGTGTTTGGGGTTTTTTTTTTTCTACTAGCATATTTTCAACAAAAGTGGGAAAAAATAACATGTGAAGGCATTACAGTTGTTTCTCCTGCCTGTGCTTACTGGCCAGGTGGAAAGTCTGGAGTCTGTCCACGTACAAATGCACCACTTTGGATGCACTCTTCTCAACAAAGGCTGTGTTTAGCTGTCAGTTTCTCCGTGGACATTCTCCATGTGCACTTTGAGGTAGTCATTCCTTGTAAACTTCTTGTGGCAGAGCTGGCACTCGGCCATGGGCCGGTTGGGGTTGTGGGTCAGCTTGTGGCGGATCAGCATCTTCTTCAGGCTGAAGGACAGGTCACAAACCTGAGGCAGTGTACACAAAGACAAAGGAAGTATTACAATTTCAAGCATTTGTAACACTCCTAAGGTTACATCACTGAGGCTACAGTCACACATACCTGTAGTACCTAATAAATGAGCTGGTCTTTGGAAGCAAAACTCCTTCAGAGAGCACCTGAAAGATTTTTACTCTGCCTGGCATCTTTTAGTGTCATATATTAAGGGTGGTACCACAGGCTCAAATATGCTGCCTAAAAAAGACTCAATCTTCAAAATACCAACACCTTGAGGTGTTTTGGTTATATTGTGTTGGTTTGTTGAGATTTTTCTAAAGCTATTGTTCTACCTGGAACGCAGCAAGAATTACAACAAAACATCACGAGTGTCCATCAGTTCAAATGAAGTATTTCCTTCCTGACCTCCAGAATGACACCTGCAGGTTCCAAAAGAATCAGATCCACATGCTCAGTTACAAGGAGGGAGGAGTGAGAATAAAGAGGTTCTGAAGACTGCAAGAAACATTAATTATTAATACAAAGGAAACCTCGTTGTTCCAGCCTTTTCTGCCTGACCAAGACAACGGAAGGCATCTGGTAAATGAAGGTGCAATTGCTCTGCTTTATTATCTGGTGTGCTGCTCTCCTTCCTCCACTGTACTCCAAGCAGTCCAGTTCATTCTGCCATTTGAATAAATGGATAGAGGGATGAGGGACTCTGCATGTTAAAGCCATCACTTTATAAAAATCCCTGTACCACAGTTAAAATAAAAAACATAAAAGGTTAAGAACAAGTTCAGCAAGAAAAAGTTAGAATTAAAAGTTATTTTAATTCTACACCAACTCAACAGGAACTGTGCAACTATATTGTCACATCCACCTACCACACAAGGAAATATTGTAACATGAATTTCACAGGGAAATGAAGAAAAAAAAGAGAAGGAAGCAACTGTCGATTTGACAAATGCAACAGACAAGAGTCATATAATTAAACAAGAATGAACATCCATAGGCTTGCACTGTTAAAATTCCATGTTCACTCTAAACAGTACCTCTTTCATGCAGAAAAAACCTCAAGGAATGCAGGACAATCCCTCTTTAAAAAACAAAGCTTTAAATTTATATTGGCATCAAACTACTGCAAATGCTGAATGATGGCTGATTCCTTTTGAAGCCACAACAAGAGCTGACTATCCAAGTAGATCATCTTGACCTCCAGCATATGGATTTTATGCCAATTAAGGCAAAAACATACCATGGAATAAAATGGCAATTGCCACAGTCAAGTTCCGTACCCAAAGTAATTTTTGCCCAGACTGTGTATGCTGTAGCACTAGAACATTTTTGACTTTATAACATGACATAATGCTGAGGGCCTTCACGCAGCAACTGCAGCTCTCCAGCTCTTCCGCCTCTGAATAATCTCTGAATAAACCTCTCTGAGATCCAAGCAACAGGCACCCTTTTGTTCCTGACAATGAACCTCAATTACAGCACCCACTGGTCAGCTCTGAGCACTGCTTTTGCCAAACACCAGTTTCTATTTCTCTTGCCCTGAACATAAAGTGAACCATTAACATTTCTCTAATCACAGCCACAAATCCCAGTGTGTTAGAAGTGTCACACACTTGTAAATACTCCATGTTTCTTGAGAGCCAGGAACTCAACCAGGGATATACACACATACAAGATGTGTGTGTGTGTTCTGTGTATCTCACAAACACCACTTCATTTCCCAAAATAAAACTTACAGCACAGCCTCAAAGCACATGTTTTCATTTTCACTTGTCATTAATTATTATAATGTATCCTTCTACTCCTCCAAAGCTCTAGCACATTGTGCTACCTTCCTTCTTCAAAAGGAACACGGAATGCATGGGATTATTAAAGGTATAGCACATCCTGTGCTGTGCTTACACAGAGAAGTTTTGGGGATTTTTTTTAAGAGTTTGCTTTGTATATCAATTTTGTAAGCAAAATCGATGTTTTATAGATTTACAACTACTCTTGCTAATGTGCCCTAGAGCTTTAATCAATCTCTTCAAAATGATCAAAGTTTTGGTCAAGTAGGGAGGATGGAAAAGACTGACATTTGAAAGTAAGTGTAAGGTCAAACAGAGGCAGAGTGGAAGGAAATACTGTACTGGAAAGAAACCAGGACAGGCAGTACTTGACCTTTCTGCCCCCCCCAAAATAATCTGTTGTCTCTGAGAAACTGAAGTTCAATTGGCCTTCCAGTAAAAAACAGGCTGGTCTGGAAAGGACAGACATCTAATTTACCACGAAAAATTGCACTTCTGTTTCCATATTTCAGTTATTTTCACTTTCCAAGATGACATGTATTAGAATTGCCATCTTAAAATGGGAATATTCCATTTCCACTATTATCCATGGGATGAGAGAGCTTTGAGACATTAAGGTCTGAAAATGCTTTTGCTGACTGATAAGACACAGGAACAGACACATAAATAAACTGTAGCACCTTCCTCAAACGGAGTACAAGGATCAGT
Organism: Petroica traversi; assembly: GCA_025920805.1. Taxonomy (NCBI): domain Eukaryota; kingdom Metazoa; phylum Chordata; class Aves; order Passeriformes; family Petroicidae; genus Petroica; species Petroica traversi. Next base: position 26,924,220 of record JAHLSL010000020.1, read on the forward strand.
TTCACACGTAACTCAAATCCTGCACTGTAATGTCTGTTCCATGTGCCAGAGAGAGAGGAGAGAGAGACATACAGAGAAGAAATGACTTTTATTTCCGACTCTGGATAAAAGAAATTCTATTTAAAGCGAAAATACAGACTAAAAGGATACTAAAAGAATTGGTTCGTGGTATTTCAGAGATAAGAACTTGTGGAAGTTGTTGCCACAAATCACCATAAGAAAAACAATGAAAGCACCTCCAGCTATACTGAGTGGAATAAAAAATTGTAGGTGAAAATATTTGAGTGTAAAAAGGAAATTTAGTATCAAGTTGCCCACAATAAATGTCCCCCATAGGGACATTTTTTTCAGTAATTGTCCACTACTGGATTTTCTGTAACTTCTACTACAACATCTGGAATCATGCAATGTGCAAGACAGCACTGGAGGAATGGGCTGCTCCAGGTGACATTTACTGTATCCCCAGCATGTGCAGGACAGGAATCCAGGTGAAATAAGGAGAAATGATTGAAAACATGAATTTTGACCCTCTCCAAGTGTGCATTAAGCAACACACCAGCTGGGTGACTGGAGAATGCAGAACTGAACAGTGCAGGCAACTGCTGTTATGTCTGAACCCCCAAAGGTCAGTGTGCAGCCATCAAAAGGCTCCTTTCAAAGAATAATTTGGGTAAAACAAGGCAGAAACTGGAAATATAAAAAATATCTCCAGTAATTGAAGGTACACAAAAATTGTCAGAGAAGGACTAGGACTAGACACAGATTACAGCTGTTTCTAGAAATGCTATGGTTTGGGAAAGATCAGCTCTACTTAATTCATGAGGAAAACTGAAGGAAAAGCTGAAACAGGGAAGTGTGTTTTCATACAGCTTCTATTTTAAATTAAAGCAAGGAGAAAGAATAATATAGAGCCACCATACCAAGTTAGTCTGCAAAAGCACACTGTGAATCCAAGAGCAGTGAATCTTGGATCCACAGTGTGGGAAAAATTGCATTTACACTGCAAGCTGGCCAAGAACTGATAAACAGTATAGCAATCTGAAAGCTGAAGAAGTTATTGACAATGATTTGGAGTTAGAGGAATACTCAAGGTACTATCCAGAGCCAGACTGAGATTATCCCAAAAGAATACAGCAAATCTCCTAACTTGTAGACATCAGCAAAATATCTTAGCTGAACTCTTTCATTAAATTAATATATTTTATTCTCCATGAAATGATACCAGATCATTCAGTAAAAACCAGAACAGTTAACGGACCCCCGAAACTTTCCTGCCAAGCTGTTATTCTCATTTTGCCTTTAATTTTAGAAATTTCTGAGCAAACTCACAGCTGCTCAGACTGAACCATCTAGGATATAACTGAGAGCTGGCAGTCCTCTGGGACTGCTTCATGAAGAGTCAGCATCACAAAACAAAACACCTACGCTAATTTTACACCCACTCTGATGCCTTTCTCTAAATCCTTGAGCAACAATTTCAGCATCTGAGAGTTCTGAAAGACATTATTCCCCAACAGCTTCTGCACATTCAGCCTTCCCACCTAGCTCCCAAAAACTGAGAGATGCTGTATACAAGGGGGGGGCAGGCTGCATGGAAGTGCCAGTGATCTATGAACTATCAGAGGATACGCTGCATTTCAGCGCTGCGAGCGAGCACAGCACCCCAGATTTCCTCAGTGAACAACCGAAAGAGGCTGCGAGCACACGTTGAAAATATCAGACCAGATTTCATAAGAAACAGGCAATTCTGAATTCATATTCGTGTCATTCAACATCAGAAGCATTCAGATGCCATGTAATAAATGAAATCCCTTTTCCTACACAAGCTAATCTCCAACTATTAACCTGTCATACAATTCATACGAGAACCCAACCAGCATGAAGTTGTAAATGGTAACATGCAAACTGCATTACTAATGGTGAAAATAACTCTATGGGGATACAAAACCATAAAATGAGGGGGTGTGCAAGGCTCTTGGCAAGCAAAGAGGGCACATAAAATTCCCTGAGTGGCCTTTCATTCCTTGGGCAACCCAAGCTCTTGTGAAGTGTAACTATGCCACAGCCAAGAGGTGCAAGGCCACAATATCCCTGCAATTCTTTCCTGCTGCTGCACTGAGGCTGAGAAAACAAAGAGACAGGAGGAGAGGAACTCACATCACACTGGAAGGGCTTCTCCCCGGTGTGGGTCCTCATGTGCTCGTCTAGGCCTCGCTTCTGACTGAAAGCCTTGTTACACTCCGAGCACTGGTAGGGCTTTTCCTGCAGGGAATGACAACAGCGAGTGAAAGTGAGTCAACACAGAGCCCAGGTCATTAAAGGAGTGGAATTCCATGCTGGATGGTGCAAGTTTTATATTCTCTCCAAGGGATTACAGTCAGTGAAAACAACAGAAAACGACTTTCCAATGATTAAGTGAAAGCTGGGAAAGCTGTGGCCTGACAGTTTCCACTTCAGCACCCACTTATGAATTAATTATCTGTTCCAGTCTTTCAAACCCAGCCACTCGGGGAGTCTGCTTTTTGTCCCGTGAAAGGTACAGAAACATAAAATTCCAATGCACTTCCCTTTATCCTCCACAAATGCTTAAAGCATACAGACAAGTAAGATTATCCACAAAAACTTTGGGTTTGTTTGGAAGTTTCGAAGCAAGGGAAGAGGTGAGGGGAGGAAGAGGAGGTAGAAGGAAAGCTTGCGGCAGGAGAAAAACTTATTTTGAAAAGTGGTGACAGAAGGTTAATCACATACTCATTGCAGAATCTCAAAAGAAGTGCAGATGGCAACCAAACCATCTGTATTTTTATTAGAACTATTGGTTAGCAGCTACTGTAACACATGATGTTAGAAAAGTTGCAATCTCACTGACCTTAAATAAATAATTAGAGATAATAAGGAAACCCACTTATGTAAACATTTTTTTCTTTGAATTTCTTCCTTAATATAGAAATTTATACAGGTATAATTCCTCCTAGAGTCCACTAAAGTTATAAAAGAACTGTATAGAAATCAACAATTAAATAAATCAAAAAAATTTAAGAATTAGCATTATGGCACTTGACACGGCCTCAATATTTTCATGCTTGAGAGGCACCCTTATTCTTGAATCAACTATAGTTCTTTCACTCTCATTTTACTTTTTACTGTGGTCTCAAATTCTGTATTAAGTTCTGAAGAAGGGTATTTTAAGAAAAACAAACACTTTTTACCAAATTAAATTGAAAGCAATGACTATAAATCAATAGGCAGAAAAGAAACTAGATCTATGAATCAATAAATAATAGGCAGTAATCAAGTTCTTTTGAAAGATGATGTGGGATTCAAGGACAAGTGAAATGGAATAACTCAGGCATTTAAGCAACAAAGAGAATCAGCTGCCTGGTTATTGAGCTGCTCTCAATCTCTGGGAGCCATCAGGACCTCTGCCAGGATTCACCACAAACCCAGCACGGGGCTGGGTACATCCCAGTCTCTCTCTTTAGGGCAGCTCTTTGCAGGTCCAGAGATCTCAGTGGAGCAAAGATGGGATTCTGGAGTCCTCTCCCACGAGGTTTCCTAGAAAAGGCAGTGTTACTTCCAGGATTCTTCAGCAGACAGGAAAATATAACAAATTAAGTAGAAAAGATCTGAACTGATCTGTGAAAAAAAAATTACTATCTAGACCAAAAAGTTGATGCCACAGAGAGCTTTGCTGGCCTAACCAAAGACTTCACTGAGCAGGGTCTGCATTTTTAAAGGAAATGTATGAATAAGCCATATGAAAAGCAGGTTTCTGCAACAGCCCCTTAATTGGTTTTGCACTGTGGTTAACACAAACCACATTTCTGAGTTTTATCCAAAAGCAGCCTTTCTGTGTGGAGGTTGTTCCCAGAAAGTGCAAAGTGAAGTATACAATGTGCACATCTTAAACACCTACAAAAGCATTCACTACTGCAAACTGCATCAGGTGAACTTGCTCCCTATTATTATCCTGCTCTTCAGCTATCTGAAGAATTGACTTGATAATGACCAGGTCAATCATTCCAGTGCTAAACGGATTTAAGGATTCCATTTTGGACAAAGAGCCTTTTTTAAACTCCAGGAAGCTGGAGTCACAAACCTGGGCTGTATTATCTTCCCACAGGTTATGTTTGGCTGTAATATATTTTATATTTGTACTATTCTCTGTGGCAAAAAGGGGAGTATTCTAACATACCCTTGGCATTTGTATTGAAATTCACATATGTAGTGCATGAAACATATCCAAAGCTGTCTTTGATCTAATTTTAGATCCCTTCCATCTGTGTATTCCAGTGACTTCAGCAGACACAACTCTGATTCACACCAGCCTCCTCTCCCCTGAGGGAAGCTGCCCTTCATGCACATCTGTGTCTGTTTCAGGAAAATCAGTAGGGCTGTCCAGAACAAAACTTGGCCCTCAATTTATCTCCAGAGAAAATGACTTTTTTTTGTTGGTGGTTTTGAAGAAGACATCATCCTCACAGACCAATTTCTTCAAAACAAAACATTCTGTGCTTTTCCTTTTCTCTCTGCTCCTTCTCCCCCTCATGTCAAATTTCCATTGCACAATGCCTGGAGAAAGCAACACTTGCAACATGGAAAATATGATATTTGCTTCGCATAACCATCGCTGCTTTTAAACGTGAGCAGAGGGGAAAAAAAGATAAAAACCATGGCAACAGGTCCAAAAAAGTCAATGCCACCACAAAAGGACAAAAGGGACCAAGATGAGATGAGGAAAAAAAGCTGGACAGATTTAAAACATCAAGCGAAGGGAAAAACCTGCTGACTGTCAACAAAACAGGAGCTCATTGGGAAGATGATCCCAGTCTGACTTCAGAGGAGTCAGTAAGTGCTGGTACTATAAATCTGCCCTCTGCTGCAGAAGCATCTGCCAGGCCATGGCTGTGGTGGCAGCCAAGCTGAAGGATTACATGTGTTTTCTTTTATTGATGATCTAAATGAGGAAGGGAGCAGGGAGAGCAAGAGAGACAGGATGTGGCTGATACTGCAGTGATTTAACATCCCAGTTTTCAGAATGCCAGGTATGAATGGGAATATGTAGATCAGGATTTACAACCTTCCTGCCTCCAAACAAGGAAAGGCCAAGCAGAGCCCAGTGGCATTTGGGAGGGTGCCTTGCTGTAAGACTGGCATGCCAACCTAAAAGCTCCCATCTCTGATGGGTTTCACCATTAAAACTGAGAAAAATTCAACATTTTAACAACCATGTCAAGTAACACAGTGCCTGCAGTCACACTTCTGTGTGTGGATGGCTGAATTCTAAGCAAGTTGTGCTTTGCATTAGAAAGACCTCACTCAGAACATGACAAATGTCAAGGCCATTTGATGCACCTTCAACAGCTTGATAGAAAGTTGTGCACAGAGTGTCCTGCAAGCACGGAAGATGGAAATACTTAAAAGCAGAATACTTGAACTGCTAAATGCTGCTGCAGGTGACTGTCTGTCCCTTAAGAAATATAAATACATGATGTACACAAACTTAGCACTTGTGCACTGGTTATTTCTGTAAACCTGGTAACATTGGTTATGCAGGTGGAACGGGAATGACTTTGGTAGCAGTGTCTCCAACTCACTTTCTAAATTTGAATTTCAAGCCATTACATCAGCTCCAAAGTTACAGCAAGAGAAACAGAATTTAAACACTATTATTACTAACTAAATCATAGCTCAAAATGAAAATAAGAGTTAAGAGCACAACTATCAACTTGATGGGTCTGTATTATGAACATGTTGAAAACTGAAGCTTGAGAGAAGTTCAGAGAAAAAAAGAAAAGCTTATCAGGTCTTGTACTACATGTAAATATTTACACTTGTGACATGAACGTGAAAATTGACACACATGAATAATGGTGACGCTACAGGACACAAAAAAAAAAATCAATAATTCTTTTCTTTCCATTATTCTAAAGCAAAGCCTTCCTTTGCTCCCAGAAGAATCTTGAAATGTCTATCCATGTTATACCGACACAGTAACAACTGTCTGCTTTCAAACTGCGTTTTATGTGAAAATTTTTGAAAAATACCAGTATTACTCTTAGTAAATATGATCTACGTAATTGCATTATCACCTGAACAGAGGTATTACGAAAAAAAAAAAAAAAATCAGGAAAATGGAAAAATGTGGCCTAGAATGAACAAACATGACCAGCCAGGTAACAGTAAAATACACCAGTCATGCCTGCAGCTACCAGGAACTCATTACTCTCCAAGAGAAATCTGGATATACTACAGCTTTGTCATCCTGAAAATGCAGGAAATCGGATTACATTTAAAATCACAGATATCCCAAGTTAACAGAGTCTACTTTTCTAAGTGATAAAAAAAATTCAAAGACTAACAAGATGCTCTCTTGGTAACTGGAAAACTTCTGCAAGTTACAGCAAGTGGCTGACCCAGAGACAGAGGCCTGCTTAAATTACTAACACAACATTGACATAGAAACACAAAGGGTGATGAGAACTTACAAGTCTGCAGAAGTGGTAGGGATTTGAAACTTATAATATTAAACCTCAATTAAAAATCACTTTACAAGTACATGCTTCCTTTGTTGAAAAGTAAAATCCTTTATAAAAATATTTCCAACAATTAGAGCAGGCCAAGAAATTTTCCTGTTAAAACAACTGTGAAATAATTCTAGCAGATTTAAACAAAAATGTGACTTTTATTAGAAATGACTAATGTTTTTGTTAGAAGAGGTCTCAATTAATTCAGTTTTAGAATTATTTTAAAAAATAATCTTTTTTGCAATAAAAAATTTAATTATAACAAAAGCATGCATCTTCTCTGAAACACCTGCCAGAAAAAAAACGTGCATTTCTTAAAAAGATACAGTATATGCAATTCACTGGGCTTTAATATATTATTAACTTCCCATTTTCCATGGTAGTCCTGCCTATTTCCTACCCATAATCTGAAAAGTTCTTTTTTTTTTAACTGCTAAGGTGATTTCTGCCCCTTAAATTTAGTGAGGGAGGGTTTTTTTCATCAGCCATGATGAACATGCAACGGATGTTCACCTGCTCCTGCAAAATAATAGTACCAATACAGAAAAAGTACATTTTCACTGTATGAGGAAGGGATGATCATCAGTCAACATCATGTAAAAAAGTGTGAAAATATAAGTGCAGTGGGAATCAAACCTTCCACATTTTGTGTGCAAACACAGACTCCAGAGGCAAGGAAACCACAGCCCTGGCAAAGTCATCATCCTCAGGCAGATGTTTGGGAACTCACTCCTATCTCACCAACAGGGAAATACAGATAAAATCCAAGATGGAAAAAACCCTCCAAATTCAATCAACACATCATATTTCATTACACGCTGTCCTATGCACATGAGTGATTATTTACTATACTTAGTACACAAAGTAATTTTTTTTTTTTTGCAACAGCTTTCTATGCTGCTTCTAGAAGACATGAGCCTTTCTCAAACTTTAAGCCTAAATATTTCCTGGGAAACACAGGAGAAGTGGAATTTTGTCATTATTGTCCTTGTGTTATTTCTCATTTACTATTATTTTAATATTCTTCTGGGTTAAAAAAGAGGGACAGTGTAAAATTCAAAATGAGTGCCTTGAAAAGCCTGTTTAACTCCAGACTTCTCTTGTTCAGCAAACAAAAACACACTGTGGAAGAGTCCTCTGCAGGAGACTGCCTCATTTCCATACTCACCATGATTTATCCCTATTTCCATGAAATTCATAAATAAAACCCAAAATTAACACAAGATTGGTTATTTTCTACACATACTATGGGTTTAGATGTATTTAAATATTAATGTGTTTTAAAATAGTAGGCATTTATGCATGAAACAAAAATGATACAGTGAAATTCCTCTCATTTTACATTACCTCAGAAATGTACCATTTGAGCATAGACTGGCAGCTTCTACCAACAGGAAATCAGATTTTTAAATAAGCTATAAAAATTAAAAATATCTGCTATATGTAAATATAAAATATTTAAATCAAGTGATGAAAAGCCACTTTTAAATAGCTTTGCCTCTTTCTGCTTTCCATCACTGAATCCAACTGTAATAAAATCTCCATTCTCAGAAGTAATGAAACCATCAATTGAACATGACAATAATTCTGGGCACCTATCAATGGCCATATTGCCAAGCATTACCAATTCTATTGCTGTAACACACAATCATTTCTCCACAGGTTTAAGCCCAAATGATGCAATGTTAAGTCAGGCACTGAATAAAGCCTTAGGAAAGAGCTGAAGTTTTCTGCATTGTGAGGGTTGGAAATGTGCATGTAATTCCCTCAAAGTTGATAAGGTCTGTAAATTCATTTCATCAACAACTTCAGTGCATTCCTCACTTATGTTTTCCTAGGCTGTTATATTGCTCCTTAAGGAAAAAAAACCCCAACCCATCAAACCATAAAACAAACAAATTCAGTTTCATAGAAACAAACCAGTACTCAGGTGACACTTTAATGTCAGGTGGGTGGTGTTTTCTGCCCTGCCCTGGCCAGCAGGGGTTTGGCCTTACCTTCTCTGTTTACCCCAGAGCTGGAGCTGACACCTGTGGCCACCCAGGCTGTGCTCACTTTAGCAGCTGCCAGACCTTAATCAACTTTCTGCAATGATTTTTCCAGCAGCCCTCCCTGATCCCCAGCATCAGGTCTGGCATTTAAGCCCACTAGTAAAATAAATTGAGATTTAATCTCTACTGTCTTTGGTGTATGTCACAGTATTATTTTCATGCAAGTATTATTTTTAAGCTACTTCACATAACTTGCTGGCCCAAGGGCCAGATTGTTTTTTTCAAGATATTTGTGAGACCAGCCCTTGCAGAAGGGTGCTATGATTTTGTTTATTTCCACATCGCCAGGCTCAGCTGATACAAAAATACCTTCAGAATTTATTCATTTCACTATTTACTCTCTGAATAATGGTTTTGCACGCAAGAATAGATTTCAAACAAAATACATGTGTAGGAAAGGGTAAAAAAAGGAAGAGCCAACAACCTTACACTGTTTTGGAAAGTCAAAACATGGGATGACTGAAAAGAGAAATTTCAAGTGTGACTTCCTGGCTTTTCTTGTTCTCAGAACTGGTGAAAGGACCCAAACCTTTGGCAAACACAGTGCATTTTTTATTTCCTAATCTTTACTTCATCGTTGTTTAAACACCTCAGGACCACAGAACAAGTTCTAATGCATTAGTGCTGTGCTCAGGGGTCTCCACCTCTTTCTGCACAGGTTTCTTTCTTCCCTGGAGAAGCCCTTACCCAGTGCAGTCAGAACACATCTCCTTCAGAGGCAGCATTCAGACCATAAGCCCTCACTTCTAAAAAGACACACCTCAGCAGCTCAGCAGCTCTTTCCTCTGCTGAAAGGGAGTTTGTTTGGTTCCTGCACTTCTGACCAGCATCACCCTACTAGCAAGGTTAGATAAACCTTCACATTCCTGCCAAGGTGACAAGTGTTCTTGGAAATAATGGTGTCTTCCCCATTTACCTCTCAGTACTTTTGCTCCCCCACTTCCATCTTACTCCTTTCCAATTCCCAGCCTCCCTTCACCACTCTGTTCTTTCCCATCAGCTAAAATATCTATTTATTCCCTTGTACCTGCACTAATATTTACTCACTTGAACAATAAAATACAGCTTATTATCCTACAGTACTGCATGGATAATATTCTGCAGAACTGACCCAGCACAATTCCTCCTTCAAGCTTGAGAATCTGTGAAAGTCTGTAACAAACTTTGTTTCCTCTTCTATAGTTCTATTGTTTTTATTAATCATTATAGCCCAGTTTTTCCTCTTCCTCCTGAGACCACCTTTGATTTTTTCGCTGCCCAGTTCTACTCAAATATTAAATAAGGTGAACTGTGAGGAAGAGGGAAATGTCACCTTTCAGATGTAGATGACCAAGAAATAACTCTGTGGAAACACTCAGATCACTTTAGGTGTGACCTGAATTCTTTCTATCTCTAAGGGTGATACTTGGCCTACAGGGTACAGCAGAGCATTTCCTGAGACATTTTTAAATGAACTTTATTATGTCCTTAGTGCAACACAAAGCCCATCTAATTACAGTGTCTACATATATTAAAAATAAATATCCACTTCTTAAAATTTATTTTCCTACGTCCTCCCTTTCCTGTTAGCTAAAAAATACTTGGAAGAAAACATCACTTGGTGCAAATCACTGTAGACTCTAAAAGCCTAATATTATCTTTTCCTCTATTTTTCTTCAACAGAGGCTGGGGGGGGTGTTTGTTGTTTTTACTCAAACTGTATGAAAAATCAGGGGAAAAAAAAGAAATTTGGCACTGTTTCAGAGCCTGTTTACCCCTCACAGTCATGCTGAACTGAAGTGGCTCATCAAATTTCTCCTGGTGCAAACACAGTAAGAGGGGACAGTAACAACAGAGAAGAATTTAGAGCACTTCTTAAAGTGACTTAACAGCTGGAAAAAAAGGAGAAACAACATGGGGCTAGCCTGTTTCCAATGAATTACCAGGAAGTTTTGTATAAACTACCGATTACTTGGACAGTTTGGGGTAAAAAAGCCAAAACTTCATCTAGGACCTCATAGTTAATATGCTCAAGACGCATACAGAAGAGCAGAAATTGAAACAGTCAGTTTTTGTTGTAATTCTACTCATTTAGAAAGCAATTTTGAGTGCTCATTTGCATATAGAGACTACTAAGTTCAAAGTCTCCCTTGCTATTTCCCAGCAAAAGCAGAATTAGCTCAGTTTAGTCTCAAGGCTGCATTGATCTCTGCAAGCTGTAAGAGGTCGCAGTTAAATAAAAGTTACATAAAAATTATCATCAGTTAGTAAAGTACAGCCTCTAGAAAAGCTCACAGTGACTGGATTTTACAGGCACAGTAAGAATCAAAGCACTGGATCCTGAAGTTTCAGTAACAGTGAAGCCTTTACAGAACTGTTTACTCAGTAAACAGCATTAATTTACATCTATAAATAACCACGGGTTAAATGAAGAGGTTAGTACAGCTATTATTTCAACATAAAAGAAATCAAACACAGAAAAAATAGAAGGCCAGGGAGTTCTAATTAGAATTTATAAGTTAATGACTTGAATCTTTGCCTCTTTATTTTGATAGGTATAAAACACCTCAGCTGGCAGAGCCCAATCTCTACACAAACAGCAATTAATTACTTTTCTCCACACAAGAGCTACAGACAACCCTCAAGCAACCAGAAAAACTCCCCCTCGTGTGGGACTTACCCTGGTGTGGGTGCGAATGTGCATCTTCAAGCCATCGTTCTTGCTGAAAGCTTTGTCACAGTAAGGACACTGGTAAGGACGCTCCCCTGGGGACAAACAAAGCATCAGAACCCAGCCAAGTGCCCCCAGAGGATGCAGGCCTTGCAGCACAGCTCTTTGTCAAACTCAACTGTTTGCTCGTCACAGAACAGATCTAACTTCAGAAAATAACAAATAATCCTGCCTGAGCAGGATGCAGTGCTGGATCAAAATACTCCCCTTTGCTGACTGATTTTGCAATACAATATATGAATACACACAGACAGCCTTGGGGGGAAAGAAATAAAACCAAAAAGAAAACACCTAATGTCCTTCATCAAACCACATTCTACAGTGATTTACACATGGTCACTTTTATGGTAAGGCATTAACTGCTCCCAAATTTTTTTTTGTTTCACATCTGGTCATTATTAGAGGCCTCTGGGTGTCAGAATCCCAGTGGAATATAAAATCCACTCTTTTATAATGCTGTAGCTGTGTTAGAAGCTGGCTAATCAAAAGTTTCTGCAATATTTGTGTCACAATTTATGACTGAAATAGAAGCAGAACAATCTTGCAGCATCCCATATCTGAAAGGTATTTGTTCAATGCTCCATTACACCGGTGTCATTTGGCATCGATTTTCCCAAACTCACATTAGTGTAATGTGGATACTGAGCTGTTCAGAGACAAACAGTAAAGAGTTTCTGAGCAGCACCATTTGGAAGAAATGCATTTTAATTTTTAACTCTTTAGGCAATGCACTGGAATCTGAGTCAACTGTCTCCTGCTCCTCTGTGCACCGCTTTAAAAGCAAAGAGCAGGTTTTTTCCATTACAAAACACAGTTCAAAAAATTAAGATGATAGATAATTTTCTCTTAACAAAATGGATTTTCTTCTACACAACCATAAAGCTGAAGGTGTCTTTTCAGATAAAGGTTAGTCGCAAGTTTAAGCAAAGCCTATTTTATAAAGTCAATGCACAGCTCTCTGCTCACAAAGGTATTTCTGCATGAACAGATTTAACACAGACCAAATGTCAAGCACTTATTAACACCCATACTCAATCTCCTAAAACAGCAAGTAAGATTAACTACATTTACAGTTTATAAAAACCAAACTAGACTATTTCACTGATATACCTAAGATTTTGACCAAGAGTCACTGCGGGACATGAAATCTCCATATCCACATGTTGTGTAGAGATTCATGGGCATCTGAAGTGAGATTATTTAAAAAAGTCGATGGCCCTTCCCTATTTTGTAGACAGATTATTTTGTTCTTTTCTTTTACTCCTGTGTAGGTAGCTGTGAATGACAGAAGCACAAGACTGGCCAGCAAGGACCTGCAGAACACAAATATTTTTCTCTCTTGTGTTCTACCATCTCTAAGAAAAAGCACAACGGTGGGAATTGGAGTTTTGGGGGGGTTTTTTTAGGACGATGACAACAATCTCTGTGTTAGCGCTGTGTTTTCACTGAGCAGTTTGATATATGATCCTCTCTCTCCTGACCCTCGATGCCTTTAATTCATGCCTCCGAAATTCAAACACTCCAACAGTTGTCAGTACTCAAATATTTAATTAATTCAGCTGACATTTTTATGTCTGGGGGCTTTTGAATGCAGAAGTTAAAGCTTTCAGCAGTTTGTAAGCAGATGAGCGATGACAGATAGGAGTTGTACCCTCCTCCCTCTCTCCCCCACCCCCAAGTCTCTCTAAAGAGCAAGACTTTGGCCTTCAAAGGATGGGTCTGAGTTTGTCTGAAACACATTAACAGGGTTCCTCTGAAACCAACCATGGACACCACGGTGCTTGATGAGTAAGGCCGTGGGAGCTTTCAGCAGAAGCCAGCAGAGGGCAACAATGACTCCACATCGACCTGTCGCACCTGAAAAAGTCAGGCTTGGAGCTGCTGTTACAGACTGCCCACTCTGGAAAATCTTCACTGCTCCAAAAATCAAGTTAACTATGCAAAACAGAGTTCCAGCTCTGGTTTGACATTCGAACTAGAAGCCATCTTGTATTTCCAAATTATATAAATTTCTCATGCACTTATGTCAATAATTGTCAGTAAAACTACTTAAAAGATGCTCCTAATTTTACTGTTGCTCTTATTTTTTATTTTCTTTCACTAATTTTTGTAGGTTGCACACTTAAAATTTATATAAGTGTCCCGCTGCTTACACAAGTGTCTACCCTGTGTACACATCTATTTAACTTGTAACTTACCTTCTACCTCAAAAGGTGTTGGGATTTTACAAAATTAACAATGGGTCACTTGGTATAAATTTCTTATGAATTTGGGTCTGGAAAGGGCCTCTGTTTGTCTCAGAAGTGAATAAACTGCCCTGTGACAATGAGTCTTTTTTTCTATGTACTGTCTCAGGAGCTCAGATAACTAAACAGATTAAATATCTGATCGTGTGGACAGCAGATCTGGCAAGATTATTACAACTCTATGTATTATCTTCTCTGGTAAAAATTAACTTCCTTCCTTGCTTCTGAGCCAGCCTAGGCAAACATTATTCATACTACCAGTGAGTTTCTCATCAGAATGATTCCAGATTCCTCAAGGAGACTACTGGGAAGCAGGTGTTCCCCAAAAAGTCTTACACACTCTGTCCCACTCCAAGTCCTGTAAGATAAACAGGAACAGTTTAATGTTCTCTTATCCCGAGATAAGGAAATGGAATAAGCTGACAACAAAGGGAAAGACAGATTTGAAAGAATGAATGCTAAAAATATTCCTCCCACACGTGAAGGTTTGCTGAAGCGCAGCATTTTATAGAAAACTATTTCAAGTGTTCACAAGGGAGAGGGGCTTGTTCTTCTACGAAGTTTAGAATTGTCACCAAGACAAACTGGGGAGCAAGGGCCATGTGACAAAAGCTCCTGGGAAGGTGACATTATCCATCAGGGCTTTCACATCCACCTACAGCCAGACAAGGGCTACCCAATTTGGTAAAACCCAATTATAAACACTGGAGTAAAAACTTCAGGTCAACTTGTACGCTAGAAATTGTGGACATTTCCAGATGCAAAACTTCTCTGATCAGAAAAGGAATGGATCCCTAACAAGGAGATTAGAAGTAAGAATTACTAAAACCAGCAAATTAAATACCTTGGTAGCTGTGCACCTCTATTTCTCTTGTCTTCATAAGAAGGAGTTACTACGAATCAAAGTGAAAGAAAAGTGATTTCCCCCAAGACAAACTACAATTTCTTTTTGATTTGCTGCGAGAAGAATATTTATGAGATGGTGTCAATTTGTGGGAACACCATACTAACAGGGGATACACTTAAGGTAAAGTTGATGCCAAGTAACAACTCCAGCATTTGTACTCTACATTTTCATATAAACATATTTTAATAAAAGATATAAAACATAGAAATGGGTGTTTTTAAAATCTGATTTCTAAACAAAACTATTGCTTTCATTAAAATAACAGAACACTCAAGCAAGCCAAATGTACCAAATGCTATGTTCACCACCAAGTAAGTCACAGCTGATTCTCATGTCCCTGCTGTCCCAGAACGAACTGCTCAACACATTAATGGCACTTCTGTACAAATAACCCCAAATAAATAATCCTAGGATAAATTGCAGTGGATTTAGCATAATTCAAAGTCTAGACATTCTACTTCCAGATTTTGTATGAACAAAAAACCAAAGCTTTTAACATTATAAAAATAAATTTAACCTCAATACAAGGATTATGAAAAACAATTCCATGATTGCAAAACATATGGGATTTTGATCTGAAACCATGTCATGACAGAATTGACATCTTTTTTTTTTTTTCCCCCCTCGATCTCTAGCTTGGGATCACAGTATCTAGTGGACCTTAATGGAGTATAAGTAGTTAAATACCAGATTGTCCCACTGTGGTTTGACTCAGGACACTTTGCTATGAGGCATCTGCACTCAAGGTGCTTTAAGACAGGATTTACACTGAGTTTAGCACACAGATTTCCCAAACTCAGATAAAAAACAACTAAGAAACAACTCCAAACATACACTAGCTTTTGAAGACTTCAAGATTTCAGTGGCTACAGACATTCAATAAGGACTTTGAGACAGTTAATCAAACTGGTGTATGCACTGCTATTTTCACACTGTATTTTGCATTCTCTGTAGTCAGCTGAGCCACAAAAAAAAGGCTGTTTCTCAAGTTAGGTGGAAACCTGATATAAGCACCAATGCTAGGGATTACTTCAAAACAATGACTTCAAAGAAGATTAAGCAAATATGTACTTTACAGGTGAGAAATGCACTTCCTTCAAATGAAAAAAATTGAAAAGGAAACATGCAACCAAGAAATAATTCTAATCTGAAGAGACTGCAATGAAAGTGTCTGAAGAGCCCAGCAAACCAAAGCAGCAATCTCACTGCTCTTTCAAACCATACCCAGGTTCATCTATTTCATCTGTGAATTTGCAGTCCTGTTTACTGTCCCTGCTCCTCTGCAGCTTGCTCAGTCACCCAAATACAAAAGTCAGGTATTCATGTTAGCCTTCATGCAGAAATTCCCTGGCTTGCTGTCTTTATTGCAACTCAGCTGCTCTGCTAAGGAATGAAGGATTTGAATTATGCTGAGAAATGATGATGGCGGGGGGGTTTATAAACTTTAATATATCTCTGCTCGGTCAGCTGGGATATTCAATTTTAATAGTTTTGGTCAACACTCAAGAATATCAGAAAAAGACCTACAACAAACTGCACTGAACATGAGACCATGTGCAGGCATATGCAGCTTCAAGGTATTCCTCTCTTCAGTTTTCTTTATAAAAATGAACAAATATAATTACAGCAATGTGGTCCCTCGGACTGTTCCACAGACCATTTCCCACATTCTAAATACAGCTCCCTTTCAGTTGGTGAACTACTTATTATCAGGATGAGAAGATTGTTTCTTAAATAAAAATTCTATGTTCTTCTGTATAAATACATATATGTGTGCATTATTTTAAAATATCAGCTTTCAGAATCAGTTCTAATCCTTTTACGAGTTCCTGATTCTATGCTGGGGTAGGGGAGAGGGTTGGAAAGGAGCCTCCACCATCACCCAACTGCAGTGGAATGAGCACAGCTCACCTGGGGAGGAATTTGGAGGCCATCTGGATCACACATTTAACACTCCTCACCAGATGATCCACAGGGCAGCCCAGAATGGGAATTGCAAGGGGGCTTTTTTAGTCAGAGATAATCTGGGGTGATGACAGCACTCAACAGCAAGTAAGGATGGGCAAAAGGTTAACGGATGTAACAAAATTATAATCTGTGACATCTGCTTTAGAACACTGCTCACAGAGGCCACCTGACAGCTTCACACATTTATCCTCAGCTGCTCTTGCCCTTAAATTAAACAGTGTGCCCATTAACTGAAAAACTTTGTGTCCCTAACAATACTCAGTTAATGTGCTATGCAAATATGTACATACGGACACAAATAAACCTAAAATACACAGACCTGAATTTCTCCCACATGAAAATGACTTCATTATGAAACAAAATTAAATTAAACAGGAACTCAATGAACCCAGTGATTCCAACAGAACTTGAATTAGAAAATGCTAGAAAACCAATTATTGAGTAAAGATCAAAAATTCACAAGTCAAACAAATATTCTGTAAATTTCACCACTTTGGTGCTGTAGGCCCACGAGAAAACCAATACCTCTTCAAAATAATAAACTTCCTCTTGTGTAGAGGTGCCAATTTTCTACATCCTGAGCAGTATCTTCAAAAGCATTTAATACCCTGCATCTCTCAGGCATTTCTATAATTTTGACCAGGGATTCCAGGGAGGGAAAAGAACGGAAGAGCAATCAAGAAGCTTGGCCAACTGCAGCAGCAAGCTGCTTTCTTTCTGACATCTGGACTAGTCTTAATCCAGACTAGACAATAAAAAGAGATCTGGGCTGTGCAAAATTCTGGCCTGCCTCCTTTTCAGCCACTAAACACTCAAAATTTAGCACTTGAGAAGGCACAGAAGTCCCCACACAGGAACAGCTCTCTCATGCCAAGAGTTAAGTAACTTTGTGATCTGAAAGATAAAATACTTGAGGACATCAGCTGAGACAAGACCCAGAAACACCAAAAGCACAGGTAATTCTATACTCATAGTGGGCCAGATAAAGAAAGGAGTAACTCTGACTGCTCTGAGATCAGTCCTGTTCTCTGTGAAATAGTCCTCAGGTATGGGGCACAGATATTTTCACTTCATTTTAACCAACATTCAAATCTGGCAGACTCTGAAGATAATAAATGCCTCTGTTTTTTCAGGTGGTTTGTTTCCTTGCTGATGATGAATAACTCTAACTTTGTCTATTTGCTAATGCTTTCTAACCAAGTTCCAACACTCTTATTCCAGGCATCAGGGAGAACTAGAATTGGTTTCATGTAAATCCACTATGTACATTTCCCATTCACTAAAAACACACATTTTATAAGAGAAAACCTCAAATCCTATTCTTTCAAAAGCAGGGAAAACCAGAAGGCTTGAAACATTTTTTTTAAATTATTAATTGTCTTTTTCTAAGTATTTAGCCTTACTTTAATTTTTGATGTATGGAAGTAGTATTTTCTCAACTGAGGTGGTTTGTTTTCCGCAAAGTTTAGGGCTTGCTCAAAGAATTCAGATTATTTCTAGTTAAGACAAATAAAATGTCTGTCCCATCCGATCCATCAAAATCGTCATAGTATAATTGAGATATTGGCTATTTGCCACTAAATGAATGATAAAGATTAGTAAAAATCCCTACAAAATAAAAAGTCTATCTGAATCCACGCACTAAAGCATGAACTATTATTACTACTTACTTACAGACTCTCATCAGTTGTTCACTGAGATCAAGATTTTAAGTAATTTTAAGTAGTAAATAAAAACCAGACACAACTTTAAAGAATAAACCAATTCCATTCTTTGCAGCTATCAGTGGAATTGAACAATCTGATTTCTTTCTGAAAGGAAAATGTAACATCTATTACTCCAGTGAGCCCAATGGTCAGCTAAGTGTTTTAAAGAATGTACATTAATCAATCAGTAACTCATTTGATCTACAGATGTCTCATTCAAACAATCTACCCCTCAAAAGAGCATTTTCTCATCCATGGCTACAGACAACAAGAAGCTGACAGCTGCATGAAACTTTACAGGTATTTTTAAAGATTTAACTGTTGTCTGGAGAAGAACAGGACAATGATGTATAAACTGAAAGGTTTAGAAATGCAGAATCCTTACCTTTGAGGCCTTCTGCAAGCTCCTTTTAAAGTGGGTAGATAAAAGAGTGATCATTTATAAGTTATTGAATGGAAAGAACCTATCTGCAGACATTTGCAAGCTGTTCACTGACTAGATACAGATACATTCTTTCACATACTTCATTGGCATATGAGAGGAAGTTCCTTCAAGCATGCCTTTAATCTTTTTTTCCTATGTAGGAAATTTAAATTACTTATAAGGTAATTTAGCAGAAGAGCTGCTGGAACAAGGATCCTGGCTGTGCATTATTCTGTACATGAACTAACAGTTGCTGGTTTAGCTGTTAAACCTTTAGTGACATATTTTACACCATTGAAGTTATCCTGTACTTGAACTCATTACTTCCTTCAACTACTTTGAAGTCTGGTGTTCAGAGATGACTGGACTACTGTTAAAAACCAAGTATTTTTATTATTTTAACTCCACCACTAATATTTTGCTTGCTCGGGAATTTTGTCTTAGAAGTGCAAAATTTGAACTTGGACTTTTACACAGTTGGGACTTAAATATGATTGTAAATATGTTCAAAAGCTTAGTTAAGTTGTAGAAATGGGACTAACATGGCAAAATTAGGTGCATAACATCAGACTCTCAGTGCAGGAAGCATTTCAAGAAGGCAATCAGCACCTCAAGTTATAAGTTTTTGAAAGCTTATAAAGCATTTTTCACTTATGGAAGTTGAAAAGGCAGGATTAACTGTGTTGGCACAAAGGATATAGAAGTCTTGGTCCAAACATTTTTTTGCTGTTTTAATGTAATCTCTTGGTATTACCTTTTACTCATGTATATGGAAGTAGATTTGCAAAGACTCTTCTCAACTCATGCTTAAAAACCAAAGCTGCTTTTTGCACCTAGCAGAACACGTAACAGGTAAGAATGACATAGTAAATCCTGGCTTTCAAATGATATAGAATAGAAAAAATCATCTTTTCAGAGAACATTTAGGACAGACGTAAAGTTATAGCTCTCTTACTGGCTTATTATCAGGACTTGGACTAATTGTGATGGTAAAAGCAAAGTAAGGATGTATTTAAATCTATATTTGCATGTAATTTTCTGGAAGAAATTTATGGTCATTAGCTGTTCCTCATCAGTCCCTAAGTAAAAGCAGGGAAAGCATAGCTTAGAAAAGACAGAATAGCAGTTAAACCCCTTAACTCTCCTAACTCTAAAAGAAATTTACCTGCAAATAGAAAGTACTTCAGAACAGTTCTCACTGTTGCACAACTCGATGTGCTACATCTCAAGAAGGGAAGGGATTAGGACACAAGTAATTAGGAAGGCAACAGTATAAACAGCAAACAGATAAAATATGTGTGTGTTTACACACAGATCACACAGGCATACACAAATCCATACACACACCCCTCAGCAATTAACACCTTTAAACAGATATCACAAGGCAACTGAGAAGCTGCACAAGCTGCAGCCACAAACTGTTAACATTGAAAGTTGCTTAAAACTTCAGGGAAGCAATTAACCTCCCTGCCCCCAGGTTTCAAGCCCAAGGAGCAGACCATAGGATTTCTTTTAGAATTTATGAACAAGCCAAGGAATTTCTATCACAGTCAAAGGATTCTTTTGCTGAATTAACCCCAGCTCCCTGTGACCCTAAGAAGTCATAAACCAACAGGATACAGGAGAGGGAGAATGTGCTCTAGTGTTTCAGCTGACCTGCGGAGCGCTGTCCGTGTCATGCCAAGGCTGGAGCCCAGATGATGAATTACAGAGCAGCACTCCAGGTTCAGAGGCAAACATCCCTCTGTACATGCACATGCAGACATGTGCACTCACCCCAAACCAGCTCACTTGCTCTTTGGGCTCATTTACAGAGTCTTATTCTAACACAGAAGAAGAAAGAAAATTGCTTATCCACGAAGCATGCATGTCTGAGTAACAATATTTAAAAGCACATGTTGCATATTAAATAAAATATAAAACCCCACTGAGCTTCTCTATTTGTATATTGATTACTAAGGATATAAAAAATACAGTTCCAAAGCAGAACTACAAATGTACCCCAGAACTTCAGCTTTTGTAGAGAATAACTTCATAAATGTGAGGAAGACTAAAGTGATGCAAAACTCTCTTTAAAATAACCTCTACCTGAATTTATTTTGTAAACACAGAACAAAACCTTTTATACAAAGAGCTAATAAAACAAAGTCTAACTGACCACACAGAAAATGGGATCATGCAAATGACTGGAGACAGACCTCAAACCTCATCACCTGTAATCACTAAGACAAGGAGGCCCTGGTAATATTTACATTTATGGTGAACTGTTTAGTTGCACCAAAAGCTCAGCCCCAGCTCAAGGCTTATTCAGAAGTATGAATCACCTGAAAACAGACAGTGGCTGCTTGTTTCACTTCCAGCTCACAATGGAAAGTTATATTTTGAAGCCTGACTGAATAAAAGAGGAATGACAAGTCTTGAAATTATTAATTAAAACTCAAAGAATTTAACAGATACCAATAGTATGAAGGATTAATCACTGCAACATTTAGAAATCAAGCATTCATCTCTGAATAAAATAAGTTTGTGGCTCCCCTATCTGATGAACTGAAAATTTCTTACTGCTCAGACATTCCCTGTAAAGTTGTCAAGGATTTTCACATTGCAGGGAACTTAAGAGCACTCAACATTTTTTTTTCCCCTATCTGAAGATGGCCTGGATTTCCTTCACCAGCTCCCCTTACATTCTTTGGGAATGATGCAAGCTATTCTTCAGAAAGCTGTGTTTCCTTAGGCTCACTGGACAACAATTTCCTCTTGTGATCAGTGTGCTTGTGTTATGACCAAGAACAACGTGGCTGAAGCCTTCAGGTACAGCACCAAACAAAACCATCTCTCCAGAATCACAACATGAATCCAACTATGACATTTTCTCACTCAACCTTACATAAGGCATTTGGCCATGTAATAAAAATATTCTTTTTAAACCTCAAGTCACAACTTAGCAGCAAACTCCCTCCCATTTTTCATCAGGATAACCAAGAAATGGTCAGGAACTATAACAGAATGAGCAAAACAACCATGAAAATCTATTTTGGTTAATTCTCACAGTTAAGGATGCAAACCACCAAAAATGTAATCGACATTGTACTAGCAGAAAGAGTGGAAGAAGAAAGGATCAGAGTTTATTTACCATAGGTCATTATAAATTAATTTAGCAAGACATTTTTCCTGAATTAGTAACTGTACAATGACTGCTTCTAGCTTCTTAGGTTAAAAAAGAGACCTTAAAGGTTTCCCTCCTGCAATAAATTGTTTCTATAGTCCATACTCCCGTAATTGCAACCTGTATCATCTCCTGGCAAGGCATTTGCTCCCACTGTATTTCATTTAAAAAGGCACTTAGAAATTTTCAGCACCTTGCTGCTTCAAGTAAGTTCAAAATGTCAGGGTCTCCTGTGATAGAGGCTGCAAATTTTGGAGGGCTCTGTACTCAAGGTTAGAGGTCCCTGGTGTGTGGTTTCATGAAACTCAGCCCTCAGTTTAAGAAACTCCTCAATTTAAGAAAGCTGCTTGAGAGAGCTGAAATGTAGCTGGTAGCAGCACATGTGTGAAAAGCGTTTTTTACTTGGACATCTCTAGAGCACTTTCCCATCTGCACCATGAGCTTGAAAAACTGGGGTTGTCTGCTCCGTGCAAAATGATGGGTAACATCAGCAGCGCACAGAAATTGCTGTCATCTCCCTGCAAGACAAACTTGCTTATGCAGAGTGAAGAAAGTGTCATGCCAAAGGCAAATCTACACCGTTTTATGCAGGGAGAAAATTATCACAAAGAAATCTCTCTCAGTTGCCTGATGCCACTTATTTAAATGAAAGTGTAAACTTGCAAAATGAAACCTGACAACAGCTTTTACACATAAAGCAGGTAGGAATGTCTAACAAAGATGCTGAGTTAGGCCTACCTGTAAATTTGCCTGTTTGTAGATAGAAAAATTCTGGACATACAGATACTTTGTTACAGATTTAGAAAGTCTTCTCTGTTCATTATAATTAATACCTGTATGGCTTCGAATATGAACTCTCAGTGTCCCATTGCTTGCAAACTTCTGTCCACAATATGGGCAAATCTTCTCTTTTTCTCCTGTGTGAGTCTACATGAGGTGGGGAAAGATAAGAATGACTGTTCACCATTAATTTAAAAAAAGTTAAATATGGCATATTTGATTGTACTGACATTAACTACTATTATCTCTATTATGAATTTTACCATCCCATCAGGCAAAAATTCTAAGCAGCTTGAGGTGTTAGAGAATTGATCACAAAAAGAACACTGTAAATATCACCAGCACTAAATCACTGAGCTTGTCCTTTGAAATCAAGCTTTTAGAGTTAGAGGGCCTTGCTGATGTAAGAAGAATTATTTCAAAACAGAAAAAAAAAAAAATCATAAACCCTCCCATCCAACCTGTGTGGTCAACAGCAAGATCAGCCTGAAATCAATTGCACACAAGGTCACCATCATTTTTCACATTGTACTTTCAACACCCAATTCTGAACTGAAGATTTATCAATCTATCGAATTCCTTTTCCTTATAACTGTGCCTTTTCTTTTAGTGGAGAATTTCTGATGACTTCATTAGAAAGTGTTAATTTAAATGAGACAGGAAAGATAACACATTCAGTTATATGCACAGCTGACTATTTCAGTTTCGAGCTAGCATGTGACCCTTTTCAGATAGGGAAATTAATTCTTATTTTGATGAAAGACACTGAAATGACACAAAATTCCTCATTACATCATAAAAACCCCATCTCGCATAGTATCTTTTATGCTGCAGCTGAAGCAAGAGTAAATGAGATCTCATTTCAATACTGGATGGACTTGCATTGTTTTCATTCCCTGACATTAAAGATATGAATGTTACATTTCTCTTGATTAGGACACAGTTATTTGGAAATCACTTCTACCTCTACCAGCAACACTGGGATATACCAGACAGACAGCTATTAATAAACTCCCAACACCCAAATACCAAAAGGATTTCTGGGAGCAATACATTACAACTGCAAGGCTCACAAACACAGCCAGTCCTTGTCTGACATTAGCACAAAGCAAAAGCAATTCCAATTTTACACATACATATGAAGCACATACTATATGGCAAGTAATACACACACGACATTTTTTTAACAAATTCTCACAATCTGAATTAGGTGGCAACACCTACACTGACTTTTTTCAGCTGATTTGTTCTTGACTCAATTATTTTCCCTGCATTTCTGCCCTGTAACATCAATCTTACCTCAGGACAAACTAGTGAGCAAGCCTCCTCCTCCTAAAGTTTACCCCAATTCCACTGTAGAGTTTGGTGGAAAGCAGTGCAGCCATCCCCATCCTGCCACACACCTGATGCTGGAGCACTTAATTTAAACAGAAGCACCTTCTGTAGATTTTGCTGGTCACCAATAACCCTACTACTGCAATGAGCATTTTAGGACAAGGACCATCACAGCTTTCTACAGAAAAACCAGAAATGCAGGGATTTTATACTGAATCACAACCTTAAGGACACACAAGGAATGATCAGTTGATTCTACTCACTTTCTTATGGCTCTTCAGGACTGAGGGTGTCACAAAAGCTTTGTCACACAGGTCACACTTGTATTTCTTATGTCCGTCGTGTACAACTTGAATGTGAACATTTAATGTGTCCTTTCTTTTGAAAGTGGCATCACAGTGATCACACTTGAAGGTCCTCTCACCTAACAAAGAGAAAAACAGGTCTTCCTGAGCTACCATCCTCTTCAAAAAAATGGTCAGAGTGTATGTTTTCCAAGAGACCCTCCAGCAAAACCTACAATTCTGCATTCTGTGAATTACATATTTTAGATATTCTGCAAATGCTTGTTCATCACAAAAAACATTACTGAACAGGTTTTTAACTTTTCCATCATTTTTAGCGTTCAACATTGGGAAAAAAATTACAACACCCAGTGCTTTAAAAAATTGCAGGAGTTTTGAAAGATAATAGTAAAAGAACAAACTAAATATGCCAATCCAATAAATCATCTAACAGAAACACTGTTACACAGGATTAAAAAAAGAAAGATTTGTGGCTTTCTTAGTTATGCCAATGTGAATGTTCCCCAAAACCAAGTCTTTCAAGCTGCAAGAGCAGCTTTCTAAAATCTAAACTGCTGTCGTTCAAAGGTTTGAATGACAGTCTAGAGATCTGCGAGTATGAAAGATGGAGAAAATTCCACCAAAAAAAAATCTTACCACAGTCAACAACAACAAAAAAAAAGGACAGAATGCCAAGAGAAAAGTTACTCTTGAGGGAAAATGGCCCCAGCATTTCTCTGAGCTGCTCCAATTCCATGCCAGAGGCAGGAAACACGAGCCTGGGCTGGCACAGGAGTGACAATCTCAGTGTCAAGCTCTAAACCGGATTATCTACAAAAGCTGAGCAAGTCACCAACTTATCTCTGTTTCCATTTGTCCTTCCTTAAAATGGAGGTAACACCATCACACTTAATGCAGAAATAAATCTCTTGCCATCAGACCTCAAATCATTGCTGGATTTTCTACAGCGTTTTTAGATTTGCATTTAAGTGCATCTGAAGGCAAGGTTTGAATTTGGCTCTGAAATTTTTAACTCCCTGAGCACAGAGTTGAATCTTAGCACAAATTTATCACAGCAAATTGTATTTTGGAGCAGGGTGCCACTTGTTTGCTTTTCTCACTCCACTGTGATAAACCAGGAAGCTGTTTTTCCTCCCTGACTTTGCACTTACTGTTATGGATTAAGAGGTGTCTCTGCAGAGAGAAGGGGGTTCGGAACAAGGCCTTGCACTCCTCACACTGGAACGGTCTCTCTTCAGAGTGGGTCTGTGGATGAAAGACAATGTGTCAGGGGAAAGGCTCGTGGAAATTCATCACTGTCACAGGAGCAACTCCAGTTGATTATCTACACTGGACTCAGGAGGGGATATCACAATTGGAAACATCAGGGGATGAATTAAAACAATCATTCTGCCATTATCCAGGATCCTGAAATCCAGCACAGCAGCTACTGAGTGACTGTGCCTTCCCTGTCCTCGCAAGTGTCACCTGAGGTGTGCAGGTAAACAGAAACAAAAATACAGAATAACTAGAGAAAAAAAACTACAAGCTCAGCTGCACTACTTCAGCTGTACTAACACTGGCCTGGAATACTTATTAATATTAATAAATCCTTTAAAGTTGAACACACACAAATCCCTTCTTTTTCAGTTAAGTTTTAAGGTAAAACCAATCAGATTTTCAAGACAGTACCTAAAATTTGGCAAGGAAAATTCCTCAAATCACGAGACTACTTTTATGTATAGCTTCTTTATTAAAAAAATACCAACGAACAAAAAAAACACCAGAAAAAAAACCAAAGCCACGGAAGCAACTGAGATTTTTGTTGGCTGTAGAAAAATTCATTGTAGCTGAAAAACAACCTCAAAGCAATAAATAAAATAAAAGGCTAAGCTTGGATGAATCTCCCAGACCTCAGAGTTGCCAAAACAAATTTCTGGAGCTTGGGAAACATCCAGTTTTATTTTACTTTTATCAATTCCAAAGCACTTTCCTTGTTTTCTAGTGTTTTTAACAGCTGTCCCACTACAGATAATAAGTTGTATTGATGAATTTACTATCTACCCAACCTCCTAGTATTCTTGCAAAAGAAAGCAGGGTTTCAAAGCATCACCACCCAAATACTTTATTAGTTGACAAGGACCTTAGTAGAAGCTGAAGTGCCCAGAGGAAGAGGGGATGTACAGTAAGTGCTTTATAATATGCAGGAAATTAGGTAAATGAGTTAATTTGGTAGACTAAGGGCAAATATTAGCATAGCACATATTTATATAATGTATTTCTGCTATTCAGCATCCACACAACTGTTATTCTACCCCTTTAGCTGTGGGGAGACAGCACAATTATTGAGAGGCTGGCTGAGGGCCTTGAACTCAGCTTGATTTTAACACCTCTCACATACACAGTACCAAAACCTGAGTGTACTGCAATGGAATAGGGAGGCCTTGGGTTCAAAATCAATTCCTTGACCTCAGCCTATGACACTGAAAGCAAAAAGGCTGCTGGAGAACCATCAGATGTGTAGGATATATCACATATTCCAGCCCAGACTCTACAGGCTCCCATCACAGCTGGCATTGCTGTTACCCTGCTCAGCCACCCTGGCTGTGAGGCCAAGGATTGACAGGACATGAAGAGACTGAACTGCCTTCTCACCTCAACAGGGCGTTCCTCCAGAACAGGGGTGGGACACATTGACGAGACACTGTGGGGGAGCTCGCAGTGCTGCTGTCTGTGCTGTACCTGTTCTGTGGATAAATAGAAGGGTTCAGTCTCCAGAGCTGTCAATCTGGCACCTTCCACGAGCGCAAAATTCATGCTGCTTAGTTTAAAAACGCCCTGCTTTGGAACACTCACCGCGTGAGTGACAGTTCTGAAGAGCTCAGTGGTTTGTACTGAGCTTCTCCTCAGCATCTCTTTGTAGCTCTTCTCATCTTTTGATCTAAATACACAGATTCGTCTGCACTTCTTAACTTCCCTACAGAGAAAATCACCTAACCAGGCAAACCCATGTGCAAGGGTACACAGATCATCCCAGCAACTGAGGATGAGCTCTTATGGAGCATTTCACAGCAGCCTTTCCTACCACAGCATCTGTGGAGGCTTAAGCCCAGCCCAAGGCTACTTATTCCTAACAGATAAACTGATGGAATACAGTTGTTTCAAATCATTATGCTCCCAGGACCAAACAACCCTGGATTAGCCATAAACCCTTTAAAATCCTGCGTCTGATGACCTATTTCTGCTGACTGTCATGTCCTCATATTTTGTTCTCTGAACTTATCCTCTGTACACGGCAACAAAGGAGCAGATGGAGCAAAACCATCTCCTGTATGGAGGCAATCTGCATTACATTGCTCAGAACATGCACCCTCGTCCAGCCTAACCTGCATGAAAGGTGACTACTTCTACCTGTACCACAATCCCTTTTGCTGCATTTGCCTCTTCATTCCACATTCTACTCTCTTGACTTGTCCCAGAAATGGAATTATATTCATATGATCATTTAGTCACAGCCTGAGCTCTCACAGAGGACATCTGAGCCAGCTTCATGTCCCAGAACACTTCCCAGCCTTGACACCTCCAAGCAAGTGGCAAAGTCAACTGCACATGTACCTTCACAGAGCAGTGCAGCTCCCGTTTGCAGGAGCAGCAGATCAGAGGTACCACAGCTCCTGCCTCAGGTGTGCAGCTCTAAGAGCATAACAAGTGCTAAGTTAAGGTTCACATCCCAGTACTCCATTGAACTCTTGGCAACTCTGCTGTATCTCCCAGTGAAATCCTGTGAAATGTGAGGAACTAATCTCCTTCTGCACTTTTGAAATGACCCAACAGACACCCACATCTGAAAGATGTTTAAAAACACAAGTTGTGAGAGCCATTTTCATTCTGAGACTTCCAACATGAAATCAGGGTCAAAAACACCACCATACAGGAATTGCAGAAACAACAGCAACAAATTTCCATCCAAAACATAAATCAGAAATTCAAAGACACAAAATATATCTTTATTGTCTTATGTATAAAAAGGATGTAAGCCTGCTGCAAAATCCAAATGCTTTTAAAGCATATTGCTATCAAACTTAAAGGCATGTTTTCTGTTAAATGCTGTTGATTTAAATGTTTTTAACTCCTATACCCATCATTACTACTGCAAGTATCTATGCTCCCAGCTACTACCTCAGTAACCTAATCCTGAAACTCAAAAAGCACCCTGAAATTATTTAGAGTTCAACTTCTCTTCCTCCAAAAGAAAATAAACCTAGGACGACATCTTACAGGAAACACTCATCTAAAAATCATTAAAAAGCCAAGCTGGAGAAATACATGCAAGTGTGATACACAATAAGGTTTTACATTTACAGTGT
This sequence comes from Petroica traversi, assembly GCA_025920805.1. Taxonomy (NCBI): domain Eukaryota; kingdom Metazoa; phylum Chordata; class Aves; order Passeriformes; family Petroicidae; genus Petroica; species Petroica traversi. The sequence goes on from JAHLSL010000020.1 coordinate 26,952,688, forward strand.
TTCTGGATCAACATTCCTGTGAATAAGAGAATCACTGTCCTCTTTCTCTAGGCATAGCCTTCCCAAAATCATAGCTTTCCCACTCAAAACTATTTTGGCCTCCCAAACCACCACACCCTTGAGTTGTATGCCACAGCTGACTTTTGTACACACACATGCAGGCTCCCCTTGGCTGTCTGCTACCTCTCCTCCTGCTGCTTCCTCAGTGGAGAGAGGCATGTCCAAACCAGCAATTCAGGCCATCCATGTCAGTCTCCTGTCTCTCCTCACTCAGCAAGCAAATTTAGAGACCTGCATGTGGACAGGTGAACAGCCACAGCTGTCTGGGTAATCTTTATGCAAACATAGGAACAAGTTTCTCTCAGTATGGAGCAGAGTTGATTTACAGCCAGTACTAGGTGCAAACAGGTCCAGGAAACCAGCATTCCAACAAGCTTTCAGGAATTCTGTCAAAATTTGGTTCCCACTAAAGCTGTCTAAATTTTAATATTTTTCCCATTAAGTGGAGCCTCTAATCCTTGCTTATGCCAGTGGTGCTGCTGCTTTAAACACAGAATTGGGTCAAAGTGTTTAGTCCTTTATACTTAATCCTGAAGTCCATTTTCATCCCAAACTTCCTACCAGTCATCAATGGCAAGTTAACATCAGGAAACGTGTAAAAAGTATTAATTTAAAATACAGAGCTATCTTTCTAGATAATATTTTATACATTTTCCTTACAATATACCAAATCTGCAAGGTTCTGTCCAATTTTCTGTAAGTCTAAAACATAAACTATAATGTATGGGAGCTAATCTTGTCCTTCAGCAGGCTGCTGCATGCTTTCTTATTTTAGACAGTCATCACCACTTCATCCTGTGAGAGGCATTATTATTGCTCTTACATGATTTATGGCTGCAAGTGCTAGAGATGGTGCAAAGATCCTGTGCCAAAGTCCCAGATGGAATATAACATGAGCCACACTGTGAAAGACTTGGAGGTATGGCTACATCAGGGGTTTTTTCTTTTTTTTTATGGTCTTGTAATTCTGAAACAGCGGTCATGGATAGAGCCTTGCCAATAAAAATGTAAGCCCAGGTTAAAACTAATGACAGGCATTACAGAAATTAGGCCAAGCAGATTTGAGCTTCAATCAACACAGGCAGAACATCCCTTTGTGAGCCTATTTTTCAGGTAACGTTTCTTCTGATGTTGTTTTAATATGTGAACACTGCACCAAGTTCAAATTTAGTGTAGTTTGAAAGCATCTGCTGCTAAGTCCAACAACGACTGTAAGAGGACTACACATGGTTTTATTCAATTACACTATTAAAAAAAGTATTTAGAGACAGCTTTAAATCAGTAACAACAATTTGGTAATTTAGTACTTAAAAAAAAAAAACCAACAAAACCAAAAACCACCACCAAAACAAAGCAAAAAAGAAAACCAAACAAAAAAAAAAAGTAAGAATGGGATTTATTTGATGCTTTTAACCAAGCAACTGTGCTTTATTTCTGCTTATTTAACTTTTTTGTTTACTAAAATTGATTCTGCCTTTTGAGATTTTGGATATAACAAAGAACACTAAAACTACATTCTCCAATACTTTAATCCCATGTTTATAAGCATGGCAGAGCTTAACGATGAACCACTTATAAGAAAAAAAAAATCTGCAAATCTGAGGCTGGCAGACCTGTAAACAACAACAGCAGAGTGCTTTACCTTCTTGTGATTCTTGTAAACATTTCTGTGGGCAAATCCCTTTCCACAAAGCTTGCATTTATAAGGTTTATCTTCACTGTGTATTATTTTGTGTGCAGTCACTTGATCAAGTCGTTTGAAGGACTTATTGCAAACCTCGCAGGTGTAGGGGCGTTTTTCTGCAGAAAATGAGTGGGGGACATTTAATCTCCTGTTTATACAGGGGGAGAAGATGAAAGGCAGAGACAGTCATCTCCTCAGAGAGATTTCTGCAATTAAGTCAACCCAATTAAGATTAAACCAATTAGAAAGACATCTAATGCCCTTTATGTTAGACAGTTAAGTCACTTCACAAAAGATGAGCCATGGTGTATCTCAAGAAATTGGCACATTCTTTGCAATACTCATTGCTAAAACTAAACTCTGATTAATTAGCTTAAATCAAAAGAGAATGACTTCAAAGAGGAAAACTGTGTTTCCAGATTACAAATGTGAAAGAGGGCATGACAGTTCAAATGTTTTAAAACTTAATTAACAATATACATATTAGCTTCCAAACCCAAAAGTTCATATGCAAAAAGCCTTTATGCTTCAACTGGTGACTGCAACTTAACTGCACTAATGCTCATCCAAAAGTGTCAAAAGAAAGCCAGGAGCCTCTGAGATACAGATTATGTTACAAGAAATGAGCTTTTCTGTGGACTGATACCAAGAAAATAGTTCAACTGTAAGCCTGTGCAGCTGTAAAAACCTGCATTTGTTTCAATGCTAATGCATTTGACAGAACAATGTTTGTGTTTCAGTTGTGTTGCTTGATGTTTCTAATCACTGGAGAAGGACACAGAAAACGCTGGATTGCAGTGACCAGAAATCCTGGCTGAGCCAACTCGTGCCACACTGCCAAACTTACAGATGGGACAGTGGCCTTGTGCTGGCACAAGGGAACCTTTGTGGGTGGTCTGTGGATGGGGTGGCCCATGAGCTGCTCTCCTCTGACCAGAAGCTACAAGCCCACTGACACATATACAGATAAACAGGAAAGCACTCAGTGTGTAATCACAAATCACTGACAGCACAGCCAGCTCCCAGCCTCTTCTCCTCCGCATAAAAACTCTACCACTGCTTTTCCACCTCCTCTCTAAGCCATGTAGCAATCTTTGGCTTGACCTCATCTACCCCAGCTAGCATGACAAAGCAGTTTGACAAAGCAGCAGCAGGAAGAAGGCTACACCACTTCACTTGGAATTTTGGAAGGCTTGGAAAGGCTGGCTTAGACAGTTTCCTTGGAGCCTGAACTTAGTTTGCCCAGCTCAGGACAACACATATTTGATCAAGCCTTCCACAAGAAACTAATTCACATGCATGGAATACATACCCCCACACACAGAGCTCTGTGGCATTGCTGTGCATTACCTGAATGAGTTATCATGTGGCGTTTCAGCTGGTTCGCTGAAATGAATTTCTTGTCACATTCTTGACACTCAAAGATCTCATGGACCTGCAGAACATTTTATGATAATTGAATGAGTATCTAAAACAAGACCACACCTGTTACACAGACAGAAATTCTCTAACAGAATGTAACTATTTATTAGCCACTAGCTATATTAATACTCCAGAATATTCTGTGATTTCCCCTGTGCTTGTCCCTTGCTGAAAAACCTCCCAAAAATAAAAATTCATAACTGTCAATGAAAAATTATCATTACAACTATACTGCAAGTTTATATAACCTGTGTTTCTAACTACCAGATACATTTAAAATATCATTGTTAGTAAAGTATTAAAAAACCAAATGCAGAATAACTTTTAAGAACATTTCCTCCTAGTCAGTAAGACACACGTAAAAATAACAAACAAACCATGTCACAGCTTCAGTCAGAATTTTAAAAAACAAGTACTATCAAATTCTTGTAGGATTGTTTCCTTTAAAAGCTTTTAGAGGCCAGACAGTGCAGGGGCAGCATTGTCTCAAACTACAAATGCAGTATTTTAAACATCACAGCATGTAGCAACATCTAGGTCCAAATGTTGGAAAAACAGGAGGCAGTTGAGAGCAACTTCTGGTAAATAAAAAATAAAGATTGCCCAGTAAAACAAAACACAGTTCATTGTTGAACAAAAAGGTCAGAAATTAACCCAAAAGAAATGCTTGGCACCGGCAGGTAAAAAAAGGGGGGAGGGGTTGGGATTCAGACAGTGCATTTAAGTGTGACTCTACTCACACCAATTTTGCAGGAAGTCCAGCTCTACAAGGTTTAAAAGGTTCAGAAAAACTCAAGGGTTCTTCACACACACACACTCAAACTCTGACCAAAGTATGATCTACCTTGGTTTAGTCCCTTGTCTCCAGCAGGCAGCACTACAGCTGAATGGAACTGTACAGGTTCATGTAAGAAATCTGCTGAGAAATCCAGAGAGGTACCAGCACAAATGAGTCCTACCAGTGACACACTAAACCTGCACTTCCAAAGTCAAAAAAGCCTGACTTCCCTACTCTCAAAGATGTCCTTAATATTCTTTTAAGAAGAGTGAGATGCTTTACCATCCTTACAGTAATAGTAAAACTGTAAAACACATCCTTACAGTAATAGTCAGAATCTCAGCCCACAGCTGTACAGAGTCTACCTACAAACACTGGAAGTGCAGCACTATCAACTCTGACTGGGAAAAGAAACCAGCAACACTGGGATTTGTTTGAATGTTTCTTCCCTTTCCACTGCAGAACAGTGGAGCATCAGTGGAGAGGCCTGGCAGCCTGTGCTACTCGTGTACCTGGTCACTTCGAAATTTAAGTTTCTGTGAATAATTCAAATCCAAACTGAGATCCTTATATCAAAACCAATCATTTAGCAGAATCTGTGAAGACTAACACTCCCTTTGCTTGCCTGCTCATTATTATCACTGCTGAGTGATTGAACTGTGCATTTTACTCAAACTTCAGAACTCAGGATCAGTTCAGATGGTGTTTTATTGGTTCCACCAGCAGGCATCACAAACCTGCAGAAGGGAAATCTTGCAACAAACATTTTCATTCTATTACCCAGTCATCTGTAGGCTCTTGCACAGCATTTCTTGAGCTGGGTTGCTTGGAATTTCATTTTTTTTGTATTATTGTTCCACTTAGCAACCCAAGTAATGGACTACTATAAATATAAGATGGAAGATAGCAACATTAGAGCTGGAGAGTAAGACAAAAGAGAACTGGGGAATATACACAGCCCTACACTTCCTTGGATATACTGAGATAAAATTCTAAAAACCCAAAACAACCAAGGTGTGCCACCAAAAATCAGCATGATACAAGCAGCAGTTGGGATGATGACAGCAAGGTTTAACTGTTCATGGCTAAGGAAGCTTTAGACAGTTAAGGCACAGGCAGTGCAGAAGACACACAAAGCTAAAAATTAGTTTAAATCTAAGATGACATGAAAGCTACAGACCTGAATGACCATGTCTTCAGAAAGTAAACATATGTCTCTCTCAAGAGACCCTCTTTACCTCCTTTCTCTGTGTTTGTCAGACTTCTCTCTTTCTGCTGTTTGGGCCTGTTTTCTGTTATGTTTTACCTTTTATTCTCTACTTTTATTTCTTTACACTGAAATGGGCAGGGGAAAAAATGTCTTTTTCTCCTGGTTTCACCTATTATTTTTTTACTGGTTTTATTGCCTGCACAAATATTTTTGGCAATGCTGATGATCCTGCGCCACATCCTACAAAGGGAAATTAATTCAGGCAAACGAACAGCATGAGTTCTACTATGTGAAATCACCTGCACCATTTGATAGAAGTGTGCAAAAGTGGAATATCCGTTTTCTGGATGTTTTAAAAGAAAAGCCAATCAAGAAGAGCAAACAAAGTTTTATGCATTAAATCTTCCCAGTGATTCTTAAGATAAGTGTTCAACTGATACAATCAATCATATTTGAGAAGCTTGTTAGTGTGTCACAATGGCTGCCCAGAATTAAAACTACTGAAACAAAACAAATATTTATTAAAAGGGGCACATCAACCAGGATATTTTGCATTTTAAAGGCCTGATGTGTAAAACTTGTAATAACTGTGGCAAGGCACAACATGATAACAAAATGTAGCCCTATTAGACAAGAAGTGCAGGGCATAATAACACGAGCAAGGAGAAAAACAAATTAAAAAGGAGGGGCCCCACCATTTCCTTTGCAAGAACATATTTTAATTGATATAATTTATATCCTCAATGGATTCAGGTTATAACCAGGGCATTATTGAAGACTTACAGTTAATCTGATAAACAATACAACCTAGCTTTTTGCAAAAACAGATTCTCCTGGGTTTTAGTGATTTATCAAATTAATCTTGCAGGGACTTCCTTTGCGTATAATGGATTCAGAATCTCATATTCATGGTCCATCTGTATTTCTACATGAACAGCCTTATTTCCAATAGATGCTTTTCCAACTGTTAACCCCTCCTCTTCTGGTTTTAAAAGATTATGTGCATAAACAAAAAGACATAAAAAACTTGGGGTTGAGGAAGAATTTTTTTTACTACTGCATAACTACAGTGCAAATAACTCCCCTAAATGGTACATCAAAAAGCAGCAAGAAAATTGTTTTGTACAAAACCTGAAGGCTCATGAACCCATTTTATGGTCTGTACATGTGCTATGATTACATAACACACTTTAGATTAGCTTAGTGTTTGGGAACACTGAAGAACAGCAGGGAACTCTGAGAATGCTGGAGTGCACAAACATTTTTGCATTGAGTAAGAGATGCATGAAAACTTCAGGGAGATATTTGGCTTAAGCAAGTGTGATTACAAAAATAAATACCCACACTAAGCCAGGTTGGCTTTGTAACCATGAAAGAGATCACCCAAAGGCTTGCATTACAGCAGCTTTCAAGTGACCTGAGCAGCCCAGCCTCACACCTCAGGGAAGTCAGGGCCTGCTGTGAGTCAGCCTTCATCTCACTGACCTTTCGATGCTCCTGGAGATTTGCTGCTGAGGAACATTTCTTACTGCACACTGAACACATCAGCTTCTTCCTAGAATTTCCTGAAACAGAAACAAAATACCACCAACATCTTAAAGAGGAAGTGCTAAGAAAGAACCTAAATATTTCCACTGAGCCTGTGACTTTTCACAGGTCATTTGACTGACATAAGATTTTTACATTTGGATCCCATCTTCAAAGTACTCTGTATCAGGAGTTCTCTGTGGGTGTCCAACAAACCAGTCACTGGTGGAATGTAAATTAAGAAAACCAGAACAATAAAGAGAAAAACCCTTCAAATAGATGTTATCATACACCACCAATCCCACATGAAGAGCACAATTCACAACAGAAAACTACTCACTTGGCAACTGAACTGTTCGTTTCATCCAGAAATCAATACAGGAGTTAGTGCAGCAATGACAAAAAAAGATCTCAAACTTAAGTCAAAACCACCACTTCCCATTTTTGTTTACTTAGAAAGCATTAAGCATCCTACTGTATAAAATAATATATCATTAATGGTCTTTAACTGAGCAAAACAGGGAAATTGTATTAGCACCAGATCATGAGTCAAATCTTGTCTAAAATGCGAATTACAAAACACACTATTGGTCATCTACCACACATATTTTCCTTCCCTTTTCACATCTGCTTTAAAAAGCCACAGACCACTTAAGTGAATTTATCTATTACTTACCTTTAGAGATTCATTTTAGTACCCCACTAAAGACAAACCCATCATACACCTAATTATTTTTTTATAATTTATGATGCCCATACAAGGTAGTTCCTAGCTGAGGTAAAACACATTCATACTACCTTGAACAGCAGAAAGATCTTAAAGGTAAAAACTTATAAAACTTACCACAAGTATTTATATACACAGATAGTCACAAAACACAGGAGTGAGTACACTTAGTCCTTCAATGTGGAATTCATATACCACCACATAACTGACAAAAGCCTAAACATAACAGTGCTCATGGATGAAAAAAATTCTTACTGATACAAAAACAAAGGAGATTATCATTGGTAAGAATGATTACAGAAGGATTTCTCTATACTGCATGAGTCTGGCAGCAGAAAGAGACTGCAAATCTTCAAAAGCATCTCAGTGCTGTCACCACCAACTGAAGACTGTTTTCTGTGCACTCTGGAATTCTGCTGTCCCCACCCATAATGATTTTCCATTGGCATGGAGAGGGGACTCCAAATACTGAGAGCAGCGTTTTGCCCTTTCATGATAAGAGTGTGAAATTTGACTGAAAACTATTCACAACACACAGATAGAAAAACACTGCAGCCTAGAGGACCAGTGGATGGTCTGATCTGGCTTCAGAATTTCATGCAACTCCCTCATCAAGCCTAATCGTTTGATTAAGTAAAGGCATCCCATTGTGTCCTGAAAATTCAAAAAAATCAAGAACTCACCATTTCCTGTAGCAGTGTGTGCCAGTGGTTGATTTTCTCACTACTGAAACATTTTGCTTCATCTACTCTTTCCCTAGTTTAAACTTCTCAAGATTCCTATTACATTTTCTGCAGGAGACAAATGATTCATCTGCCTTACAGTAATTTCTCCCTGGGGGGAGGAGGAATAGTTACTCTTGCAATTAGTTACTTCTTAATTTTCTGTTTGATACAAATGAATCCATTAAAACAGAAACCAAAGACAAGCTTTACTCTGATTTGCAAATTTAAGGCTAGGAACACGTCAGAGGGTTATTTTCCTGAAGAAACATTAAGCTCTTTCTTACCACTGTGAACATTTTCTTTGTGTTTTTTCAGGGCATCCTTGCTCTTGAACCTCTTCCCACAGCTATCTGCCTTGCATATGAACCTGGCATCCCCTCTGCACGCCTCCTTGTGCTGCTCATAACTACATGGGATAACAAATCCAGAGAAAAAGCCCCACATCAGGAAGCGTCTCCAGAAACCAGAGCTGTAGTAAGTACTCAGAGCTGAACACATGCTGCACTGCAGAGTTCCAAGGCTACCTCATGCATTACTTACAGCAGAGAGGAATGAAAGCATTTGAGTCCTTGCCCTGTTAGGATTCCCAAACACTACCAAGCTTTTGGAAAGCTAACATGCAAAGGAAGGCCCAGCAAGGACAGGACAGCAGTCCTGTAACTCGGACACAAAACCTCGATTCCGAGCTGAAGGTGATATTGCAAACAGAGCACTGGAAACTTCTTGAGGAGTCTCCTGGGCTGATATTCTCTGTGCACTGAAGGACACTAAGAGACAAATAAAGGAAAAAAAACAAAGTAAGGGCAACATTCTGCAACTTACACAGGCTTGCGGTAGCTACAAATTTAAAATAGTTTTACAAAAAGGAGGTGAACAACCTGTAAACCGTAATTAAATGCATAATAAAAAGTAATATTTCTATTTAATTGCAAGAAAATGCATATATAAACAAAAGAAAACCAGTTATGTTTCTGTCCAGAAGCATAATTCGAAGATATATGACTTTAGTGGCAAAACTGCCTATTTACACTCTCAAGGACATTAAAGATGTGTTCTTAAATCTCACATCTTTCATGTCTCTATTCTGTTTTTCTGTCACCCAAATATTTAATTAAGCAAACATGAAGTACTGGTTTTCCCATTTTTTCCCCTTAAATAATACTTTAGGGAAGAAAACTATTCCCTAAATATTTCTATATTTCAATATCCACAGTTGAAAATCACACCTACTACTAAATAGTCTATTGATGGAGACTAGTAATGCTGCACCAAACTGCTGCTCTGGTCTGGTTTACATTGTATGACTTAAGACATAAAAAATTGTCAATATTTTTGCAATTCCCATTGAAGTCTACAACAAATATCAGAAATTAACATATGAAAATATTAAAGCAAAAGGTAAGAGTATAAATACAGATGCATAAAAATTAAAGCTCAGATTGTGATTAAGTCAAGACAAATAAATGATTGAATAAAACTGATTTAAATGATTCCTGAAAAAACACTCATGTCTCTACTCACTGTCTTTGTAGAGCTTGTTTAACAGGGAATTTCTTTCCGCAATTTCGGCATTTAAATTCCTTTTCCTCGCTGGGTTTTTGGTGCAAAGTTTGCAGGTGCTCAGCTAGGATCTCCTGGCTGGCAAAACTGGATTCACAGTTTGGGCATGCATGGTCCTGTTTACAGGTGAGGGGATCTGCAGGATTGGAAGCAAAACCAATGTAAAGAAACAGGTCCCAGGTTTTTTGGTTACATTAAGAGAGACTCTCTGCCAGAAACAGATTATGCAAAATGGTGGCATGAAACTCACAAAAAACAATTACTCTGAAGGGATTATAGACAGCCTATCTTAAGTGGATTACCCTCAGCATTACTGAAAATGGATGGAAAGTATTAAGGTGGGTGTGACTTAGACTGCTGGCCCAATTAGTCCATTCAACTCAAGGAGGACCTCAACTCACTAGTCATTCATAAATCCATCTTCAGCTTTGATAAAGATGCTAAGAAGCCCCCAGACAGCTCAGCTCACCCTCCTTTTCCTAGACATCTTACCTTAGGATTGGCTGAACTGCTTTAGGGAAAGGTTTTGCTCACCTGCAATTTTTTCACCAGCTGGTTGCACTTCTTTATTGCTGCCACCACTGTCTTCATCTTCCTGGATAACAGTTACTTCTTCCTCCTCCTCCTCCTCTTCCTCCATGTCACTGTCCAAGTACCCAATCAGAAGTTCTGTGTCTGTTTCAATATCTTCCACAGCCAGATAGAAAATATTTTCCCCTTCCTGTTGCAAACAGGAAGCAGAGGCAATAAGTCACTACGTCAGAAAAACAAAAATCTAGGACAAGCATGAGACCCTGAACCTATATTATCCCTCGACCATGGAAGGGTTGGCTCCATTCCTCAAGGGAGCACAATGCCACAATAGCCTAGCTAAGACTTCTTTTCCGGTGTGGCTGCATGGATGGAGTGCATTTGTATTCCAATCTTTTGGAAATATTCCCCTGCCTCACCTGTGAGGCTTTTCCACTATTCCCTGTAGTTAGACCAAGGTAGGCATTAAAGTCCTCTCCTACCACACTCCACTTGACAAGAACTTCAGAGTTTGAAAATGAAATATTTGAGTATTAGGAAAATTTAGATAACCAACACAGATTTTTCTCTCTTCCCAGATGACTGCAGGAATTCTAAAATAGTCTTCATCAGGATTTTTACATAGTTGATATTTTCTTTCTCTCTTCTTAAGACTGCCAGCCTTCTCCAACAGGCTTTCACTCCTGGTCAGTTATCTTTACTATCAAATTAGCAGACACATCTGGAAAATGCATCTTAGCTTTTTAAACCCTCTGCTGGTTTAAATCAGTGTAGATCCACAAAAGGCCAAAGGATCCAGCCCCCATTCTGCATGACAGGACAAACTACATAAGAACAAGCTCCAAAAGCTTGCAAATACCTCCATAAGCTAACAATTTTGGGCTTTGACAATACTTAATTAAAGTTACCAAGGTTGGCACGGTGACGGGTGGGGAGGAATCTGTACATCTGTCCCCTGAACTGATAATTAGGGATGGGTTTTTTTTCCATATGTGAATCAACTGCTTTAGGTACTACCCAAAGCACTGAAGGAGACTCATTTTTATGCAATGAAGACTCCCAAGTCCTATCATAAATCTTAAAGCTTATCTGATTAACACCCAGAAAAGTTAACTGAAGCTTCTTTGTCCTGCACCTAGCGATATATTTTGTAACCAGCTTCCTTGAGCAAGGACAAGATAATGATTTTTAATTTTTGTAATACACCAAGATTAATTTCAACTATCAATAGGGATGTAGCATTCCTCAAGCTGCAGAAGGTCTGTTATATTTTACACAAGATACTGTCACACAGGAGTGAAACCTGCTTAATTCAGCAGACTTGATAGAGTTGCTGCTTTCAAGGATGCACCACTTTTCTGTCCTTATCTCAACAGCAGCATTGGAAAATAAAAAAAGTTATGATTTTTTCCCCCCAAGATCTATTCTGCAGTCCAGATATCTATCAGCATGCCAACCTAACCTCTGCACACATCTACAAGTTGATGGTTTTCATAAGCCTCTGACAAGTAGCAGAAACCTTTAATTTAGCACAGTCTGAAGTCAAAACAAATCCTCTTGACTTGAGGAAAAGTAAAAGGTCTTCCTACACTCAGTCTCCACACAGACAGGACAAATCCACTGGAGTAAATCTCCAAAACATCACAGCTCAGGACAACCTTATTCTAAAAGTGAGACAACCTTATGAAGGGAAGCACATCACTACTACTGGATTACCAAAAATAATAATGAAAATAATTGAAAATTTGAAAATTAAAAGAGAAAAAGTCATGTATCCTAGGCAAAAAGAAAGCCCCAAATACTAAGAACTGTCAATGCCTGAGTGCTCTGGGTTACATTTGCACTGGAAAGAAATTAACTTTGGTACCAGCCCAATCTAAACTCATTTCTCCTCCCAGATTAATTTGTTTGGCATTTCCAGCCAAACAAATGCTAATAACCAGTTATTCAGAGCACTAATTAATCAAGATATACCCACTTGCTGTAGTAACTCCTCAAGGCAGCATTTTGAGTGAAAGCAATGGAAGCTCTCCAGAAACAACAAAAGAATTTACATCTCTCCCTCCACCAGCAGCACTTGCATCAATCACATTAATCTACGTGCATGCAGACACAGCAAACACAGTAACCAGCTTTTTAAACTATTTTAATAACCCTCCTGTTTCTAAGAAGACATCTGCAGCCATTCCACCTGCCCATGTGCTTACAACTTGCTGGCTGTTTTCCTAATACTCATCTGCAGCAGGCCACAATGCTCCTTGGGAGAAAACTCCAAGTGCTTGCTCATCACAGTAGCACCACAACCTCTGAGCCACAAATGGGAGACTAAATGGAACACAAGGCTAAACTACTACAGCAATTCTGACATTTCTCTTGAGTCCTTTGACCATACTGCAGTTTTCAGTAATAGCTCCCAATGAAGGCTAGAATATTTTTCCAGCTAAATATCCTGCATTAAGATAGGCTTTAAGGTACTAAAAAACCCTATGAGACAATTTAGCAGATTTTTTTTCCCATCACTTTCCTTACAAAGAAACCCACTGGTATGCACTGGATACTCCACTAAAACGTCTATTCAGAAGTTAAATCATTTACTGGAAAGATAATAATGAGCATTAATTGTTGCCACTGCTCCCTTTTGTGAACCTTACTTTGCTTTTGCAAAAATGGCTGTGCCCTGATGAGGTGCTAATCACACCTCATGTATGAGAGCCTTTCATATCTGGTACCCTAAGGAGGACAACAAATTTGATCAGAAATTAACTTTCTTGGCATGAAAGAATCAAAATTTTTTTGTCTGGCCTCAAAATAAACTATAATTCTTTTGTCAGGGACCTGCAGGATAACCCTTGGGGAAAAAATGTCATCTCATGATGAAAAAGCAGAATAGTACTTTTAAGAAATGCTGATAAAAAATCCTCTTCTTCCTGATTATTTGCAAATTTGGATTACATCAGCAAATACCTTAAGTTAGCCTGAAACAACATTTTGTAAAGTATACATTTTGAGAAAAAAAATTCACATAGTCATGTAATTCCTACTTATGTGGGAGTAGAAATTAATTTACTGTGAAACTGAGCTGTTAAAAAAAAAAAAAAAAAAACCAGCAAATTTCTTTAGTAATCTCCAAAAGATCAACAGCTGGAACTGGAAAGGTATCCCCATCTCTGTTGTGTTTTATAAAGTCACAGAATGCTTCCAAAAATGAGCGATTAAACAGACTAAGGCTTTTCAGTTTGAGAGAAAATTAAGAGTGAAATGAAAAAAACAGAATTCCATAAAACCAAAGATGGCATAGAAAAATAAAGTAACTGTTCACCGTTTTACCAGAACTAGGGAATCAAATGATATTAGGTTTCTAGAAAAAGAACAGAAGCATTTTTCAACATAATTAAAGCAGTGGAACTCATTACCACAGAGTGCTGCAAATGACAACTATAAAAATGAAAAAATAAGTTGGATAAATTCAGATCAACAGCAAAGACAAGAAAATTATCTTTTTTTATTAATTCATCCTCAGGCACTACATGATCATCCTAACAGATTATTAGATGGTTCAATTTTCTGTTTTCTACTTAAATAGTTTCAGCACCATGCTTCCTTTCAAATCCGCCACATTTTCATATTAAATTATCTTATATTATGTCTATAATATAATAATCTTAATTTTATTGAACAATAATGCAAATGCATGATTCTGCTTTACACACATCTAAGCCCATACCCAAGTTTGGCATGAAACACAAATAGATCTCTAAATAAATAGGTCACTAAATAAATAGTCCCTAAACCTTTCAAACAGCATCAGATCCTAAAGACCTCTTTGGGCTTACATCTTACCACTCTAATTTATGGTATTACCTTAAGCACAAGAGTTCACCTCTAAAAAGAAAGGCAGAAAAAGAAAAGCAGTTCACCACTTCCCCTCAGATCTTGCAATTTTAATACAAGAAAGGAAGGCTAAAGAGGAGATGAAATCAAGAAAAGGAAGCACGGTAAGAAATGGTAAGAATCCACCGAATGTACCTGGATGGCTGCCAGGTTCTTCTGCTCCTGGGATGGAGCCTCATGGACAAAGCGCAGCCAGTTGGAATGGCGGGGGTTGCTGGCATCCAGGATGTAAAGGACCTCACCTTTGCTCCCACGAACCTCAAACATGAAAAAAAAATCCCCAAGCAATATTAAAATTAAAAAACCAAATGTGTCCAGGTTTCATCCACACAGTGGAAAAATGATGTTAAACACAAAATACATCCATTTTCATATCTAGACCTTATTACAGATCCATATAGGTTCTACAATTGTGACAGAATTCCAGCTTACATTGGAAAAAGGAAGATAACAGAAATAAAAACTTAGTATTAACCAAGTCACTCTTCCCCATCAAAAGACATCCTGCAGTAAAAACACATCCATCACTGCCAAAAAACTGTTTCATTTTAAATAATAGATCATTTGAATCTCCAAAGATCCAGACAATAGAGAGCCATGCAAAAAGGTCACACAGCCACACTACTATTCCATGTGATTTATTTATATAATGAATGGATTTTATTTTCCATCTGTCAACAAGAAATATCCAAAGCAGGTATTTCCTAAGAGCTAGGGAATTCGGCTATGTAAGATCAAAATTAGATTGTCTTCATGGCTTTGTATATAAATTGTTCACATTCCTGCTATATTTGTTTCTAATAGAATGCAATATCATATTTCTTCAGTATGACTGCTTCAATTACCTAAACGTTTAGGATATTATTAGAAAGACAAAAACTGTATTCCATTACAATAATAGCTGGTGACAGCATGGTGTTCTCAGATTAAGGAAAAAAATAATTACTGTAGTTCTGCAAACAAACAAGAATCTTCAGAATTCATTACTGCTCTTCTGAAAGAAAAAGGGCACATCACAAAAAGGTGTCAACGTTGAAACTTTAAAAGCACTTACTTTCCAACGCATGGACTAACCACAGCGAGTGTGTCAAACCTACATATTGAAATGCATCTGGAAACAATATTGTCTGACACTAAGCCCTGCCATGGTTTCCCAGAGAGGCTGTGGATGTCCCATCCCTGGGAGTGTTCAAGGCCAGATGGGATGGGGCCCTGAGCAACCTGATCTGGTGAGTAACATCCCTGCCCCTGGCAGGGGAGCTGGAACTGGATGGTGTTTGAGGTGCCTTCCAACCCAAACCATTCTGTGATACTGTAACAATCACCCTGTTCTACAGAGGCTTTCTGATTTAGCTGCCAAAATATGAGTTACAGGAGCCCACCACATAGATCCTGTAAAGGCTTCCATCAGATCTTGAGTTGGAAAGGGAAGCAATCCAGATTTACTGGATTATAAAAGCTCTACATTACACTATCTAACTTTTCATCAATTTTTCTTTATTTACCTGATCCCTAAATTTTGTAAGAATAATTTGTATTTGCTTCAGTGATACACAGTCATCTCAGTTATGCTTTCAGAGACTCTGCCAATCCATAAGGGGATGTCAAACACAAAGCAGAGCTTTAACACATAAGGAAACTATCGATAAAGGAATACGATAAATCCCTTTAAAACATTCTGTATTTTCTACTGCTTTTTTCACCTCATAAAGAAACAATGCTGCATGAAATACACAGCTGTGAGGACAAAAAGTCAAGAAAAACTGCAAAACCACCATACTTAACATGGCCTAGATTGGTGACATGAACCAATCCTTTTCTGGTTGCATGAATCAGTGAGCACCATGGCAGTGGATCCCAAACCTAGGACTTAAAACATACCCTAAAACACATACACATATCCAAATTCTATACCTAACGTGAGGTGCCCAAAAAACATCAACACAAAAGGGTCATTGAAAGAATTCATTCAAATGCCTTCACAGCAAGATGAAACACCTGACATTGACTGTTACCACACAGTGTGAGGTTCCACCCCCAGGCCAATCAGGACAATCTGAATGATGCCACAAAAACAAACACCAGATCACCACAGAAGAGTTCAGGAAAAGACATGTCCCTGGTCAAGGTCTAAGTTCCCCATACAAACTAAGGGCCTAAATAACACCTGAGCTGTGGCAATGCCCACCAGCAAGAGGCACTACTCCACCTGCCAGCTTTTCATGCTGCAATGAAGTTATCCCCACATTTGCAGAATATATCCAAATTTGTCACTTATGCTACTTCAAAACGCTCACAAGTGTATTTGAAATGCTGTACCATGCACACCTGGCAAGAGAGGAACAAAAAACCCCAAAACTTCGCTGCAAGCAAGCAGATGGTTACCTTTGCTGAAGACAGTAAACTCACTGCCTGCTTTCTGGAAACCATTTTCTAAACATTTCTAAATCGAAAAATCTATGTTCATCAAACAATCATGCAGAGAAAAGTACTGGTTTCTGCACTGCTGCTTTTTTGATTAGCTGAAAATAGGATCTTTATTGCTATAGCATAAAACAGCTAGATGCAATACTCTGCATCCTGAGTTCAGACTATCACAGAGCTCACTGCAGAGTAGAAACTCACAGTTTAACATTGCTGGAGAAAGCATTAAAATAATTCCAGCAAAAGAAACCTGAGGCAGCAACTGCTGATCTGCTTACTCAGTAAGAAGTCTGGGACAGAGACAGCTTGTGACATTTTCCTTCAGCCAAAACGCACAGCAATGCTTTTCCATGCTAATGAAACTCCTCCTGGTCCATGACATTACCTGACCCTGCCAGGCAAAAAAGCGTACAGGAAGCTCACTGGAGAATCTCCAGGAGCAGGGCTGAACTTCCTTTTCCCTGGAATGATACCTAAATCTCCTTCATCAGCCTGTGTGGGATCTTCTAGAGTAAGTTCAGACCGCAATAAGAACACCTCAGCCTAACAACACGTGCTTTCCAACACCTTAAATATATCCCAAAATTGAAGATGGGAGGTTAACACTCTCAACTACTTTCAGGAGTAGATCCTTCTCATCACCAAAACAAAAAAAAATCATTAATTTGCCTGCTCAAAAAGTCACAAAAATTAATATAAAGTCATACGTTTAACAGGGATAAAGATGACTAAAACAAGTTTTAACAGATTTTATCATAACAACTTCAATAACTACTCTGGACACCTATCTATCCCAGTTGGGAATAATTTAGCAAAATGAAAAATCTGGGACATAAACTTGCAGCTGAGATAGTGCACAAATTTCTGACTTGTGTAAAAGCCCAGATCATTTCAGAAATTAGAAAAACAAAAGCACTTCTGAAAATTAAACAAAGATTCACACAAAAACATTCAAGTATACCATTTTCAATGTAAATACTATTTGAGGAACAATGACTTGGAAGTCTTCATATAGAAAAAATAAAGTCCATAATGTTCAGAACCAAACTTATAATATTATATTCACCTTGATAGCAAATTAAGATTCATTTTATCATGAATTTATGGACATAATTTGACTTAATGTCTCATGTGTAAGAGGCTTCCTATGCCAGAAACACATTTTACAGGCAACATATCAAAGAAAGAAGAAAAAAACAAGAAGAAAGCCACCAGAACACACCAAGGGTAATGTGCTTGTCTTCTTATACCTCAATCCTAAACACCACAGCTCTGATCCAAAGCTGGCTGCAGCAATAGAAGATTTTCTGTTGCCTACACCAGTTTTCAGTCAGGCTTATTTAACTGAAAACAACTGTCACAGCAAAAGTGATGAGAGTTAAGCAGTAGAAATGTAAGTTCATTTCATTTTCTTATATAAATAAACACAACCACTGGCTTCCATTGAAAGGCTGATTTCTGATCTCTTTGGTTTCAATGTAACAATGAAGAAAACACGATTCTGGCAGACAGACAGCAACCCAACCTGAAATATGTAACATTCAGCATTACATGGCGTATTATGTTCTATCCAACCCTGACCAACATTTCTTCATGGTATGTCACAGTATTTGAAGAAGGACTAAATCTTTCCAGCCCTCACTGTTTCAACATTTGCCAAAGTCATCACCAGAAGAATATGCCTGCCACAATCCAATAGGAGTGAAATGAATTCCCCTTTCTTGGTCAGGGATAATGAAGGAAAGGAACTGCACATATATAAAGAAAAGAACTGGTATCTTCCCTTCACATAGGGACATCTGAGCCATCAGAGCAAAAACATCTGTGAACTTTTAATACCTGAAGATTATTTCCTGTTGCCTTTAGGCACTTGCTCTTCCAGCAAACACACGCAGTTCTGAGCTGCTGTGACAAGTTTACTGATAAAAGAAAAGTTTAATCAAGGTGTTAGTGGGATGCTAAGAAAAAAAGTCTCAATTCATCACCAGCAACAAGCTGTGTCCATCAGCACAACACTCAGAGAGATGGGGGTAACACAGAGGGGTTTTTTTAACAGAAAGAAAGAGAAAGCACAAAGCCATTTGAACATTTTCTTGGCTTTTTAATATCACTCGTAACTAAATGGTTACCACAGGTTTTTTTGGGTAGTTTTTTTTGCCTTTCACACCACTCATAAATAAATCATTTCAGTCTGTAGCTCTTGACAAAGATAACAGCAAGATCAAGGATGCTTCCCACCTGCTGGAATCTTCCACTTCCTTAGAATCTGTTGACTGAGCAAGTATAAACCTCTGATTTCTTCAAAACTATGCATGTTACAGGCAGAGCAATGGCATTCTGCAATGTTTAATTTAAACAGAAACTCCAGCATCTTCAGAACTTCACTGAACAGAATCACTGGGCTCAATATAATTTTTTGGGTGCCACATTCTCCCCAAGACCAAAAGAAAACATCATGTGTGCAATTCCGTCCCAACATGATGCCTTAAAGATGCCAGCTCACAAAGCTGGTCTCAGAGAAAAAGAAATGGCTTGATCAAAACAGACCACATCACAGAGCACTATGCTGCTCAACTAGAAATGCATGTGGCAAACTTCCTCACAGAAAAATATTCCATAAAATTGAAGCCTGGATCCCAGGCACCACATGCCAAGGAAAGAAATGTTGCACTAATGCCCATTTTTTTCCTTGACTTACAAAAACCTCTACTGCTTGAGCTTTCTTTCTGAAGGTGCTCTCTCTGAAAACATTTTTTTTTTTACTGCCATCAGACTGTGAAGTCAGGCTTTAGTGTGCCTTCCTCCAACAGCCTTCAAATTAATTATTTTTAATATCTTTGGTACAGCTGACTACACACAAACTTGGCCGGTTTCTGTGCGTGCCTCCCACAGGCTCTGGAATAACCATCTACTTGGACTGTTCAAGTCTTACTTTCTGCATTCCTGGTCTCAATTTTCAACTTCAGACTACTCCCAGCATGATTTAAATTATATTACAAAGCTCACGTTCAGATCAACTTCAGTAAACATGAACAACTTGGGTTAAAACATTCAGGAAGTCATAAAATTTGGTATGCAGGAATCTCTTCAAGGCTTTCAAAACTAGGTTACAGTAAGATATTATGAAATGATTTTAAAACAGCTCATAAAAACCTCATTTTCTGATTTGCTGTCAATGGGGTCACATTAGTGTCACCAGTAAATACATATATTTGCCTTTTGTGTCATGCAGAAACAGATAAATCTCATTTAAGCATCAGCAGTGAGGAATCTGGAAAATCATACAGCTTTCCAACAAAAGTAAAGACCTTCTCATTGCTGTAATCCACCCACTGCCTTTTCTGAAAACCTTGTTCTAGCACAAGCATTTTAGTGACTTAAAACAACCTGCAGAAACATCAGGAAGAGCCAAGGCACATTAACATGTCCTGCACTCAGCAAACATCTGTAATAAAAGCACATTGTATTGCCTTGTTTTCAGCTGGGAACAAAGAGGATGAAATTGGTTGCTCTGAGTACATAACCCAGTAGGGAAAGGGGAACAAATTGTCCACACCTCTTCTCTGGAAAGGGCATTTGGGGCACACCTCTAGATTAAAACAGAAAAGAAAGGGAGAAAACAGGGCTTCACAAGCTGGAGTTAGCACTCACTCAGTAATATTTCACCACTCACAATATTTATACTGAGTTTGGGTAAAACGAGATGGGCCTTTAACATTCTCTCACTCATCCGTCCAGTGTATGTAATCTACTTGTAGCTCTGCTAAGGCTGCATCAATACTCTGCTCTCTTCATAAGCTGCTCAGTGATGTCAATGCCAGAGATTTTTCAAATAAACATGTATTTTGTGGCAAATGCACTGATAGTGCTTTAAGCCAGATGTCAAACATAAGCTTTTTTTTGTACAGTGCCCCATAACATAAAAATAACAGTCCTTCCTCCTCCATCCACAGAAAGGTGAAAAGGTAAGAAATGGGTGCCCTCATCAGTGTAAAAGGACTAAATGTGCGTTCAACAGAAACTGCTTGGCTGAGGAGAAAAAAGCAAATAAGAAATTCTGCTCAGAGAAGTACAGCAGTAAATAAAAATTACAAAGACAGAACAGAGGCACCACAACGAAGGCATTTTTAACAAGCTCGAAATGCTGTTATTGCAAGTATTTTTCAGTCAGTGTAATCTCCTCAACTGGTAAACTCAGATTTTACTTCAGGCACACACAGGTAAAACAGGAATTAGGACGGTGTATGTACTTAATTACAAGAACTAGTGTATAAACTACTGTTCCCGCCTAATACATACAAAAAATATAAAACTGCCCATTGCACCAGGCTTCTCTTTCATTAAAAATCCCACAACTACTTGTCATATTATAAGCTGCTAAAATTTAAAAACTTCACTTATCTAGGTTGCCAAACTCCAGCACAAGAGTCAAATCAGGACATGTTTTAGGTTATAGCTGAAGGAAGCCATAAGGTGGTACCTGTTCATCAGCATCATCAGTATCTCTGTAACTTACAATCCTCTTCCCAATTTGAATTATTTAAATTTTTCAATTATTTCCACACATTTTAATAACTTTTCACAGTGTTATTATATTTGCATTTAGCTTGACTTGATGTTTTTTCACACTCCATTGGTTAGAAATTATCATTTCCTTTTTCTTTAATTTTAAAGAAGTCAATCCTCCTCCTCCACCCAGGCAACATGATTTAAAACTATTAAATCTCACTACAGCATCTTTAATCTATGACCAAAAAAACAGAAAGGAATTGTTAGAGCAAAGTCTAATTCTGACAACACTTTTTGGGAGATGTGATGATGTCACTTTACTCACTTCCCACATGAGCCTGCAGTCTGTGTTCTCATCCAGTTCCTGCGGCATTCGCTTTTCCCCTGCAAAGGGCCCAAATTTTTCACCCTAAGGAGTAATTACAAAAGGAAAAGAATCAGTAGGGGGGAAAAAAGAAAAAGGCAAGTGAATCACCAAACTCCAGCACAGGAGTAATTTTTAGCTTCAAACAGAAAAGGAGAGCTTTCCTTTACTGTCCTGCTATATGCCACGAAGGTGCACATCCTTGAGGGTTCAACTTCAGGCTCATTTCCATTCTCCACATACTTTGGAGGAATTCAAAACCATACCTGCCCTCTGCACACTTATTTCTCCTCCGGGAATCAGGATTTTTCTTTATCTTAAACAGGCTGAAATTTACAAGTCAAATTTCTTCATTTCTTATAAAATTTTCAGGAAGCACCTTGCAACAGGCATCCAACTAAAACAAAGAACCTGGCAAGCACCAAGTTTACATTAGATTTATTTGTGAGATTATTTGCAACGCTACTTTTTGAAGTGCCACAAATCAAAAGGCCGAATAACTGAGGGCTTGATCATACAGAAAGATTTGTTTAAAAATGCAAGGGAGTACGCACGTGCTTATGAATTAATTTGAGCCTTCATAAACAAAATTAAAATGTTCTACCACCTGCTAGTCCCAACACCCGCTGTGAAAGCATCCATTGATATTTTCTTCCTAAAATATTTGGCATCAGGGTTTTTTTCCTGCACAGACGTCACAGGAGCAGCAGGGCAAAATAATTAAACAGGACTTTGTTCTTCCACAGGTCCAGCTTCCCCCCACACACTCTGCCTTGTCCCTATTTGCATAGACAGACCCTAAAACCTGTAGGAATGTAGGATGCTGTGTTCCTTCAGGCAGCATTCAGATCCAAAAGCACTTATACTTTCAAGCCTTAGAGGTTATAGGTATATATTGAAAAGCAACTTCGGCGTTTCTTTACAAAACAACTGAATTTTGATTAATAAAAGCATTAATCTTGTCCACATATTCCTTCCTCCAGGCACATTCCATATGCCCAGCAACAGTCTGCTATGTGCTTTCATTCTTGTTTAGTTTCTACAGATTGCCTACAGGTAAAGAGAAAGAAATGGAATGGAAAACATCCAGGATTGTTCCTCTTGGAAAAAAAAAAAAAAAAACAACAGAAACTTGTATTTAAAATTATACCTGAAGTGATAATAAACAAAGGAAAAGAAAACTGGAATTGCAAAATGAGGCAACCAAACTGAGGGGCAAACTTTTAAATGTACACAAAGAACATTTCACTAGAAGGACTTCATGTGCTTCCTTCTTACTGATGTCCATCCCATCCTTCATCACTTTGCTGATAAATGTCAGAGCTCCTCCCCTGCCAGCTTTTCAAATCCTGGGATTTAATACTCAGGCTGAAACTTCCTCCTCCTCTTACCTCATCAGCCAAGAAGGTGGAAATAGGTAAATATAGCTGTATGTGTGCAGCACCTACAGTGCTCATTTCAGCCATCGCTGAAGCCCCAGCACCACTGGGAATGAAGCACAGGAGCAGCTCAGAACAATGAACTCCACACACCATTCCCATCTCAGCTACTCCAAACCAGGAAATCTCTACTGCAATATTCAAGATCTTCTGGAAGGTCAGAACAACGGCAAAATCAACATGTCCACTCTGAAGCAAAGTAAATGTAACATAAGCCATAGGTGATGCAGATTCCTAAGCAATTTTTATGGCTTCTCAAATTTGGAGGGAAACCAAAACCTGATGTCTTGGAACACAAGGGTCCTTGGGGATAAGTGAAATTATTTGTTTAGCCTTTCAGACCATTTTCTTCATATATACATATACACACACACATATTTCTGGTTAATAAACATGTTGCTATATGCCAACATATATTGATCAAAAACACACTCAAGACTTCAACTTCCCCTCTGATCAAGAAAAGAGAGGCACACAACACAGCCCGAAGTCAGAGAAATGATTCAGTATATAAAAGCACGTTTTTTCCAATGCTGGAAAGCTGTTTTCAACAGTTGCTTCCAAAAGAAGAGCAGTGACTAATCTTCCAGTTGCAGCAAAATACTGAGAAATGCAACGTCTCCATGATGATTACGAGAGCCTCATGATGCTCTGCAGCCTGAGGCCAGCTCAAGGAAAACACAAGGTACACGGGAATCACAGCTTTGTTAAGGTAACAAAACAAGAAGTTTCTGCCTTCTGTGATTACAAATGAAATCTTGAAAGCCCCTCATGTCTGAAGGTGCACAAGCAGATGGTAGGCAGCAGTACTTCAGAACATATTATTACCAAAACTTTGCTAACAGCAGAATTTTCTGAGGCCTCCAGAGCACTTGGAGAGCTGGTATCGCAATTCTGATTATAAGATAATCCAATATTTTTCTTTTTAGTTCAGACAACTGCAATTGTGTGACAGCAGTAGAGAGAAAACAGTGCAGTATTTCTTTCTCAGCAACACAAGTCTTACTTCACAATTAAGTGTCACATTCAACACCTCTTCCCAGTCCCAAAACTCCACGGAATTAATTTAACAGCTATAAGCTACTCTTTATCGCAGCCATGAAGTGTGGTACTTCTGCCTCATTACTAGACAGAGGAACAAGTTAAGAGCACTTCGGGTGTGAATTTTCTTTCCATGGAAAACAGTAACACAGAGTTTGGCTGTGTCCAATGTGCAACACTTTTTCTAGCTGCCTGCACAGCTCTGACCTCACCCGCTTTGCCTGTGTGAAGTTCATAGGTAAAGTGGAATAATTCAGGCAGGAAAATGCTCTCTTTGTCCCAGCAGGCAGCTCTAAGGGCTCAATTGCCAACAGGATAAAGGACGGAAGCTCAGACCCCCAGCTCTGAATCGGGGATACTGATTCCCAAGAGTTTCATTCCAGAGCTCACTCTACTTGAGTCCAGGGATTAACAAACGCTCTTAGTGTACAACCTTGCTTGCTACATGAATCCACAAAGCTTTCAAATGAAACTTGAGAACATCAGTAGATAAGCTTTAAAGAATAAATTCAAACGACATAAAATTGTTCCCTTTCCAGTCCTCCCCTTAAAAGTCAGAGACACCTTAAAAATGTGAGACCTCCACCACATCGTGTCTAAGCCCTGCTGATGAAACCACTGAAAAAATAGGAAAAAATCAGAGCCAAAATGAGGACAAAGATGGAAAGCGAAACGCACAAAAGACAGAAAAGTGTATACTAACGATGGGTTCAAAGTTTTGATACGCCTTTATGTGTCCTAACAAGCCACCTGGACAGTCTCAGCGGGAATTCCAGCTGACCAAGAGACTTTCAATTATGAGGTGCGAAGAGGCATCACCCGGTTGGCTTATGAGACCCGGCTCAGCAGAAGGACATCGTGCAGGGGCCCGGCATTATTATGCCGAAAGAAGGAATGAAATCACGATCCCGCCGAGCCCGGAGAGCCGTGAGGGGGGCGACAGGAGCCTGCGAACTCCAGGCGGGCCGCGCTCCCCTTCCCTCAGAGCGGGGACCCTCAGGGAGGCGGTCCCGCCCGGGGGAGCTCTGCCCTCATGACTGTGCCAGACACACAAACCAAGTTTTAAAATAAATAAATAAAATCACAAAACGGGGAAAGTAAAATTTCCTCAGAGCAAACCCTCCGCCGGCCCCCGCGTCCCTTCCCGCCGAAGGCGGCAGCGCCCCGGGAAGCTCCCGGTGCCGGGAAAGGGGGGAGCGGGCGGGCGGTGCCTCCCGTGAAGCAGAG